>CM022679.1:26683349-26715849 GCA_012295275.1 Chrysomallon squamiferum
ATTACTTCCCCATGTTTGGCGTCGTTCGATGATCTCTTTAGAAAAAAAAAAAAAAAAAAAAAAAATCTAAAAAAAAAAAAAAAAAAGAACGATTGGAGAGTTTGGTTTTTTTTTTCTTTTTTTTTTCTAGCCCTTTAGCTAGTGTCAACAAAACTTGGCTGGCTGTTGGTTTATTTAATTTTGGTTAGGAACAATCATCGCTCAACTTAATGTCCAATCTATATGGAGGGCCAAAAGCGAAAAAAAAAAAAAAAAAAAAAAAAAAAAAAAAAAAAAGAAGAAGAAGCTGGCTTCTAATGTTGTTTCCATAAATTTTTGATTGAAGCCTCGCGTTCAGAGTAATTACGAGAGAAATGGGAAACAATATCGCCCCCTGGCGTACCATGCATTCGGGATTCGCTTGTGATCTGATATTACGCTATTTTTGATTGCAGTGATCACAGGGCTGTGTTAGGAAATATCTACTGACATTAGCAGTAAAATGAGTTCTTTGCGACATGCAGAAAGTTAGAGAAATATGAAAAAAAAAATAATAATATAGAAAAGTTTACACAAACAAACAAAAAAAAAGTGGAAAAGGATTACCAGAGACAAAGAAGTTAAATAAATCATGACAAATATTTTGATAGATTTTTCTGTGGTCTTTACTTGTAGCCTTTTGTATTTTCTCCTTTTGAAATGATTAATGTTGACTGTAAAAATGTTGACGATCTGTTTAGGCGATGCGATTATAAACTTCTTCTTGCTACCCAAGTCCGCACATGAAACAGCTACAAAATAAAAAGTGAAAGAGAAAAAGAAAGATAAATGTTGACAGCAATGTCAAAGAAAAGAAGCGAGCGAAAACTAAAATAAAGAAAGAAATAAAGAAGGAATAAAGGGAAAAGAGAGAGAAATCGAAAGTTTTAGAGCGATATAATGAGAAAAAGTAAGAGAAATATTTACATACATACATACATACAGATATAGATACATACATACATACATACATACATACATACATGCATACATACATACATACATACATACATACGTACATTCACACACGTACATAAAGTCACATAAGCAGAGATATGTATATTATGATTTCTACATGTCTAACGCTGCATCAGAATTTTTTTTATTAAAAATAACCCCATCACTTCTCTTCTTTCAATATGACATTCGTCACTCAAATTTCAATAACAAAAAGCCTGCATTAATGCTACTCGTTCTCTACCATTTCGTCACTTGAATAATCCAGCGATTTAACCTCTCTTTTGTCAGCTGGACCCAGGAAGGGAAAAAAAAAAAAAAAACGAACGCAGCGTTAAGAGACCCTTTAATTCTAGTGCCCATCACAGCTCTGAAACACTGCCGCACTCTTGCCCTGACAGTGAAAAACTATCCGGTGCACTTAATTGCATAGAACCAGTATGCTAATTGGTTTCATGTTGCACGAAAACTTCCCCATTCAGTGAAGACGATCTTTAGAAATGGTCGCTGGTACTGTGTGATGCATGATGCAATGATAGGCCGGGAACTAACAGCGGCTGTTTTATTCGTGTGATGGATCCTGGTGCAGATTTAGCCTCTGGATTAGTGTCATTGGTGCGAGTAAAATATGGGGATATTGTGAGGAATTTAATACGACGGGGACATGTTAGAACGGAGGTTTAGTAATATAATTTAGGAGTGTGATATCAAATTAAGAAAGGAAAAAAGAAAAAAAAAAATATAAAAAAAAAAAAAAAATAAAAAATAAAATAAAATAAAATAAAAGCAAAGAAATAAAATGGAGGCTGTCAAGGCTTATCAGAATGCAAAACAACTTCACCATGTAAAACGAACAGCAACAGGTACAGCAACAACAACAAAAACCCCAAAAACACCAGCAAATGTTGCCTTAAATCAGCTACAAAACAGCAACAACAAAAATATCCGATATAAATATTTTCCATATATTATTTTGATATAATTATGAATGATATATCAGTAACAGATTGGTATTAATAATTACAAAAATTCTGAAAAAAAAAAAAAAAAAAAGTTACTGTAATAACGTACCACGTCAAATTACAAAAATAACGTTCTACATTAAGTTACAGAAATAACATTACATTAAGTTACAGAAATAACATTGCATTAAGTTACAGAAATAACGTACTTAACTGACTTACAGAAATAAGGAACTACATTAAATTAGAGAAACAATGTACTACATTAAGTTACAGAAATAATGAACTATATTAAGAAATAACGTATTACATTAATTCACTGAAATAACGTATTACATTAAGTCACTGAAATAACGTATTACATTACGTTACTGAAATAACGTATTATATTAAGTCACTGAAATAACGTATTACATTACGTTGCAGAAATAACGTACTACATTGTTACGTAAATTACGAACTACACTAAGAGAATTAACGTTACCGCACCACTTAAACTAGATAAATAACGCTTTGCGTCAAGCGAAAGAAATAATATACCACACTAAGCTAGATAAATAACATTACATTACTATATATCGATGGATGAGGCATCGTATCTAGTAAATAACTGAAAGAGTGAAAAAAAAAAAAAAAATAATAATAATAAATAACGTACATGGAGCTTTAACTGAAATTATGCACAGCTGTCAAAGGCTGCAGAATGAACGAGCAGAAAAACCATTTGTTATGTTTACGAGACATTTACCAGTATCTGGCACTGATGTCGTACAGTATGAATGTTAATTGTTATCCCATTGTAAACAAAGACTCTACCAATCGATAGGAGATGGTCCTCTTGAATCTAATATAACTGGAGTAATTACAATACAAGCTTCACGTGGCAGGGTTGTACGATTACAGACGCAAGCCAGAGGTATCGTAAATATTCCCGGAACAGTGAACGATTTTCTCCTAAAATTCAGTTTAAAGGTTAAGGCCCGTTCACACGGCAACGATTTTTAAGAGTTGTTTTGATGTGTTTTGTATTCCACAGGGTCGATACACGTTTGATACATTTTATTGTTTACGAAGGATGGTTAATTGAAGTTAATTTGAGTGAATACATCTTTATGTAAAGTTTATTGGGTTATTTATTTGTTTTATTTGTTTTTTTCATGGAGCTATCTCATCATATGTTCAGTTATTTATCCACACGTCTTTCCTTCCAATATTTGGAAAGCTCTCTCTCTCCTTCTCTCTCTCTCTCTCTCTCTCTCTCTCTCTCTCTCTCTCTCTCTCTCTCTCTCTCTCTCTCTCTCTCTCTCTCTCTCTCTCTCTCTCTCTCTCTCTCTCTGGTTTTAATTCATTTTGCAAAAAGTCGTTCTAGTGAAATATAATTATATTTTTACTCAGTTTCACTTTTATATTCCAACAGTTTTATATATATATATATATATATATACACACATCACACAAGTAAAATTTAAACGGTCTTTTCAAAGCATTACATAAGTGTGAAATCTTTTGAAGTTCTTTTTTTTTTTTTTTTTTTTTTTTTTTTTTTCACCTCAGGCATTTCACTAAGGAAAAAAAAAAAACGGAAAAAAATGATTCAATATTTAATTAAATCTGTTTCCATTTGTTGAAAAGATCTATAAAAGAGTGCAACCCAACGAGAGGAAAATTAAAATGACTCTTAACGTAAATCACATTATCTTTGGCTTCAGCACGTAAGCGTTCTGAACATTTGGCATGCAAATTAAACTAATTACATTAGCTAAATTGCATTAACTTTTCCTTTGAAGAATGTTTTTCGACGCAAGAATTAAAAATTACCATTTACATAAAAATAGAAAATAAAAAGAGAGATTAAATCTGAAAACGGTATAGGTGGTTATAGAGTCAAGAAATAACTGGCCTGTTATAAAATTATAACATAACAGATAAGTGGGATGTAAAATTAATAAGTAAATAAAGTAATAATCAAATAGATGTAATAAAAATTTGTTAAGAATCAATCTTTTTAACGACTGCAAACAATAAAGAAGTGTCAGTTTTGGGAGCATCAGATAAAACGTAACTGATCATTATGAAAACTAATACTTAGAAAAGAATAAGTAAATGGCGACGACTACAAGAACAACAACAACAACAGCAGTAATAATAGTAACAATGATGAATCTGTAAACAACTCAAGAGTTATATTTTGTAAATGGGGAAAGAAAATAATAATAATAATTATTATTATTATACTTTTATGTTTTAGGCTGTTAATTATTTATTTTTGTTTTATTTTTATTATTATTTTATTACTATTATTATTATTAGTAGTAGTAGTAGATTTTTTTAATTATTATTTATTTAATTTTCTTTTTTCTATTATTATTATTATTATTATTATTTTTATTATTTATATATTTATTTTTTATATATTTTTTTTATTATTATTATTTTTATGTCTCGACATAAACAGTTTTATAACTCTCCAGAGAAATGAAAACAGATCTAGTCATTACAGATAAAAAAAAAAAAAAAAAAAAAAAAAAAACAACACAAAAACCATACACGAAATAACATAATCTTGTTTCACATCGATGCTTAGGCCATTTCGGAAAAAAAGAAAAAAAAAAGACGTTTACTATCTGACGTGGCAGTAATACGGAGAAGGGAATACCACGAGATAAGATCGTACGATGACACAGACAGAATGGTGGATTGGTTTAGCCTACTCGTCAATTAGAGTTAGGCCCCTTGTACACTTAACGACCAGAATGTTTACAGTGAAAACAGCCAGCCAAAGTGGAGTCGAGTTGACAATTGCGTTAACTGAAATCTGCGGACCTAATCCGGTGTTGCTGAATTCGGTTTAAAGAATTGAACGACAGAAAGCTTCCCAATGAAATAATGATCTATGTGTGGTGGGGGGGGGGCAAAGGCGTGATAAATAAATAAATTAGAATAAATAAAAGTGTTGGAATGAAGTTATCGATTAAGAAAATGGGCGAAATGGAAGGATGGGCAAAGAAAGAACGAAATTTACAAAAGAAAAATCACAAAAGACTATATAAATAATAGACGGACAGACGGAAATACAGACCGACAGTTTGATGGGCAGATATACGGACAGACCGACAGACAGACAAACAAACATACAACAGAAAGACAAAAAGAAAAAAAAAAAATATAACGTATCAGTTATATTCTTTGAAACGTTGCCGCACTTAAATATATCAGTCAGTTACATTTACGACAGATTATACCGATCGTAAATGTCATTCTGTACGAGTACGAGTATTGAACCTACGACATATAATAGCGAAACTAATCACGCATTATTATAATAAACTGATACATTTTTTTATTTTATTTATTTTTTTTTTTTTTGTGGTACGATAAAATCTCTTCCATGCTTAACAATACCAGCGTCTTCTGTTAAAAAAAAAAAAAAATAAAAAAAATAAAAATAAAAAAAATAAATAAATAAATAAATAAATAAATAAATCGTTTGTAAGGTTTATTTTTCCGGACACTCCTGCAGCGACGTAAATTTGCCGCAATGGCCGCCATGCTGGTAACACGTAATATCCTGTCTCGCACGCGACAGTCGCGCGACGGCACGTCTGCATGTACAGCGACATCTGGTGGCGCCGTAGCGACTAGAGGCGGTAAGGAACGGAAACTCCTGACAGGCGTGTGTATCCAAGAGACTGGGAAAGCTGTCGGATTTTGATATGATTAACCTACCGAAACTGGCAGTTTATGCTTCTTACAAGGAGAACAAAACAATTTGGATTAATTTTGTTCGATATTTGTTTTTATTTTCTGGTGGTTTTTTTTTGTGTTTTTTTGTTTGTTTGTTTTTTTAATTGAAAAAGTAGGGTTGTCATGGTATTTCATTATTTATAAAGACAGAAAAATAATTATTATTTAAAAAGAGAGAGTGAAAAGAATGATTTTCATTCTGGTTTTTAAAGATGATGGTGATGATGATGGTATTGGTGATGACAGTGATGATAATAACAATAATAATAAGAAGAATAAAATGTACGACAATAAATTAACTAAATATCTACAATAATAATAATAATAATAATAATAATAATAATAATAATAATAATAATAATAATAATAATAATTAAAACAAACAAGTAAATAAGTTATAGGGAAATAAATAAATAAATAAATAAATAAATAAATAAATAAATAAATAAATAATGCAGTAATTTTAAAACCTATTCAACAAAACTTCAACAGGCTGTTTACCGATACTCTCCTGCTATTTTCAATTATCCTTAAAATAAAGCTCAAAAAAAATTTAAAAAATTGAAAAAAAAAAAAAAAAAAAAAAAAAAAAGAAAATGAAAATAAAGAAAAAGAGAAAGAACCTAAAGAGGAAAAAAAAGAAAGTAAAAAAAGGTTAAACGAAAGTGAAGACAATAGAATCAATAGAACTAACTCGGTTTGGCACACATCGTATAATTACGGTTTCTAAATTTAAACACTTCACTCGAAACTATTTTCTTTCTTTCTTTCTTTCTTTCTTTCTTTCTTTCTTCTTCTTATTTTTATTTTTTATTTTATTTTTTTATTATTTTTGTTTTTACCGTTAATAAATTGGAGGTCATTCTAACATAGAAATTCTGAAATAACGTTGTGTATTATTATTATTATTATTATAACTTCAGTCTTTCATTACGAATAATAAAAATAAGTCTTGTTTTTTTTTAATTTTTAATTTTTAATTTTTTTTTAGACTGAGACCTTAATTATTACTAGTATAATTGTTATTTGTAGTATTTATAATTGTTACTGCTAATTTTACTCGATGGTATTAAAAATTATTGGCCATATAGTGATTTGTAATTTGCATATATATATATACAGAGAGAGAGAGAGAGAGAGAGAGAGAGAGAGAGAGAGAGAGAGAGAGAGAGAGAGAGAGAGAGAGAGAGAGAGAGAGAGAGAGAGAGAGAGAGAGAGAGACACACACACACAATTATCAGTTGGTTAACTCTCAGTGAATGTGTTTATGCATGTGTTGTGTGTAGTGTGTATGTGTTGTGTGTATGTGTTTATATATAATACAGATTGTTCTAATCATTTGTTTAGAACACTCTAAGGTAGGATTGGATGCTATAATCTTCCCTTGACTGTTATCTCTACTGCTCCAGGTTTTTCTTCTTCTTCTTCTTTTTCTTCTTTAAAAAAAATAAATAATTAAATAAATAAATTACGAATAAAATAAAACGTGTGCCATAACGTACTCTATTTATTTATTTATTTTGCTTTATTTCATTATTCTTTATTTTATTTTATTTTATTTTTCCTTTTTTTATTTGTAACAATAAATAATAATAACAATAATAATAATAATAATAATAATAATAATAATAATAATAATAATAATAATAACAATAAATAACAATAATAATAATAATAATAATAATAATAATAATAATAATAATAATAATAATAATAATAATAATAATAATAATAATAATAATAATAATAATAATAAATAATAATAATAATAATAATAATAATAATAATAATAATAATAATAATAATAATAATAATAATAATAATAATAATAATAATAATAATAATAATAATAATAATAATAATAATAATAATAATAATAATAATAATAATAATAATAATAATAATAATAATAATAATAATAATAATAATAATAATAATAATAATAATAATAATAATAATAATAATAATAATAATAATAATAATAATAATAATAATAATAATAATAATAATAATAATAATAATAATAATAATAATAATAATAATAATAATAATAATAATAATAATAATACCAAAAATGCAGCAAAATCTCCGCTGGTTAGAAATCCCTTCTGAGCATGCGCAGTTCGATGTCTGCTGCAAATAATTACAGTTTTACGAAGTAAGTAAAAGTGACGTTTCCATCGATCCGTACCAACTGAATACTAACTGAAAAACGTTATCTAACCGACAAGGGTATTATTATGTTACATTGTTGTTGTTGTTTTTTTCTCCCGCTGTTTGGCCTTTTTGAAGTCGCTATGCCGGACACACACGTTAAATGTCACGTAGGAAAGAAGAGTTTTCGAGTAAACGCCAGATCTGAATATTTAACATGGAGAGTTTAGTTTAACTATCATTTCATTAACTTGTTGCGTCCTGGTGAAGGAAAGTTAACGTGATTCTAAACGTTGTTGTTGTTGTTGTTGTAGTTGTTGTTGTTGTTGTTGTTGTTGTTGTTGTATGGTACTGATTTTTTTTCAGTAGGGGTCTAGGGGAGAAGGGTTTGTTGATTGTATTCTGGTTTTAAAACAGGTTATGAAAGGATATAGATATGAGTGTGTGTATGTTTGTGTGTGTGTGGGTGTGTGTGTTTGTGTGTGTAGTATTGGTGTGTATATGTGTATATGATAGATAAGACATTATGATGGACAGACAAACATTCAGAGATATATAAACGCTCAGTAAGATAAAGCGTTAAGGACTCAACAAAATACCCACATTAAGAGATAACGAGAGAGAGAGAGAGAGAGAGAGAGAGAGAGAGAGAGAGAGAGAGAGAGAGAGAGAGAGAGAGAGAGAGAGAGAGAGAGAGAGAGAGATGCACACAGATATAAATTAATATCGAAAATAGCTGAACATTATTTTTTTTTCTTTTTTTTTTTTTTTTTTTTTTACTTCTGTGAATTCTGGCTACGTAAAACAAATTAGACTTCTGTGAAAAGTTGCTACTTTGTGGCAGTTTTGTAAATAATAAATGATGTCCACAAGGAAACTGGAAATTGTATTTTCAGACCAAAGTTCATTTCAAATGCTCCACATTCACTGAACATTTAAAAAATATTATAAAAAAAAGAATATAAAATATCTATCTATCTATCTATCTATCTATCTATCTATCTATCTATCTATCTATCTATCTATCTATAAATTAATTAATTGATTAATTAAAAAATATTTTAAAATTAATTCGTTCGCTAAACCCTAGAATAAATAAATAATAAACAAATATTTATGACGTTATAATATCATGAACACGTCAAAGGAAAAAAAAAAAAAAAAAAAAAAAAGTACCAGCAGAATTCAAATATCGAAAAAAAAAAAACCCCAAATCTACAGAGACATGCATTAATTCTGGCATGCGAACAGCTTAAAAAGATGCAGATTTTAAAATTCCAGACGCGTTTTGTAAGAAGAATGGGAAATAATTTCAGGTTGTGATAAAAAATTTTAAAAAATAAAAAAAAATAAAAAACCTGCTCAGGAATTGGGAATGTCTTTAACTGAACACGTAAAAAGAATGTTAAAATAATGCTAAGATCTATTTTCGTTTTCTTTCCATATTTTAATTGATTTTTTTTTACTACTGTGTGTATGTGTGTGTGTGTGTGTGTGTGTGAGTGAGTGTGTGTGTGTGTGTGTGTGTGTGTGAGTGTGTGTATGTGCGTTTGTGTATGTAAGTGTACGTGTTGAAGAGTTAATATGTCCATGTGTGGATTTATGTGTGACTGTTTATGTGCGTATGTGCATTTCAGTGTATGTATGTAAATTGTATATGTGTGTTTGTATTTGTGTGTGAGAGTTTTTACGTTTGACTATTTATATATGTATGAGTGTGTATGTTTGTAAATTATATAAGAATGTGTATGTGTGAATGTGTGTTTGAATGTATGTATGTGTCAGTGTGTATGTCAGTATATATCTTTATGAGTGTGTCTTTCGTTTTCTTGATATAATTTGCCAGGAATTATTATTTACATTTCTTGCTGGTGTCTGGTTTTTGCTGATGACTTTATCATTATCAAAGTAATAGGTTATTGATATAGTTATTTTGGTAGCTGTTTGTTTATGTTCTGTAATAAATGTGTTTTCATTAGCGCATCATTTCCTTTCCATCAATTTATTTTCTGCATGGGTCTAACTTCAAGCTGCGTTATTATTTCTGTGTTGTTGTTTTTTCACTTGTATTAATTTAAAAAATTTTTAATTTCTATTTATTTATTTAATTATTTTATTTTATTTTATTTATTTATTTTATTTATTTTATTTATTTTATTTATTATTTATTTATTATTTATTTATTTATTTATTTATTTATTTTATATCATTTTATTTTATTTGTATTATTTTTTTTTTCGCTCGAGATCTTTGTTTCTTTCTTTCTTTCTTTATTTGTTTCATTTTTTTTTTTTTTTTTTATTATCTTTTTTTTCATTTTTTTCTGTTTTTTCTTTTTTTGTCTTTCTTTTCTGTATTTCGTTCTTTCTTCTTTCATTTAATTTCCTATCACTTTCTTTCTCTTGTTTTGAACTTATTATTATTTCATTATAGTAATTTATTTTATCATTATTAGCTCGGTATATTATATCATATGATATTATATCATGAGATATCTGATACCAGAAGGAAATTAAATTCTTTACTACAGGCTCCTGATATATATATATATATATATATATATATATATATATATATATATATATATATCTGATAATATATTTAACTGTTTGAAAATGAAGAAACAAAAATGAAGTTTTATTTTAAAGAATAAATAAATAAATAAATAAGTCTAAAAAAATAATAATAATAATAATAATAATAATAATAATAATAATAATAATAATAAAAAAAAAAAAGCAACACTCACAAACTATGAATCAAAAGCCAAATCATGTTTTTATTTTTATTTTTTTTTTTTTTTTTTTTCAGTCTGCCTCTATTAGTTCTGTGAAAGATTTCACAGTGAAATTATTTTCTTTTAAACACATTTAAAAGTCACTTTAATAACCGGTTTTGCGAAGAGGAAGCAACTGAATCGTGTTTTCTTTCAAAGATACATAAAAACAGCTTCACTTTTTTATTTTATAAAAGAACACTGAGTAAAACGTGGTAATAACCGGTTTGTTGACAAACAAACGATTTGACTGGGTTTTAAATTCAAGGCCATAGACGATTTTGTTGACTTTTTTTTTTTTTTAAGAAGAAGAAAAAAAAAAAGAGAATAAAACTAATGCACCCTCAAAATGACCGGGTTTCCGATAATAAATGATTTTAACAGCTTTCAGGACAAAGGAACACATTTTTTTTTTTTTTTTTTTTTTTAATTAGGTATAAAAATAATAATACAAACAAATATCGACAATTGCAGACGTCAAGAACACACACACACACACACACACACACACACACACACACACACACACACACAAAACAAATTATCATGACAGTCACTTGAATGAATCGAACAAATCATCAGTTTATTTAGAAACAAATGAATCACCTTCTTTTGATATCCATTCAAACCTGAGGGTTGCGGGCTTGCGGGACATACCGATTACCGCAAAGTCTGCAACGAACCCATTAATTTAACCAGTACCACGCATGACTTTTGAGAGAGGCGGACCTTAGCAATTACCCTGGTTTAAAGCAGACATTTTATTAAATTATTTGTATCGCTGTTAATTTAATTCGTCGATTATTACTTCTTCGCTGATGTTATTAAAATCAAAGTTGAAATGTGGAAACATATCTGTACTGAAAGATTTTCTGTTACAGATCCCTGAATTTGTTTTATGCTTCTCAAAAAACACACAATAACTTTAGTATATTTATTGGGTTTTATTAATTTTAGTTTTTCTATATACATACATACGTATTTAAATGCATGTATAAATCCATCCATCCATCCATCCATCCATTCATCCGTATATACATACATACACACACACACATACATACATACATACATACACACACACATATATACATACATACATACATACATGCATACACACATACATACATACATACATACATACATACATACATACATACATACATACATACATACATACATACACACACATACATAGAAGCATGAACAAGGACGATTTTGTGGAAGAGAGAGAGAGAGAATGAAAAACGAAAGCATATAACGTACAAGGCCAGACGTTACAAATTAAGTCTTGTTGAAGTAGACAATACATTTTGTTTGTGTATTTCTTTTAGCTCGCTTTACGCATGCAATAAAACGTAAAAACAACGCTAAACTGACATGTTTTCTCTCTATTCTCAGACAGAATTACGTCCTTCGCAATTTAGTAGACGCTATTTTTATAGCGCTACTGTATACTTTGTCAGCAGATATTGCCGTGTGCGTGCAACGAACAAGAATGCCTCCTTAGTTAATGTGTCTGTTTTCTCGTACGAGAAATAAATAATATATCTGTGTGGACAGATATTGTCCTAACTAACAGCCATCTACGGCGGAAATGACTTCAGACTCAATAAATGAAACAGAGTGGGCATAAAATGAAAAGCGTTCCAGCCAATGAAAACGATAGATTTATGATTAAGCCACCAGTACGAGACAAAGGTCAAGGGACGTAATTAGTCGTGAAATCATTGCGAGTTATGTTTTCTTGATACTGAAGGTGACTCTTTCGTAATTTATATTTGATAAGTTTTGTTTTATTTAAAACCCGTAACTGATTATAAAACGGAACATTTAATGTTTTTGTGGTTTTTTTTTACAAGAATAGTTTTGTAGGGTATATATATATATATATCATGAATTTCAGTTTAATTGCCGTTGTTTCAATTCTGTATTTATCGTTTGTTAAACGTAGAAGAAAAGGGTATAAACAGAAATATAAGGAAGGTGAGAGTAAAAGAGAGAATGTTTACAATCATACAGTGAGTTGAACACAGACGAAGGAATCAAAGTTGGCAGAGAGAAAGATGGAGAGAGAGAGAGAGAGAGAGAGAGAGAGAGAGAGAGAGAGAGAGAGAGAGAGAGAGAGAGAGAGAGAGAGAGAGAGAGAGAGAGAGAGAGAGAGAGAGAGAGAGAGAGAGAGATGGGGGTTCAGAGGTTAATTCTCTCTTGCATTTATTTATTCATTACTTCAACCAAAAGCAGCAAAACATACGATGGCCTCTCAAATGAGAAACACATTTTTTTTCCATTCCCCGGTAAGTACCACTTCCACAATTAAACAAAATGGAGCCCGTGACGCTGACTTTACAAACATGTACTTAAATGTATCTGCACGTGTTGTCATGCGACGTTTATTAAGACCTGTCTGGTGAATTAGGAACAAAAAACAGCTAACAAATCGTTGAGAATAATAAAGGTGAAAAGTAAAACAACCTCTAAGTACTTTGTTCGTCAGTTTGTCTATCAGAAACGCTTGGCATTAAACAGAGCTCGGGAAATAACGAGAACTGCCTGCTCGTGTAAAACAACGGGAGACTAATTTTCTTTTTCCTTTTGGTTTTTAACCTCTCGTTGAATCTATTTTTTTACGATAGTCTAGTCATATCATCTGTCTTCATCATCTACGTCATTAAGATCTCTCTAAGCGACACCGTCTGTTGCCATATGCATGGTTTAAGTTGACGGCCTTAGAATCGTTAGCTTGTCAGATCGCCTCCCGGTAGATGCTTATTGCAGAGCTATGTCGAGAGGTTTAAGTTCATAATATATCCTCTGCTGCATAATTTTCGCCTAAAATTAAAACTGGATCTTACTGTGTGTCAGTCCTGATGATAATGAATGCTGCCTCCCGGTAGATAGGACTTATTAATCAATTAAATCAATCAACGATGGCATAGTCTGAGGTATGGCAGGTATGGCACGTGACCGTGACACCACTGGACACTTTCTATTAAACTTGACTGATTTTTTTTTTTAGCTGATATTTATCGTAATGTTATCTGAAAGATGATGTCAGACGATTTGGATAGAGGTGTAATTTCATTGCTTGCCGTCAGCGCCGTTTTCAAGATATCCCCCCCCCTCCCTTGGACTGAAACTGTACCAAAAATATATAATTATTGTGTAAATGAATTTATGTTCATGAAAGGCGTGCTTCAACATCGGCTGGTGTAACTGTCAACTGGTTTAATTGTATTTGAGATGATTAATAATTACGCATCTCTGTGTAATGCAGTTTACGTGATGTGATACTGAATCTTCATGTAACCAGTTATAACGATTAAGAAGAAAATAAAACAAAATATACGTCCACGACAGGCGAGCTTACGCCACAGTCGAGTGAAAGATGTATACACGTTAAATCATCCAAGCCTCGTCTTCACACACTTAAAAAATTATTGTCGATTTTATAGCGTCATAAAGGCACGAATTTAAAAGGAAAAGATAAAAAAAAAAAAAAAAACTAAAGAAAAAAAAAAAAAAAAAAAAAACGTAACGACGTAAAACATTACAATCAGATCATTTTACAATACTCTTTGTTTTTGGGGGTTTTTTTGGTTTTGTTTTCTTCTTTGTTTTTTTCTTAACACTTGCGTTATAAAACGCTGACTTTAAAAGGGAAAACAGATTCTACGCCATGATGGAACTACGCAAGATATTAGCCTGGATTAAGTTTCATCTTCTACTTTTTTTTTTTTTTTTTTTTGAATTTTATTATTTTAGTTTATTTTTATTTTTTATTTTTTTTTTATTAAGACGCGAGTTTGAAGAAGGAAAAGAGGTAATTTCTTCACCAGAACAAACAGAAGACGTAATAAAACAAAACAAATTATAATAAAAAGGTAACTGAGACAAAACTGAGTGCAGCTCAAAGGACGAAGTGTTGACCTGAGGCGCGCTGGGTCGCGGGTTCACTGCTCATAGACAGAATCCCCACGACAGTGAAACGCGTTTTTCTGTGTATTTTATAACGTGTTTAAAAGATCGCTTGGAGCCAGTCGATCATAAACGGTGTCGTCGACGGATTTCTCCCTCGTGTCAAAATTACAAAAATAACGATATAACGATCATGTGTGTATATAGAAAAATGGTTAAATATTCATCTATTAAGAACAAGATATTGCAAAAAAAAAAGAATTTGTTGTTGTTGTTGTTGTTCAGTGCAGACGTCTGAGAATTTGTGTGTTAGTCAATTAGTCTGTTGGCAGATAGAGTACTTAGATATAAAATTGGTTTAACATAAAAGCCGGTACTGCTACGCCAAACTAGAACCCACTCAGCCTGGCATTTTGATCTTCAAACCACTGCGTTAAAATAATTAACAGTAATAGCCTGATCTGCTACGCAGACAACACACTAGTATGCAGTCCCTGCTTTTTTAAAAAAAAAAAAAAAAAAAAAAAAAAGGAGGAAGTAAAAAAATCGATGAATACTACTGTCGGTTTACTTGTTATCATTATTTACCTATTACCGTAAACGCCCAGTAACGGTAATTATTATTCGTCGTGAAAAACAACCTTTATGCTAAAAAAAAAAAAAAAAAAAAATAACAACAAAAAATTAAAACAGTTATTCTGTAGTCATTTTTCATTGATGGTTACAAATATTTGTTAATTTTTTTTTTTTTTTCTTTTTGTATTTAATTCTCACGGAACGATAAAAAGAACTGACAAGGTTAGAGAGAAAAACGTTCCGTTACTTCCTTTGTGCTAATTGAATGCATTCCTGAACTGATGCTGTAGGGCGGGGAGCACCGTAATTACACTTCTTATTATTTACTGTGACATTTAGGCCTGGTTAATTTGTAACTATCAAAATAAAACAAAAATAATTAATATTATTGCCATAGTCTGCCGCAGCGGTAGGTGAAGCAATAATAATAATAATAATAATAATAATAATAATAATAATAATAATAATAATAATAATAATAAAGGATCAATGAATGAAAAAAAGAAAGAAAGAAAGAAAGAAAAAAGAAAGAAAGAAATAAGAAAAAACAAAGAAAGAAAGAAAAAAGAATATAAAAAGAAAAATATAATAAATCGAAAGTGTTTTAGAGAAAGAAAATTATTGAACAAAGAAAAGAAAGACGAAAGAGAGAAAACAGAAAATGAATGGAAGAAAGGAGAAAAGAAAGAACTGAAGAAAACAGAAAAAAAAGGAAAAAATGGAAGTAAAACAGAAAAGACGAAAGTGTTATAGAGAAAGTGAATTAATAAATGAAGAGTTGAACAACGAATGAAAGAAAAAAGAAAACGAATGGAAGAAAGAGGAAAGAAGAAAAAACGGAAGAAAGGAAGAAAGAAATGGAAGAAAATACAAAGGACGAAGCTTAGAAAGAAAAATGTTAAAGAGAGAAGAAATAGAAAAGAAAGAAAATGAAAGAACGAAAGAAAAAGAAATAAAGAAAACAGTCAAATGAAAGAACGAAAGAAAAAGAAATAAAGAAAACAAAAAAAACAAAGAAAGACAGAAACAAAAAGAACAGAAGAAAGAAGAAAGGAAGAAAAGACGAAAAGAAAAGAAAAGAAAAAAGACAAAAAGAATAAAAAAATGAAGAAGATAACAAACAAAAGAATCATCGAAATAAAAAGTAAACCAAAACAGAAGAAGAAGAAGAAGAAGAAGAAAAGAAAAAAGAGTTATGGAATGAAAGAAGAAATTATCAAAGAAATAAAAAAATAAAAATAAAAATAATAATGATGATGATTATAATAACAACAACAACCAACAACAACAACAACAACAACAACAACAACAACAACAATAATAATAATAATAATAAAACGAATAAGAAAAATTCACGGGTGGCAATCCGCTACTAGAAATAATGATTATTTTGCAGAACAATTCTGTGAACAGAGGGATGCTATCATTAGCTAGACACACGGTTTTGACGCACACACAAACATGCGGAGACTGAATAACCTTTCAGCGGTTCACAGTAAGCATTCGACATGGATATTAACTTACAACACGTGTTCTTGTCGCATTGCAAAGACGTATCTAAGTTTCGGATCCATCCTCACTCGCGTATCTTCGCTTGAAAGTTTCTCAGTGACACAGGTAAAAGAATCGTTTTCGATACGGTTATTCGTTATTGACGAAAACAGGGTCAGACGGTATAACTATTTGTTTGGTTCAAAGCGTTCTCGTTGTATTTTGTTCTTTAGTTTCTACATAGCTAGCATACAACGCATTCTCCAGCGATCTATATGAGACATTATAGCTTTGAGCGTTTGAGTAATTTTTCTGTGGAACAACAGAGGTAAGGGAATGGGTATTTGTAACCACTGATGGAAAAGGGAGAGAGGGGTGTGTTTGAAGAGATTCAACGTTTATCTTATATGTTAGTTTTCAAATAGTTTTAATGTTAAATTTTGAAATAATATATATATATATATAAGTTTGAGTCATTTAAAATTACTTTGTTTAATGTTTTAATTATTCTTTAACAGTATGTTCATCGGCAGCAGTAACGGAATTATTGACATTATAATAATAATAATAATAATAATAATAATAATCGTATTAATCATCATCATTATTATTATTATTATTATTATTATTATTATTATTATTATTATTATTATTATTATTATTATTATTATTATGATTATTATTATTATTATTATTATTGATAACATGGTGTGTTGTAAAGAGAATTCAGTGTATATGTTATATCTGGTTATTTTCCCACACACCTGTGTAGCATTTTTACCTGGCTCAAAGGTGGCCCACATCTGGCTCAAATAATGCCAGCTCGAGGCAATATGAGGGCCACCCTTTTGCCAGATAAATGTACGAGCTGGGTAAATAGATTAGACACTATATAAATACATATTATATACATACATACATACATACGCTCACATATTACATAGATACATACGTATGTACGTATGCACACACACAGAGAGACATACGTACATATTTATATACATACATATATACATACATACATACGCTCACATATTCCACAGATACCTACGTATGTACGTATGCACACACACACACACACACACACACAGACATACGTACATATTTATATATATATAGATACATATATGGATGTTTGAAAGTGGATAGGTAATGGGTATTAACAACTCATTCTGTTTAGAAACTGAAAAAAAAAAGATCATCATGTATTGATTTTTGAAGCGATGAATCAGTCACAAAAGGATATATTCAAAACGCTGTCTTCTGTTGTTATATTACATATGTAAACTGTAAACAACACGTTGTATCTAGAGCTGGAAAAAAATATCATCTTGTAATATACTTTTTCTAAGCAGTGAATCATAAAAATGTATTCAAACATGTATTTTCAGTTAGTACGTTAAATATGTAAAACATGTTTGTCATAAAGATATCATGCAGTTTCTTAATTTGGATGTTCTGTTTAAAATTGAGTAACACCATAAAGCAAACATTAATTTCTAATTTAAAGCAGGCTTTGCCAATAAAAAATTACACGGACGATTAATAATTATCATATACTTCAACTTCAGGGATATCAAATGAAAAACTAGTTTATCTGAAATAATTATTCATCGTCCATTGTAAATATAAAATGAAAAACTGGTTTAAATGAAACAGTTATTCTTCGCTCTTTGTAAATATAAAATGAAAAACTAGTTTAAATGAAACGGTTATTCTTCGCTGTTTGTAAATATAAAATGAAAAACTGGCTTAAATGAAACAGTTATTCTTCGCTGTTTGTAAATATAAAATGAAAAACTAGTTTAAATGAAACAGTTATTCTTCGCTGTTTGTAAATATAAAATAAAAAACTGGTTTAAATGAAACAGTTATTCTTCGCTCTTTGTAAATATAAAATGAAAAACTGGCTTAAATGAAACAGTTATTCTTCGCTGTTTGTAAATATAAAATGAAAAACTGGTTTAAATGCCATAATTAGTCATTCGACACTTGTGATTAACGGCTACGACTTATTTATTCTAAAGGCCACGAGATCAGTTGTCATGGCAACTAGATACAAGCGAACAAAAAAACACGTCATCTTACGTAATGACAAAAGATCTGTGATGATGTTTTGGCGAAACACATTTAAAAAAGGAGATGATTAAATGTTAAAAGACAGACAACCGTTCATCAAGAACAGCGGATATATAATTTTAAAATACGAAAGTAATCCGTTAATGGGTGTATTATTATTATTATAATTTTATTTTTTGTTTCTTTTCTTCGAGATAAACTGACAGCTTGACGTCTAAAAATAAATAATATACTCCCACATTTGTGCCGAGTGGGTTGCACTTTAGCTGATTAAGCAGTTTGCCCTGAGGCTTGGTAAGTCGCAGGATCAAACCTCTTAGTGGTGTACTTCCTGTTGCAGCAAAAGGCTTATGGGTGAAATATCAGTGGCTGCAGTGCATAGAGTTTCTCTTACTGGAGCGTGTAATGAAAGATTCCTTGCTGTCATTCGTTAAGAGTTTAACCTTTCCTGGTCGAAAGAAACCCCCAACGAAATCACAGAGCTTTTACGGGTGCTGTTTTTAACACAGAAATATTTAAATTACGTTGAGTGTAGATGAACAAGCTGACAGATTACGGAGAGTAATTAATATCAACGAAATTATTTTTTTATATATTTTATGAAGACATACTCACTCAAGTTTATTTCGTGAAAGACGAAGAAAAAGATAAATTTATAATAATTTGCGTTAAATAATTTCTCACAATTAAAATCTGGTCGACAGAAATCTTTGAAACAGACCTAAGTTCTTATCGCTTACTGAAAATGTTTGTCACGTGTTTTTGTTCTGCACCTCCACTCTTTGGAACTGTAACAACACAGAAAACATTTTTCAAAGAATTCTCAGCGAGCAGGAATTATTTTGATGGATTCCAAATCATCCATGTTTTCCGTGACAGACACTGATGTATTGCTGTCTGACAGAGTGTAGTCGCTTACAAACTGGCTTGTATCCAAAATGGCGATCATCTGTATGCATTTAGCAATGTGTTTATCGGTTGGTTGGCACTAAGGTCTTGCGTTAGAAGCCTTCGTATACAGGATTCTGTACTTACCATGGATGATAAGGTTAACAAGTGACTTTACACTATAAGAATACACGGTAAGGCTGCTATGTTTTTTAATATATTTTTTGGTGCCTATGCATTTATTCGATGTTTATTTTAATGGTAGATGGATTTTTTTTTTTTTTTTTTTTTTTTAAAGTATTGCTGTTGGTTTTTTAGGGATTGTTTATTATATTCCAGACGGTATATTTGGTTCAAAGTTGTTACCAATTCAAAATTTATTTTAAGAATGACGGCCTACGATAGTAGAAAGACGTATTTGCTATAATTATGAACTAAGTGAATTCTGTAATTAATCTTTGAAGTCTGTTAGAAAATTCTTTTGTAAGAAAGATTTACATGTACTTAAATTCCTGCATGCAAGAAAACCTGTTGTGCTAGAATGTAACATGAAAATAAATATACGTAAATATCTCTCTCTCTCTCTGTCTCGCTCTCTCTCTCTTCTCTCTCTCTCTCTCTCTGTCTCGCTCTCTCTCTCTCTTCCTCTCTCTCTCTCTCTGTCTCTCTCTCTCTCTCTCTCTCTCTCTCTCTCTCTCTCTCTCTCTCTCTCTCTCTCTCTCTCTCTCTCTCTCTCTCTCTCGTATATTTGTCTATATATCTGACTGTCGATCCATCTACCTACAATTTATCTCTCTCAAGCTGCATGTATCTTTTTCTGACTTCATGTCTGTCTGTCTGTGTATATATATGAACGTAAACAAAATAATATATCTATATCTGTCTCTCTGTCTGTAAGTGTTTACTATTTATCTATCTATCTATTTATATGTCAATGTTTTTTTTATACGTAATTTTGTGCGCATATATATTTTTCTTGTTAAAAATTGGACTTTGTGATTAACATCATCTCCAAAAAAAAAAAAAAAACGTCATCAATACTTAACCCTCAGTTTTAATAAACTTTGACTGGTGTCACAGATTCTGGAAATTCTTCATTATTACGTTAACGAATTGTCTCTTGTGGCAGAGGTTTGTTGTTTTGAATCTTAGTCAAATAACTTAGTCTGAGCAACGAGGGTCGCCCTGGTTTGACCAGTATTTCAGTATTCTGTGTAAATATCAGAAATCATTGATTCTACATTTACTTTCTTATTTAGTTATCAAACTGACAACACCAAAGCGCTGGATATAATTTTTTTTTTTTTTTTTTTTTTTTAATTGACACACTGTCTGATGATCTTATGGACCGAGACAAATTTTTGGCGTCGACTGGGTTTAACCTTTGTTCTTAACGCGAATTAAGACTTGTTTAATGTAATTAGCTGTTGTTGCCTCGCGTAATTAAATAGCCGAGTTTGAAGATAAATGTCGTGATCTTTCAATTAGAATCGTGGAGACTGTCGTGTATGTATGACAGTGTGTGTGTGTGTGTGTGTGTGTGTGAGTGAGAGAGAGAGAGAGAGAGAGAGAGAGAGAGAGAGAGAGAGAGAGAGAGAGAGAGAGAGAGAGAGAGAGAGAGAGAGAGAAGACAATAGAAGATAAAAAGAGTCAGAAACTGAGGTGCAAGTGTGTGTGTGTGTGTGTATTTCTTGCATAAGTGTGTGTTTTTTATATCTGTGTGTTTGTTTTGTGTGTAACTGTGTGTATTTCTGTAAATTGTTTGTGTATTTGTGTGGATGAATATATGTGTTTTTTCTTTTAACAGTATTTAATAATTACAATTAATTCAACGATATCTCAACACTTTCAAATTAAACAATATTAAGTGTCTAAGATCGTCATACTATAATGACAAAAACAACTATAACAGTAAATAATAACAGACACAACAACATCAGCAGCAACAACAACAACAACAACAACAACAATAATAATAATAATAATAATAATAATAATAATAATAACAGCAACAACAACAGCAGAAAGAATGAAAGAAAAAAAGGAAAGAAAGAAAACGAAAAAATAATATTTGTAAACATGCAGTCAACATATTTTTAATCTATTACATGACGTCATATTCGTGTCTACGGACCACACGCAGTCGAGAGCTGAAACCCGCTGCCAACTCGCGATGATTTGTTTTTCTTTTTCTTTCTCATTTTTCTTCTTCAGTTAGAAACAATATCAGCTCATATTTTTAACTTTACAGATATTACGTAGGATCCGTTCTATTTTTCTTTTCTTTCTTTAAACTATAAAAATTACAAATATATATATATATATATATATCAAATGATTAATTTTTTACAGTCTGTAATATAATTATTTCTGACATTTAGCTACAAATCACAGCTTTGGATCTCTCATATTATTTATTACTGTCACTGTATTTGTTTCAGCTTGCACTTAATTATACGCTTTGAATTGCCATAATTAATGCTTAGTAATTTAATATTACCATGGCTGTATTTTCATGCTCGTAATGATTTTATAATGAGTTTAATGCTGTGTACAAAATTAGTATTGGTATGTTTTTTCTGTGCGCATGTGTGTGTATGTCTTTGCGTGTTAATATATGTAAGTATGTAGGTATCATTTTATATACGTGTATTTAATGTAAGTGCAAATATACATGTGTTCGTGTAGTGGCAGTTTTAGAAGTAGTATTATTAGTTGCAGTATAGTAAGAGAAGGTGCAGTAGTTGTAGTTATGGTCGATGTAGCTGTAGTAGTAGTAGTAGTAATAGTAGAAATAGCGTGGTAGCAGTTGTAATACTAATAGATGAAAATTGATATAATAATAGTAGTAACTGTTAATAATTGTTGCTACAGTTGTATTAATTTAGTTGCTGTAATAATGATAATAATAACATGTAACAGGTGTTAATGTATTCATAATGGTAGTGGTAGTAGTAGTAGTTATAGTTATAGACGTAACTGTAGTTATATACGTTCTGAGTGGCAGTAAAAATAGGAGCGACAGAGTAACTGTAATAGCAGATGTTATTGTTGTTACTGTAGTAATAGTAGTAATAGTAACAACATTGAAGCAATAGTTTCAAGTGTATTAATGTCAGAAGTTGTTACAGTTGAGCAGTCGTCGTAGTTTAGCAGTAATAAGTATTTGTAGTACCAGTAGTAGTAGTAGCAGCAGTCGTAGTAATAATATTAATAGCAGCAGTAGTAGTAGTAATAGTAATATAGTAGTAGTAATAATAGTAATAGTTTTAGTAGTAGTTGTAGTAGTAGTAGTAGTAGTTTTTTTGTTTTTTTTTGACGTGGAAGTAGTAGTGGTAACAGCGTCAGCAGTGATAACAAAATATATTTACGAAAACAGTGACAGGTATTCCTTTAAATAGCAGATTACGTTATTTTAATAATAATAATAATAATAATAATAAAAGTGATGATGATGATGATTATAATGAATATTAATAATAAAAATAATAAACGATTAATAAACAAATAAATAAATAAATAAGCCATATATTTATTTTTTTTTTTATTTATTTTTTTCTGTCTCACGATCAAAACAGTTTGTGCCAGTTTTTAAGCAGTAATGAGTTTTCCATTCACCGTGTTATTGTTCCTAGCCAGATGAAATGTGGATTCTGAACATAATAAGAGGGTAAGAAGAGAAAAAATTAGGCTGGCTATAAATAATAACACGTTTGGCGAGAAACGTGGTTGTTAGAGCAGAGAAAACTTGCTGAATAAGGCACCAGTTTTGCAAGCGATCAGATGAGTGCAATGTTACTGTTTGCGGAGGTTCTGGGTTCAATCCCACTGAGAGGATTAATTAAATTCTTTTTTTCCTCAGTGCTACTAATATTGCTGTCACTATTATTATTATTATTATTATTATTATTACTACTACTACTACTACTACTACTACTACTACTACTACTACTACTACTATTACTACTGTTACAACTGCTACTGCTGCTGCTACTGCTGTTGCTACTGCTGTTGCTTCAATAATATTACAACAACAATAGCAATACTAATCTGAAAAATAAAACTGATCTGCTGAACTAATGATGTAAAGTTATCTGAGGATCTGAGCTAACTTTCTGAATCACGTTTCCAGTTAACCTCCTTAAATATTCAAAGTAACGTAGTCGCATATTTTAATCTTCATCTTTAGATAGCTGCCTTTAGGTAGGTAAAGCTATTCATAGAACATAACAGGTATTAAGAGAAATAAATAGTTAAATAAATAAATAAATATGTGTAAAAAAATAAAAAAATTTAAAAACAACTTTAAAAAAAGGAAGAGAAAAAGCAATAAATAAACAAATAAATAATTAAATAAATAAATAAATAATACACTTAAATATACTTTCACCTCTTCCATAATACAACTATTTTTATTCTGTATACTTAAACATTATCTACGCAGCCTGTAACAAAAATAAATATTTAAATAAAAATAAAATAATACCATAGTTAACATTCAAAAACTAATTCGTCATACAATATCAAAATACATTCTAATTAAATGTTCACCCCTTATACCATGGACATTTTTTGTTTGTTTGTTTGTTTGTTTGTTTATCTCTATCTATCTATCTATCTATCTAGCTATCTGTATGTCTGTCTGTCTGTCTGTCCGTCTTTCTGTCTGTTTGTCTGACTATATCTATCTATCTGTCTGTCTAGCTGTCTATCTATCTGTCTGTCTGTCTGTCTATCTATATATCTGTCCGTCTGATTAGCTGTCTGTATATCTGTCTACCTATCTGTCTTTATCTATCTGTCTATATCTATCTATAAATATCTATCTAACTCTCTGTCTATCTGTCTGTCTTTCTATCTTTTTTACTAGTATTTATTATTTCTTTTTCTTAATACATACTCAAAGTCAGTGAAATTCCGTTATCTAAATAACTGATCTTTACGTGTGTGTGTGTGTGTATGATCGACACAATGCTATTAAAAGTCATCAGTTTCTTGCAAAATTATCTAATTCATTATTATAGACAAAGATGTGGGTGAACGGGACAGACTGAAATAGCTTCGTGGAATCGAGTATCATTTTATATCAACGCCAGAGAATGGATTACGAATCTGACTCACATTTTACTGTGCCTTGTATCATGTTCAGCGTATCAGCTATCAAACTAGGGACCAGTCTTTTATGCTCCCTGGAATTTGAAATTTGAATTAGGATTAAAGTTTTCTGAAAAGATGAGCAGTGAGACATCGTAATTTGTCATATAAGACAAGAAGAAAAAAAAATATATAATAATTATGATGATGAAAGACGTGTCAGAAAGTAAGGCAGTTAGTACGATTTCCTTAAATGACATTCGTTTTTGTTGTTAACACTTGTGTTATCAGTATTAACCTGAATGTCATCGTAATCATCGTCAACTCTGTTGCCAGTATCACCATCATGTCATTATCATTGTTATTGTCATCATCATAATCATTATTATCATCATTAGCAGTTTGAAGTCATATAGTGGTCATCATTAACAATATCGTACCCACCAACAAAATCATACACGCTTCTGTTAATAACATCATACCAGCAATCATCACAACCATCCACCTTAACGTAATTCCAACACTCGCATTAACACAATATTCAAACACACATCATTAAAAATATACCAGCAAACCATTCCCAAAATCAATCATATCAGCAATAACCACCAGTGCCACACCACTGTATGATCCAAAAGTCCACCACCAACACACCATACAAACAAACCACCAGGAATTTCTGGACTGTCAAATCTTTTTTCGTTCAAGATCAATTGTAAATTCCCTGCGATGGCCACTTACAGGTTTATCAAGACATACCGAAAACAAACACATAACATCTGGGAATTTCGGACTCTCTAAAGAGCACTTCTCGATTCCCAGTTAGCACTGTTCAATATTCAATTTAATTCTTGTTTTATTTCTATAATTGCAGATGCAGACATCTACACGACCTCTGGGAGTTTGTACACAGCGAGATGGCATCGTCTTTGCCTGCCGCATTCTCGGAATTATTTTAGAGAAAATCTAATCTTGCGACTGAGGTCTGCACGTTTCTACACGGCTTGTTTTACGTCGGCCGATGTGACGTGTTGGTTTTCTAGAGTAGACTGAAACAGTTTGTGGTAGAATGACGTAACGTCTTTCACTTTCACTTTAGAACGGTCACTGTTATGTGAGTCACTGTTACGACGATACAGCAGAACGTGATTTGACAGTATTGTAAAACGTGATATGACAATATAGTAGAACGTGATTTTACAGAATTGTAACACGTGATATGACAGTACCGTAGAACGTAATATGACAGTATAGCAGAACGTGATTTTACAGAATTTTAACACGTGATATGACAGTACTGAAGAACGTAATATGACAGTGTTATAGAACGTAATATGACAATGTTATAGAACGGCATATGACAAAATATTAAAACATGTTATGACAATATAGTAGAACAAATTATCGCGTTATTACAAGATAATATGAAAGCCAACAGAACGTAATGTAATATGACAATATATTCCACTATCTTGTGACAATGAAGTAGATCATAAAATCGAGTATAACGCGTTTCTGTAGTAGAGCATTTTATGTCAAAACTGTGAACTAGCAGACAGAAAAGACTGTGTTTTAACGTGACCAGGCAGAAAATGCTTTAGAATCTGAACAGAACGTCTAGTGAGATAATAGTAGAATATCCTTCTGATAGAAATTCGGACTTATGTTAGTGATTCAGTAGAAAATATTAAAACTGGATAGTAGAATGAAAGTTCTCTGTGAAAGTGTTCGTGTTTACATCAGTTAGAACATTTCCAAGATCCAGTTAAAGTTTTTTTTTTTATTAGATCCACGAGGAGAGACAAAAAAACAACGAACTTCAGACGGATGGATCCAGTTAAAGTTTTTTTCTGAGATCCACAACGACAGACAATAGAACGGACATCAAATGGATGGATTCTGTTCCAGCACCAGATATCTCACCGGCGTGTTCTGTTTTTGTTCCCATTCTTCTGTGTCTCACGGATGTAAAAGGATTTACTGTTTCAGTCATATATAAGTTTTTTATGATAGGAACTGTGTGTTCGTGTTGGATTACAATCTGTAGCAGAATAGGAATCGTGCGTCTTTCTGTGTGAATCCGCATTCGGAACAGAAGAAAATGAACCCCAAGTGGATCATTCGCGCTGCGATCATCATCCTCATCCACGTGGTCGTGTTCAGCCAGGGCAAACTCGAGGTCCACTTTCACGCCCTGATTCCGCACCACTTCGCGTGGGCGGAGGAATTCAAGCGAGCCCTGATTTCCAAGCTGTGGAGTTTCCGCAGGGACAGGCGATACCTCAGCATGTTCCGCACGTTCCGCGCCAGCACCAACGTCACGTTCCTCAAACAGGACAGCCCCGACGAGATCCTCAACACCTTCTGCGACGTCATCTTTCCCTCGCACACCACCGTCATCCTGCACATCAACAACCCGTTGTCCATACGGCGGCGGACGTCGGCGAACAAGTACGTCAACGAGCTGACGGACTATTTCGGAATTCCGCTCATTTCGTGGGACGCTGAGTTTTCAGGATCAAGTTACGTAAGTATAAGTGTGATATACGTTTGTTGTTTTTTGTTAAGGTACGCTTGTTGTGGGTCCGATCATTATGTTCACACACGTGACAATTTTGCTAGTGGTGTTATTGTCATTCTGAGCTGCAGAAAACAAGTGATAATGGATGAATTGGTTGAGCTATTTGCTCAGACCATGTCAGACACAGTTTTGATTACGTTTTTATAAGTATGTTATGTTGGCATATGAAACTGTATTATTAAGTGATCCCAAAAAAATTTGGAATGGGAAATGAGCAGTTAGAAATAGAGAAATGCATAACAACAATTATAGTTTTGTTCGGTTTATAGTCTGTTTGTCTGTTTTCTTTTTCTTTTCTTTATTTATTTATCTGTCTGTCCATCTATCTATCTATCTGTTTTTATTATTATTATTATTATTATTATTATTATTATTATTATTATTATTATTATTATTTGTATTATTATTTGTATTTGTATTGTATTTGTATAGTTGTTGTTCATTTAATTTTTGTTGTTGTTGTTGTTCAGTTGGGATTCCACTGTGTTTTGTTTTTGTGTTGTTGTTTTTTGTGGGTTTTTTAGTTTCGTACTTACATTATTTCCTGCTCTGTTCAGTTTTAATTAAGTTTATCTAAATTCAGTTTAGTTAAATTTATTTTAGTCCTTAACGTGTTCATTTCAGTTTTTATTCAATTATTCTTAGTCCAAGTTTTTTCAGTTCTTTTTGTCTCAGTTTAGATCATTTAATTTCGGTTAAATTTTTGCCAAATTAGCATGTAACGCAAGAAACAAGATCTGTATTCTGTTTCTAGTTATAAATATTTACCAGTTAACTGAAGAAACAAGATCTGTATTCTGTGTCTAGTTATAAATATTTACCAGTTAACTGAAGAAACAATATCTGTATTCTATATCTAGTTATAAATATTTACCAGTTAACGCAAGAAACAAGATCTGTATTCTGTTTCTAGTTATAAATATTTACCAGTTAACTGAAGAAACAAGATCTGTATTCTGTGTCTAGTTATAAATATTTACCATTTAACTGAAGAAACAATATCTGTATTCTATATCTAGTTATAAATATTTACCAGTTAACGCAAGAAACAAGATCTGTATTCTGTTTCTAGTTATAAATATTTACCAGTTAACTGAAGAAACAAGATCTGTATTCTGTGTCTAGTTATAAATATTTACCAGTTAACTGAAGAAACAAGATCAATATTCTGTATCTAGTTATAAATATTTACCAGTTAACTGAAGAAACAAGATCTGTATTCTATATCTAGTTATAAATATTTACCAGTTAACTGAAGAAAGAAGATCTGTATTCTACATCTAGTTATAAATATTTACCAGTTAACTGAAGAAACAAGATCAATATTCTGTTTCTAGTTATAAATATTTACTCAGTTAACTGAAGAAACAAGATCTATATTCTGTATCTAGTTATAAATATTTACCAGTTAATTGAAGAAACAAGATCTGTATTCTATATCTAGTTATACATATTTACCAGTTAACTGAAGAAACAAGATCTGTATTCTGTGTCTAGTTATACATATTTACCAGTTAACTGAAGAAACAAGATCTGTATTCTATATCTAGTTATAAATATTTACCAGTTAACTGAAGAAACAAGATCTGTATTCTGTGTCTAGTTATAAATATTTACCAGTTAACTGAAGAAACAAGATCTGTATTCTATATCTAGTTATAAATATTTACCAGTTAACTGAAGAAACAAGATCTGTATTCTGTATCTAGTTATAAATATTTACCAGTTAACTGAAGAAACAAGATCTGTATTCTGTATCTAGTTATAAATATTTACCAGTTAACTGAAGAAACAAGATCAATTTTCTGTGTCTAGTTATAAATATTTACTCAGTTAACTGAAGAAACAAGATCAATATTCTGTGTCTAGTTATAAATATTTACTCAGATAACTGAAGAAACAAGATCAATATTCTGTATCTACTTATAAATATTTACTCAGTTAACTGAAGAAACAAGACCTATATTCTGTATCTGTTTATAAATATTTACCCAGTTAGCAAGGAACTGAAGAATTAAGATATGTATTCTGAAACTTGTTTTAAGCTAAATCTTGTATACATATATAGCCACTTTGATACTTATTACAATAATAGTGAAACATTTTGAATATTCAAGTATATATGCCATGGACCAACAATCTGAGAACCCGTATTGTCTGTCTAGGACTGGGCTAGTGTATGATATAATTAAAATGTATACAAATGAAAGTGTATAGTGGTTTTAAATGTTCTTAGTTATTTCTTATCAGTACCCGGGTTGCGATACCAATATCTATCAGTCTTAATGACAATATCTTAACCACACTAAGTGATCTTTGTTCCTTTAACATTTAAACAGTAATAAGTTAGAGATTTTCTTTTCTTTATTTATTTTATGTTAAGATAGTTAATCCGCTTATCAAAGATAATTCTGTGCACTTAATTAAGGGATTAAGCTGCATATTGGTGGTATTCAGGTGGCACGCAACTATTAATCTTGTTTTTACTATAAACTTCGTATTGACTCCATTCCTATCTCCACAGCATGTGCAATTACAAATGTGTGCCTAGATGAATATAAAAATCATGATATGTTAGCTTGAAATTCTCTTTCTCGCTTTAACTTTCTCGTTTCTAAGCTCTCTCTCTCTCTCTCTCTCTCTCTCTCTCTCTCTCTCTCTCTCTCTCTCTCTCTCTCTCTCTCTCTCTCTCTCTCTCTCTCTCTCTCTCTCTCTCTCTCTCTCTCTCTCTCTCTCTCTCTCTCTCTCTCTCTCTCTCTCTCTCTCTCTCTCTCTTTCCATATATATCAGTCTCTTTGTCTCTCTGCATGTCTCTTTTCTATTTTTCTTACTCTCTCTCCATCTTTCTCTCGATCTAAGCCAGTTATCATCTCTTTCTCTTTAAAACACAAACACAGACACACAAACAAACAGACACAAACACAGACACAGAGATACAGTCACAAACACAAACACAAACACACACACGCACACACACACACACACACACACACACACTTTTGTTTTTCTCGCTTTCTGCAATCTAAACCAGACAGAAACTAGAGACTCCATGATATATTATCAGCTTTCTTCAGACTGATGTTAAGAGATCAAGAAAAACAAATTTATTATTATTATTATAAACAGAAAAAAAGGTTCGGAGCCAAAAATCCAGAATAAAATAGTTTAATATTCTTTTAAAATCATGCCAGATCAAAGGATTCAAAACAGAAGAAAAAAAAAATAATAATAAAAAAATGAAAGGATATGTACGGTTGTAGCAATCAACAATTGCCTTTTCCATTTGGAAATAAATAAATAAAGTAAATAAAGTTTCTTCTGAAGCATTTATGTTTGCTACATATGGATTTCCTGCAATAAATATATACAGTAATGCAAAATTCTGTTGTTAGTTTTTTTTTTTAATACTGATCTGTAAATAATTTTTATTTTTTTTTTTTTTTTGTTCCTTTGACACAAAATACAATCATTTACAAGAAAGCTTGCTACTATTACTGTGAAATGACTTTACTCTCTCTCTCTCTCTAGTGTAACGAACGGAAAAAACTACTGGAATCAAATTACGCACTCGTAAATTAATTACGATTCATCGTAACACGTTGCGAGTCTATTCTGAGGACCGTGCTGTACAAACGTGTGTGTAATTTGTTTTGTTAAGACGTTAGCACAATCGGAAAATACAATGAAAATAGAATACTCACGTTCAGAAACACGTAATTAGATTAATTTTCTAATACGGTTGTTTCTGTTTAATTTTCTGTACGAATTATTGTAAAAAGTCTGTTAACCAAGCAGTCTGTTCGTTTTGTCTGTCTGTTTATCTGTTCGTGTGTCTGTCTGTCTGTATACATCTCTCTCTATTTCGATCTGTTTATATTTTTTTCCATTTCTTCTTCCTCATCTTTTTTTTTTCTGTTTTCTTTTCTTTCTTTCCTTTTTTTTTATTAATTTATTATAATTTTTGCTGTTCTGTGAAATGCAACACAAAGTACATAATTACTTAATTTCATTTACTATTCAAATTCTTTCTTCTTCTTTGCTTTCAATCACCTTTTTCTTCTTCTCCATTTTTTTTTTTTTTTTTTTTTTTTTTTTTTTTTTTATATTTCTTCATTTGATTTTCCCACTTTTTTTTTTAGAAAAAAAATTTGTATCCATTTTTTTTTCTCCATCTTGGTAAACTTTAAAAAATGTCTTCTTTTCTGATAAAATAAAATAAGTAACGGAGTACGTAATTTGATAGTTTCTTCGTTAAAATCAAATAATTTGTCAGGCAGGATAGATTCAGTCTACTTTGAATTTTCACAGACACAATACACTTCACAATACAAGATTTGTGGATGGATGAGTGAATCAAAAATAAATGCATGAAATAGTTAAAGAAACAATAAATGAATGAATGAAGTTAACTGAACAACTAAACAAATGCAGGGATGATTGAATGACAGGCTGAGTGAGTAAACGAATGAATGAATTAAAGGAAGTAAGGAAAGGAAGGAAGGAATGAGTGCATGAATGAAGAAAGGACGAATGAATATTTGAATAAAATCAGATTTTTTTTTTTAAATTTAACACTTAGCAATGAATATACTTGTAACCGTGAGCAATGAGTTTCTGAGTTAATGATGAATGAACGAACGAACGAACGAACGAATACCTTTTCATTAATTAAACATGAATAATTCGGTCTGTAATCAGTGAGTAAAAATGAACGAACAAATAAACAAGTAAATGAATGAATGAACGAATGAATCATCTGACTGATGAACAAGATTTAATACTTATTTAATGACAATTCAGCACATTGTAATATTACATGGCCGTAACTATACGTGAGGCAAATGCCTCATATCGAAATTAACGAATTTGTTTTAATTTATTTATTTTATTTTATACAAAGGTTTTATTTTAAAAATATAAAATATAAATGGCTATAATCGAGGATTTTGCATCTTTCAAGTCGTAGCTACCCCCCCCACCAATTTTCTTTTTTTTTGCTCCGATTCATTCGACGATTAAGTGTCTTTGTCTCATTTCAAAAACAGTCTAGTTAAGGCCATGTATTATCAATTTTGAGATAGCAAATAATGATAAGAGATCCACAGTAAAGACTACTATTATCATTTTAAGATATACGTCGACTGTAAGTGAAGTAATCTAATAGAAATATGAAGAAGCAGAATTGATTATATGATTCATAATAACAAAATCAAACAGAACATCAATAATAATAACAACAACAACAACAACAACAATAATAGT
>CM022679.1:26720849-26824782 GCA_012295275.1 Chrysomallon squamiferum
TATCAGAAAACGTTAATGGCGATCGTAGCGAAAAAATTATACTGCAGATACTAACATTTGTGCAGCGACATCAAAACGATACCAAATCACAGCAGCATCGAGGACAATATTTACATCAGTACAATTAGGTAAAAGAGATTTTGCGATTCACGTCTAGAGAAAGTAATACATTTATATTGATAATGTAACTGATATATGTTAGACATTCGAAATTTACATCAGACAAACCAATTATACTTAATTATATATATATAACTATATATATATATACACACACACACACATATACACACACATATACACACATATATACACACACACATATACACATATATACATATATATATATATACACACACACACACACACACATATTATACAAAATTATATATAAAATTGTAGATATACAAAGATTGATCCGTACACTCTTTCAAACATACATATTTTATACATACATACATACACACACGTACTTGTAATAAATAATTGCGAATATATGTCTAATAAAGATATAAACAGTAAATACATAGAGATACACTCATGAACACGCAAACACACACACACACACACACACACACACACACACACACATATACAGAGATAACACCAGGATTAAGCACACATTCCACACAGATAACTGTTTCCCAACAAAAATAAATATTCCGGTAATATCTGTGTCTATCTATCTAGTTCGTAGAATGAATCATTTCTTCTGGGTTATTTTTTTCTTCTTCTTTATATTGATCTACTGTTGCAGCACATTTCAAACTGACATCATCTCTGTCATTACGCTGGCCTGGTCTGGTGTGTGGGTTAATAATAACGGAAAATCGAGACATCTCAACTTAACTTGTGTGTCCCAATTTAGTCAAGTCTCCGATGGTTTAACGGTTAGAACGCGATCCTCAGACATGATAGATCGCAAGGTCAAACCTCCTCCAGGGGCCACCCTGGCTTTTTTTTTTTTTTTTTTTTTCCATTATAGCCACTGCTTCACGTTTGCTGCATCACAGACGGTAGAAAAAAATGTTGCTGTCTGTGAGAAGGTGCATATAAAACGCGCCTTCCTGCTGATAGTAAGAAATACAACATTAGTTGAGCAGAAGCGAGTTTCCTGTCGTATTATGATGATGTTAAACTCTAATGAAGACATATGGCATAGATTAAATAAAATAATTATTCTGGGTTTTTTCACTTCAAGAATTTTATAGCTGTCTGTCTATGTGTTGAATAGTTTCTTGATGAATTCTTGATAAAAATGCATACAACCAAACCCCATTCCCAGGTAATAATAATATGTAATCAGACGGATTTGATCGTATTGCAATAAGTTAATAAGTTTCAGTTAATTATTCAGTTAGTGTACTGAATTGGCTGATTTGTTGCCAACACGTGTATATGTGATCTTTCGTTCTGTTGCAGACTGGAGTCAAAGTACATCCTCGATTACGCTAAGGCTATGAGTCTGACTACAGCAGACTACGTCTGGATTCTTAGTCAGACGGCTATTCCAACAGCCAAATTTGCCCCCTCGTCTTTCCATCTTGGAATGCTTGGTAAGAGAAGAACTATTCGTAAAATATGAAATTACATACATACATACATACAAATAATTTTTTGAAAAATATGTGAATGAAAAGAAAGAGAGAAAGAATGAAAAGAGAATAAAAACCCACACAAACACATTCACATACACATATATTCATGTTCACAGAAACACAATGTATACACACATAGATAAATACATACGTACGTACATACATACATATATATATATATATATATATATATATATATATACATTCATACGTACGTATACACATAGATACATACATACATAAATCATACATACCTACGTACATACATACATATATATATATACATTCATACGTACGTATAGACATAGATACATACATACATATGCATATTTTATGCATACACACACAAACACGCACGCACGCACGCACACACACACACGTGTAATTTGACGCACTGTGTTACCAGGTATAGCGTACGACCACCACAAGGGTGCCATGGAGAACGCGATCAAGACGGCGGTGACGATATGGGTGACGGCGCTCAAAGACATCGCCAGCAAGCGAGGAATGGCGTCTCGCCTCAACATCGTCCCCAACCAGAACTGCAACAAAACGGGCTCCATCTACTGGGAAGAGGGCAAACACATGTACAGGTGATAATACACAGCCTAACTTTGTTGTTTTACTTACATCTGAGCTGACAGTAATAATTGTGTAATAATCTTTTTGTATTATCTAGAATGTATTGTTTTCGTTTTATGCTTTCAGTGTAAATATTAATGTAAATCGTTATTATATACAGAAGTAAAGTAATTTTGTAGATACCTGTATTTTGGTACCAGGGATATATAGTCTGTCTATCTATTTGTCTGTCTGTCTGCACGTGTGTATGTATGTATGTATGTATGTATGTATGTATGTATGTATGTATGTATGTATGTATGTATGTATGTATGTATGTATGTATGTATGTTTGTCTGTATGTATATGTTTATTTTTCTGTCTATTTATCTATCTGTCTGTCTGCCTACCCACCTGCTTGTTTGTCAATTTATTTATTTTATTTATTTTATTTATTTTATTTATTTTTTTTATTATATCAGCTTGTTGTATCAATAGCAAAATTTCGTAGCTAGCTAAAAGTTTATATAAATATCTCTGACATATTTCTAAGAATAATGCGTTTCAATCCGTTGTTATATACTTAAAATGATTGATTATGTTACTGATTATTATGTAAGCATTATTCCTACCAGTTACATATCGAGACTTGTAAAAAAAAATTTGTTAAGGGAGATAACTCATGTTCTCACCCAAGACGACAGTAATTATGTCCCCTTGTAAAAATTAAATCTTTTTTTTTCAAATTCTGTATAGGTTTATTGTTATGGTTCCTGATTATTTATTTATTTATTTATTTATTTATTTATTTATTTATTTTATAAACTGTATTACTGATGAGAAAGTCTCTCTCTCTCTCTCTCTCTCTCTCTCTCTCTCTCTCTCTCTCTCTCTCTCTCTCTCTCTCTCTCTCTTGATATCTTCAAATAATCCGATTATATCAGAAAACATTAATGAAAATAAAGCATTACGTATTATCACTGTCTGTTTCAGGTACATGAAAAATATAACAGTTACTACACCAACACCAATCGCTTTTAATGAATCTGGAACTCTGAGGTTTACAGAACTGAAAGTTATTAACATACAACAAAGACCTACTGGCAAAAAGTGGATAGAGGTAGGATTATTATGTTTTCATCATTATTATTATTATTATTATTATTATTATTATTATTATTATTATTATTATATATTTTGTAACAACAACCTGTCATAAAAAGATGTATATAAATTGAGACACAGAAAGAGAGAGAGCGAGAGAGAGATGATGATGATGATGATGATGATGATGATGATGATGATGATGATGATGATGATGGAATGAGTCATATCTATGAACAGACATATTACAGAGACCAGAATAGGTAGAAAGGTAAACTGAGCACTGAAAACTTAAAAATCATGAACAAAAAAGATTTATTTCGTTTACAGTTACGTAATATTATTTTCAATTCCAGGTTGGACGGATAAAACAAAACGAACTGATAATGCAAGACATCACGTGGCCTGGGGAAGCGTCAATCCCTCCGCGAGGCAAACCTGAGAAAAGCTTTGTGAGAATCGCCACGCTGCGAGAGAACCCGTATGTGATTTACACGAAACCGGACAGCACGCGCCGCTGTGAAGCGTCAGCCGTAAAGTGTCGAATTTACGAAAGAGACGAAAACAAAAAGAAGTGAGTTACAAACATAGCTAGCTAGCTAGATAAAGAGATAGATAGCTAGAGATAGATAGAGAGAGAGAGAGAGATACACTGATAGATAGTCCGTTAATTGGTCTTATTCTTATGTCGTGTAAACATTTCAAATAAACTTGGATAAGTAAGTAAGCGTAAAGAAAATATTACGAAAATTAATATTGTTGAACTGAAGAAATGAGGGAACGTAAACTACAGTACTGTTAAATAGTAACAACTAAACTCTATGGATACCCGCTTAGGATACGACAATGTTATTTATTTATTTATTTATTTGATTGTTTGTTTTTTTTTTTTTTTTTCTGTCTTATGTATTTCCATTAATAGGTGGCTGAAACTAACTAAAATGTAGACAGATATAATTCATATTAAATTTATTTCTTCCTTTCGTAACTCGTACAGCGCGTTATAACATGACGTTCAGGTAAATTGTTTCTGTGTCTGCAGGTTGTACAATCATACGACTGACTGGTGCTGTATTGGTCTCAGTATAGATCTCCTCAAACAACTCAGTCTCCAGCTGGAGTTCGACTTCGATTTGTTTGAAGTGGCAGATTTCCAGTGGGGAGCTTACGATTCGGTGCGTTTGGTTTCATAATAATTTCTAAATATCATTATCGGCACTTTAGCTTCACGTGTTTTATTATCGTGTAAACTGCAATATTTCCAGTGAATATTACTTTCGTTCTTTTTTTTTTCATTTATTTTTCATTTTTCATCATTTATTCATCATTTTTTTTTTTTATTATGATTGTCGTCATTACCGTTATCGTTATCATAATCATCATTATCATTACTTTTACCATTACTACAATTCCGCTACTACTACTACTACTACTACTACTACTACTACTACAACTGCTGCTGCTGCTAGTACAACTATACAACTCTTACTACTACTACGACTACTACTTCATTAGTATTGTTTCATTTTCTTTAACTTTTTCTTTTTTTTACAGACGACAAATCAGTGGAATGGTCTAGTTCAAGTTCTAATGGAGAGAAAAGCAGACATGGTGATGACGTCGTTGAAGATAACACCAGAAAGGAACGCCGCAGTAGACTTTTCTGTACCCTATTTGGAAACAGGGATAACAATCGTGGTCTCCATTAGAGAGGGGGCGATATCCCCGACAGCTTTCCTTGGTAAAGTAGCATACATTTTCTCACGTTCTAGTTTATTTATTTATTTATTTATTTATTTATTTATTTATTTATAAAAGTCAGCATAAGAAATAAAATAAAATACTGATACACACGGTTCTATTTATGTACACACACACACATACAACACTCACACATATTTACACCTGTCTACATATAAGCATTCACACATACATACATACATACAAACACACATATAGGCATTCCGAAACTTGTGCACATACACCAACATATATACAGAAACATAGCGAGAGAGAGACAATTAGATGTATTCACAAACATGGAACGAACACTCAAAAAAAGAGAAAGAGTTCAGTCAATGACGTATTCACAAAAATGGAACGAAAATTCTAATAATTTTGTATTTAAATATACAACATAAACACACTATAGCGCTGTTATTACCATTCATTTAATATAAAACCAATGCAAACATTTTACATGTTAGTCTTAAACTTGAACACCAAGTCCTGTCAATAATCCATTTATTTATTTCTGATGACAACGGCTTGGATACTTGTATCTGAGCAAGCCTTTGAAACGATCTTTTAATAAGAGTGACGTACCAGCTCATTACATCAGTAATTACCTCCAAAATTCTTATCTCTAAATAAATATAAGATAAAATAAATTTGGACGCCAAAGAACAGAAAAACCACGCTTGCACGCATGTAAATACATCCGCACAAAAGAGTTGTCTGGATCGGATCCAGAATTCAAAAAAAGTGGGACCGTCATCATTGTGTTATTATAACTTTTTAAATGAAATGAGTTTTATTGGACAGAAAAATATAGACTGTATTCACAGATATTTCAGGGGATTATATTTCAAATATAACAGGATTTTCTAATTCTGAATTTGACAAAATATCCTAACACTGATATGACAGAATAATCTATCAACTGCGACACAGTATTCTAATTTAGATGTAACTGGATGCTCTAACTCTGAATATCTAATATGACAAAATATTCCAATTCTGATATGGCAGGATTCTGTAAGTTACGTATGATAAATTACTGCAACTAAATTATTGAAACTAAGCTACTGCATCATATTATTAAAACAAACAAAAAATGACCTGATATTACAGGTTATTAGAAATACGTTTTATATCATATTATTAAAATTAAGATGTGATATGATATTTACTGAAACTAAGGTATTGCGTAATATTAAGGTATGATATTTTTTTACAATTAAGGTATTACATGAATGAATTAAAATTTAGATATGACGTAATATTATCGAAAGTAAGGTATTACATCATATAAAAACTAGGATTTGCGTCATGTTAATGAAGCTAAGATATGATATATTACTGAAACTATGGTATAACATCATATTATTAAAACATAGATATTATACATATCATTAAAACTAATATATCATTCTACTGAAACTAAGGTATGACATCATATTTTCAAAAATAACATACGACATATTATTATCTTACCGGAACAATGTTATGACATCATATTACTGAAACTAAGGTATGACATCACATTACTGAAACTAAGGTATGACATCATATTACTTAAAAATACGTCATATTATTGACCTAAGGCATGACATCATATCGTGATTACGTCACCTCAACATGGCAGGATATTATGATTGCATTTCAGAACCATTTGACTATATGTCGTGGCTTTTCATACTTCTAATGTTTATGCAAGCCGTGGCAGTAGCTGTTTACCTCTTTGAATGGTTTAGTCCAAGTGGGCTTGACCAGGGAGCCGTGCCCACTACAGGTAAAAGGGTGTATTGCTTGGACGTTTCAGCCACGGACGACATGTGACACAGGATTTCAAATTTACGAATATGCGAGGTAGTGCAAAAATAACGAATTTTGCAAATATAACGTTAAGTGAGCTATTGCGCAAAATAACCAGTCTATGCAATTACGTATCTCTATCTAAAAGTTCCAGGTAAAAATAAATATATTTTTCTGATCAAAGTTTTGGGAAAATGCCTTCTCGGATAAATACCCAGATTCAAAATTATACAAAACTGAGAAATCATCCGACGTTTCAGTGCAAATCTTTAAGTATATATTCAGAATAATATTAAAAGTGTCAGTTTAAATATATATATATATATATATATGTAACTTTCACATAAATAAATAAATAAATAAAGATGTTTTCCAATTTAAATTAAGTATTAAAACTTTATCAAATTAATGAAATAAATCAAACTATTTATTAAATGTAGAAATTAATTTTAAATAGGTTCTGCAGATAGGCTAAAGGGTGTTAACACTTACTTGTTACATTTTGAAACCAGATAAATTATTGCAAAAGTAATCAAACATGGATATCCTGTGGCATTAACGTCCGTTCTTTGCATTTTCTTTTTTGACATATTATATATGTATACTTATATGTATCTTGGTTTTATGTTCATTTATCTGCAAGCCTTATGGTGTTTCATAGGGGACGATCCAAACTAATCTCCGATTTACTGATTTTATTAAAATGAGCACAATTGCCTATCTCTATAGTTTAAAAGATTTTTTTTATTATTCTTATTTGGTGTTGTGCTTTCAGATTCTTAAACTTTTTTATTTATCTATTTATTATTATTATTATTATTATTATTATTATTATTATTTTTAATCTTCATATTTAACTCTATTCAAAATGAGACAGAAACTTTTTATCTTCAGATTTTATTATTGTTGTTATTATTATTATTATTATTATTATTATTATTATTATTATTATTATTATTAATTACAAATAAAAAGAAACCCACAAAAACTGAAAAAAAAAAATAGTTTGGATCTTCTCCTGGCTACTGTGTTGGGTTGTTATTATTATTATTATTATTACTACAACTACTATTATCATTATTATATTTTTCTACTTTCACTTTCATTTTTAAATGTATTTTCATTGGCTTTCAGAGCCCTATGACTATCCGTCGTGGTGCTTAATATTGGTGTTTAGTGTACACGCTACGGGGACCTCAATTTTCATATTTGAATGGCTGAGTCCATATGGTTTGAACCAAGGAAAGACCACTTTCAGAGGTAACTGAGGTAAATCCTGAAATTAAGTGGTATCTGTAGTACAAGAATAAACACACACACGATTCTGTACGATTGTTTTCGTTAATTTCCGTCCCGCTTCCCGAATCCGTACGGACTTAGCCAAAAATTAAACATTATGAAATTTGATGTTTTTAATTTAGATGTGTAAGGGGAGGGGTAAGAGTATGTAAATAAGTGTAATTAAAAATGTATATTATTTAATGAACGAATGAATAAATGATTGAATTAAAATAAATAATGTGCGAAATCATGGATTTTGTTGAGTTAATGGTTATGAAAATAATACGTCTGAAATAATTAAATTATGAAACGAAATATTAACAATTTTTACGACCGATTTCAGTTACCGATTATAAAATTTAAATGCTGCGTATTTGACTGACCGTACTAAAAATAAATATCCGATATAATCCGAATTATTACGGACTTTGCCGAATCGTTAACGAATAAAAATTAAAAAAAATTAAATAAAATAAAAATAAAAAAACGTGAGCAGATCATGTACAAATGAAACAGAAAGAAAGAAAATGTCATCCGTTCTGTCTACGATCCGTCCATTATTTACTTATTGCATTTTACAGTTTATGTATACGATCAGCTTAGAACCTTACCATGCTGGTCTGATATGAAGCTGATACCGTTTTTCGAACCCAGTAACTATCACTCGTTATGCCGTTGACGTAACCATATCACGTGACTGGGCTTTTCTTTGCACGTTTGTTGTTGTATGGGCTTAATTTTATTATTTGCTTTTGGGAGTAATGTCTCTTTCTGTCCTAAATATTATTTTTTTATTATTATTATTTTTCTTTTTTTTTCTTCGGGTTTTTAAAATAATTTTTCTAAATATATCATATACTGTGTGTTATGGCGTAAGTTTTATTTTAACGGTGTTGTTTTTTAATAATACAGCGTCAGCAATTTTTAAGAATATATATATATATATATATAGTTATTTGTTTGTTTGTTAATTTATTTGTGTTTATTTCTGTATTTAATATTTTGTTGTCGTGGTTAATCTTGAGGACAAGATCAACGTTAAATTATCTTTGTTAGTTTTAGTTCAGTTTCTGAGTTTTGTGAAATAATAAAATAGTTAATAATATACCAGAAGTTGTGAGGAAAAAAATATTAAAAGAAATATGAAATATAGTAAAATATAATGTTTTAGATAGATAGATGGATAAATGTATATGTATAATTTGATGTATATTACTGTACAGTTTTTCTGGTAACGTATTAATAATGTATCCATTTTTATATATTAATATTACTACCACTACTACTACTCATAATAATAATCATTATAAAATTAATAATAATAATAATAATAATAATAATAATAATAATAATAATAAAATATTATTATTATTATTATTATTATCATCATCATCATCATCATCATCATCATCATCATCATCATCATCATCATAAATAACTAAATTAAACTAACAAATTATACACCAAAATAATAACCTTTGAACAGTACTAAATTATATTCGCTACATTACACTACATTATGTAACTTTTCGTTTTTCATTCCCAGAACACAAATTTTCTCTGTTTCGGTCTTTCTGGCTCATCTGGGCGATGCTGTTTGGTGCGGCTGTTTCCACGGATACGCCCAGAGGGATAGCGAGCCGCCTAATGGCGAATTTGTGGGCGTTGTTCGCCTTGGTGTTCCTGGCAAGCTACACAGCAAACCTCGCCGCCTTCATGATCACCAAGGAAGAGTTCTTTGATCTTTCAGGCATTGGTGACTGGCGAGTAAGATTTTTTCTTTTTCTTTTTGTGTTATGCTTAGAAAGTGGACAGTGTCCATACAGAAAAAAGGACAGGCACTCACTCCCTCTCTCTCTCTCTCTCTCTCTCTCTCTCTCTCTCTCTCTCTCTCTCTCTCTCTCTCTCTCTCTCTCTCTCTCTCTCTCTGTCTGTCTGTCTGTCTGTCTGTCTGTCTTTTTCTATCACATATCGTCTTACATACGCAAAAACAAATATACATACATACACATACACACCAAAATAAAAATGTACAAATATTCTCATAAATATATATATATATATATATACATATATACATGAATCTGTCCATCCATCCATCTTTCTGTCCTTCTATATTTACATTCATCACACACATACTAAAAAATTAATAAAAACCACTAACATATGAAAAATTCTTAGCCTGTTTTACCACAGTTTTCTACTGATGAGCCTAACATTACACGCATCAGACAAAGACAAAACTAAGAATCAAATAAACATTTTCTGTAACTACGTTGTTTCCTTTGACTTCTCATTCTTCATTTGTTATGGGTTTTTTGTTTTTTTTTTTAGCTAAAAAATCCAACGGCTATGCAACCGCCTTTCAAATACGCCACCATCCCGAATGGAAGCACGGAAACGAACATAAAGAACAATCACAAGGACATGTATCGCTACATGAAGAAGTTTAATCTACCAACAGTGGACGAAGGAATCCTTGCTTTAAAACATCAGTAAGATTGTATACATGTACACACACACACACACACACACACACGCATTCATCTAGACATATAGATATATATTTATATAGGCATTAAATAAAATAATTGTTCTGGGTTTTTATCAAGTTCAAGAATTTTCTAGCTATCTGTCTATGTGTTGATTTTATATATATATATAAATGTAGATAGATAGGCAGATATATAGATATACATACATACATACATACATACATACATACATACATACACACACAAATACATACATACTCCTATTACTAGTAATAACAATAATAATAATTTCAAATGTATGGCTATTTTTATATACTTTACTTTTCACAGCCAATGTTACTGTTTATATTTCACAGAAAAATCCACGCCTTCATCTACGACGCTACGGTACTAGAATACTACGTGGGCAAGGACAAAGGGTGTCGACTGAGGACGGTGGGTAGCTGGTACGCTATGACTGGGTACGGGGTGGCCTTCCCGCGCGGTTCACCCTGGGTAGAAAAAGTCAACAGAGTCTTGTTACAGCTTCAGAATGATGGTACGTAAAACAGTACACACATACATACATACATATATACATACATACACACATATACATACATACATAGATACATATATACATACATACATACATACACACAAAACACATCCATACACATACAACATAAATACCTACATAAACACTCAGATATACACATACACACACCCATACATACACATTCATACCCATACTATTTACATACAGATACATCATTATCATTACTATCTCAATAACACATGTCTGCACACACACACAGAGAGACACACGCACACACACACGCACGCACGCACACGCACACGCACACACGCACACTTCAGTACAGTAATCTGTTTCTCACTCAGGTGTCATGGAAAGACTTCAGAAGTTCTGGCTGGCGGGCGCGTGCCACAAGGTCAAGGAAAAGAAAGGCGTGTCGAGCCACACCCTGGGCATACTCAACTTTACCAGTGCTTTCATTCTACTCGCCTGCGGCATGGTGCTGGGCGGCATTCTGCTCGCCCTGGAACACTGCTACTTCAAGTTCGGTCGGCGGACGATTCGCAAGTGCAACAAGTCAGGATGCTGTGCCTTAATTAGCTTGGTGAGCCGTTTTGTAGTCCCTTTCTCCGCCCTTCTGGGTGATTCGTTGATTGGTTGAAGTGTTGGTTGATTGAAGTGTTGATTGGTTGAAGTGCTGGTTGGTTGATTGAAGTGTTGATTGGTTGAAGTGCTGGTTGGTTGATTGAAGTGTTGATTGGTTGAAGTGCTGGTTGATTGATTGAAGTGTTGATTGGTTGAAGTGCTGGTTGGTTGAAGTGTTGATTGGTTGAAGTGTTGGTTGGTTGAAGTGTTGGTTGGTTGAAGTGTTGATTGGTTGAAGTGTTGGTTGGTTGAAGTGCTGGTTGGTCGAAGTGTTGGTTGGTCGAAGTGTTGGTTAGTTGAAGTGTTGGTTGGTTGATTGAAGTGTTGGTTGGTTGAAGTTGGTTGATTGATTGAAGTGTTGATTGGTTGAAGTGTTGGTTGGTTGAAGTGTTGGTTGGTTGAAGTGTTGGTTGGTTGATTGAAGTGTCGGTTGGTTGAAGTGCTGGTTGGTTGAAGTGTTGGATGGTTGAAGTGTTGGTTCGTTGAAGTGTTGATTGGTTGAAGTGTTGATTGGTTGGTTGTTTGGATGATGAAGGAAACGATAGATTAATGGTTGAAAAGACTGCTTTAACAATATCAACATCAATAATAATAATAATAAAAATAATAACAACAACAACAACAACAACAACAAAAATAATAATAATAATAATAATAATAATAATAATAATAATAATAATGACAGCAACAACAACAACAACAACAACAAAAAACAAGTAAGTAAAGGTATAAAAAAAATCTTTGGCTTGACTCTAAAATCAAGTTTATCCTGGACGCATTCCCAGACTTCGACAAAGTGCTTTGACCGCGAGACGATCTGTACATGTTTCACATTTCCATTATTCTATTTAACACGCTATTACCGGCTTCTCCTGAGTCAACACGAGCAGTTTAACTTGGACCACGTCGCTAATGCACTTGATGCAGCGTCTGGATAATTCACTATCGCATACAGGAGAGTATTTGATCACTGCATACGAGAAGAAGAAAAAAAACAACAACGAAACACAAAGGATTGACACTGTTAACCATAGTGTGCAGAATACGACAGTTCTGGGCAAAACAAAATTATTTTTTCTCTCTGGCAACATTAACGAAACGTTCACGGGAACTATTGACACGCCCTAGTTGACTGGGGTTTTTTAAAACAAATAATGCAAACATAACTGGAAGATATTTTTTTCTTTTTCTGTCTCTCACCGAGTGCTAGATGGTTGGTGATATTGTTCTGCTTGTGATGCGGTTTACATATGAACATTATACGTAATCACATTTTTGACAGACACAGTTAAAGTTATTAATTAATACCTTATCGACTGTTCATATTTAGTGTATGATCAGGAAATCACTGGGATTGTTTCTGGTTAGCAGTAATCGTCAAAAACATTCATAAAGGAAACAAATGAAAGCGGGTGTCTTTTGTTCTATAATTCAAGAAATGATAATAACCAAACTATTATTACTGTTGTTGTTGTGGTTATTTACTGACATCGATATTATTATTATCATTATCGTTGTCGTCATCATCATCATCATCATCATAATCATCATTTTAATAATTTTCGTCAACATCATCATCACTGTCGTAATGATGTCCATCATCTAAGCTCTTAGTTATCTTAATTATTGTCATATTGTACGATATTGTCTAACATGACTTGACATAATCTGATGCTCTACAAAATTAATTTCTAAATATGTTCCATCAGATGGTCATTCTGATTTGCGTCCATTTGTGTCCGATTGTGTCCGGTTGTGTCCAGCAGTGTCCAATAATTGCATCCTATTTTATTTTCTGTTCAGTAAAACTCACTTAAAGTCTATTTTATATGATTTCGGTAAATTTGATCGCACTTTTACGTGAGTATCTTATAGTTATTTCTGAAGCAGATGCCATTAAGTTTACAGAAATCGTGTAAAATAAACTGTAAGTGAGGTTTATTGTGCTCAAAATTAATTTGGATACAAATGCGACCGTCATCAGAGACTGAAATGCTTGTACAGAAAAGAGTGTAAACAGATGTTTTAAGTTACTATTTGATTTTTTGTTTTTCAGTATTCAGTACAATAAGTTATGGATTTACTATCTAAACATACGGCTGTGTTGCTTTGTTCTTCAGAGTCTAAGAATATCTTTGATATGTGAACAGTCAATATGCAAAGTTATAGAATTATATATAAAGAGACTGAATTAATTGTTGTTTTTTGTTGGGGGGGGGGTTCAGAGTTTAGGAAAATCTTTGACATTTGAACAGTCGGTACGGGAAGCTATAGATATTCTGTTTAAAGATGCAGGGTTGATTGTTTTGTTGTTTTTTGTTGTTTTTTCCAGAGTTTAGGAAAATCTCTGACATTTGAACAGTCGGTGCGGGAGGCTATAGACATGCAGAAGAAGAACAGGTGTAAAAACGCGATGTGTGAAACTGAGATGTGGAAACTGAGGCACCAGCTCGACCTGGCTCTTCTCAAGATAGACGACTTACAAAATTCCATGAGGTATTGTCTCGCTTATTATTTGTACGTGTGTGTGTATATGTGTGAGTGTGTGTGTGAGTGTGTGTGTTTGTGTGTGTACATACATACAGACATACATACATACACACACGTATACATATATACTTTATTGTGTGTATATATATATATATATATATTCATTATGTACATAGGTGTGTGTGTGTGTATGTGTGTGTGTGTGTGTGTGTGTGTGTGTGTGTGTGTGTATGGCGGGTATATGTTTATGCCAAATTATATGAGTCTGACTTCGTCTGCCTGTCTGTCTATCATCTATATCTATCTGTCTATGTATATATCTATCTCTCTATTTATTTATCTATCTCTATCTCTTTCTCTATCCACCTATCTAAAGTGTGTTAGTTTTCAGTATTTCTATTTCTTTCCTATCTGTTAGTCTCTGCATAATTAATGTATTCTTTAAATTATTATTTTCTTGAATTGTTATTACGATTATGAATGTCTGTTACTGTTGCTGTTGTTGTTGTTGCTGCTGTTGTCATTATTGATACTATTATTATTATTATTGTTGTTGTTGTTATTATCATTATGATTATTATTATTATTTTCATTATCATCATTATTATTATTATTATTATTATTATTACTATTATTTTCATTATCATTAATATTATTATTATTATTATTATCATCATCATTATTATTATTATTATTATTATTATTACTTTTTTAATAATGCTACTTTCCTTATCACAACTTTCTACAATATCCATAACCTTTTATCAAAAAAATCTCGTTATTTTCTTCAATAATGTTACCGGGCTTCTTTTCAGAAAGGATGACGCGAACGAAGAGGACGAAGGCGATATTTTGCTGAGAAGCAAGCAGCAACGTCCCCGTCAACCGAACGGCGTCCCTGGACGTCGCGTCCACTACGAAGACGACAGAGTGGACCGGCACCCGGTGACGGGGGCGTACCACGTGAAACGGACTCCCCCGAACGCGAACGAAAACCTCAGCTTAGCGAGCAGACACGGCAGCCCTAGCACCAGAGGCAGAAGCTGCGAGTCCTCAAACGGCGGGTTTGTGTCGCAGTCGCCTTCGTCGCTGGACCCTGTCAACAGACTCGCTGTAAGCAGCAGCAGCAGCAGCGGCGGCAGTGTCTCCCCGACGTGCAAAGCCAATTTCAGACGTTCTCCGAGTTACGTGTCCGCCATCGGCGAAACGACGAACAGCGTCAGCGACGATTTACCAAACAGAACTAAAGTGTACGACGGCAAACTGTATTTCGGCGTGGACTCGAGCGACAATTGTGATGCTGAAAGTGAATTTTAAGTGTTTAGCTGCTTATCTGGGTTTTCTTCTCTTTTTTTTTTTCTTTTTTTTTTTGGTTGATCGTGTTTAGTGACCAACATTGCCGTTTGTTTGTTTGTTTGTTTGTTTGTTGTTGGGTTTTTTTGGTATTATTATTGTTATTATTATTATTATTATTATTATTATTATTATTATTATTATTATTATTATTATTATTATTCTTATATATTGTTTTTATTATTATTATTGTTATTATTATTATATATTGTTTTTATTATTATTATATATTGTTTTTATATTATTATTATTACTATTATTATTATTGTTGTTATTATTATTATTATCATTATTATTATTAATAGAAAATATGCGTTTTCTTTCTTTCTTTTATGTGTTTGTACAAAAAAAAAACTGTTGTAAATAAAGCTAGTACTGAAAAATCATTCTTTTTTATAAAAAAAAGAAAAAACAAATTTGAGTCAATTTTTAATTATAATCTAATCTGCTGTTTTATTTGTTTGTTTGTTTGTTTGTTTTAATGTTTATAGCTACTTCACTGAAGAAAGTATGTGAAGCATTGATTATACTAACATTCACATTAATTAAAACATCATTTAATGTCTGATTCTTGTTGTCATATTGTTTTCCTGACTACATATCCAATAAAAGCAATGACTTCTTTTCTTTTTCTTTTCTCTTCTTTTTTCGCATTTATACAAAAAAAAAAATAATAAAAAAAAAAAAATCAACAACAAACAACAACAATAAATAATTTTAAAAAATGGTTGCTTGTAATAGAGATGTAGAAATGCTGAAATCATTTCACTTTTAATTTCTAGAATCGGTATTTAGGACGAAGTTGTTTTCCAGTCAAAGTTATTGGTTTATTTAAGTTGAGAACAGAAATAAGTATTTTGTGAGCGTGTTCTTGTGAGATAGAGAAGGCTAGAGAGAGAGAGAGAGAGAGAGAGAGAGAGAGAGAGAGAGAGAGAGAGAGAGAGAGAGAGAGAGAGAGAGAGAGAGAGAGAGAGAGAGAGAGAGAAATCGTATATTTATATCAGATATGTTACCATGTACCGTGTCTGAAAATATTTCTTAGTTGCTGCTTCTTTTTTTTTTTTATGTTATTGTCAAGACTCCTGTTACCATTTTAACTAGTTTCATGAATAATTGCAATGGTGTTTCAACATTTGTTAACTGTAAATAATTATCCGAATAAAGTATACAATCTTTATGTTATTGTTGATCCTGGTTTGTGCTCTTTGGACACAGTTTCGGTGGTGTAGATGAATTACTGCGCACAGGAGAGCAGCTAATCTTGTTTGGTTTGTTTCCATCAGCGCAGAACGCTAATTTACAACAATGAGACGCGATTTCGTGAACAAATAAATACACGTTTTTAACCAATACATTTTTAAACTGAAGAGGAGCCTATACAAATACAAGCTGGCTAGTAATAATAATAATGGTCATAATAATAATAATGCTATGATAATGGTTATAGCAATAGTAATATCAATAATAATGGATACAGTAATAGTAGTAGTAATAATAATAATAATAAATGTAGTTGTAGCAGTAGTAGCACTAGTAGTAGTAGTAGTAGTAGTAGAAGGAATAGTAGTAGTAGCTTTAGTAGCAGTAGTTCTAATATTAATAGTAATAATAATAACAGTAATAAAAACAGCAATAACAACAACACTAATAATATTAATAATAAATCTTTTTAGATGTAAAAGTTAATAATAATAATAATAATAATAATAATAAATTATTATTATGTATTATTATTACAATTACTACTACTACTACTACTACTACCACTACTACTACTATCACTACTACTAATGCTACTACTACCATTATCATCATCATCATCATCGTCGTCATTCGAAATATATGAAACGATTTATATTATATTCCTTCCCATAAACAGCATGTGTCCCTTTAATTTGTCGTATCTAAAACATTTTTATATTGTCAGAAATTAAATTTCTAAAACGTAAATTAAAACTATGACTGGATTTTGCATGTAGAATATTTTTACACTATCAGAACTTGTATCTGTGGCTGTGACATGAATGAACTATTACGATTTCGCTAACAGTCTTCATTTATTATTTTTGCATTAAGCCAGAAATAATGTTTCGTGACTGTATTCAAAAGGTTTATGAGAATGGAATTTTCACAATTATATCTAAGTGGTCCTTTGGGTAATAGGTTCACTTAGTGTGTGTGATATATATATTTGTGCATAAGTACATACATACAGAAAGGCAGGTAGACAGATGTATAGATAGATAGACAGACAGACAGACAGATAGATATACAGAGAGACAGATAGATAGATAGACAGACATATAGACAGACAGACAGACAGATAGATAGATAGTTAGATATATAGACAGACAGACAAACAGACAGACATATAGATAGATAGACAGACAGACAGACAGACAGACAGACAGACAGACAGACATAGAGGTAGACAGAGATTGACAGATAGATAGGTAGATTATAGATGGATAGGTAGATATACAAAGATCTCAAAGTGTATATTATTCTACATCAATCAGATCCAGAAAATACAGGTAACCTTAACAACTGAACGCTAAAAAAACACACACAAAAAAAAACCTCTGATGTATTCGTTAATGGTTTAACAGTACTGTAATAAAGTAGCGAGTTTGAGTAAACGTTATCCGAGAGATAGAAACCCAAGCGATGTAATGTACAGTACGTTTATTCTGTGTCATCGATTTTTACCTTTTGATAAAGTGATGCGACTGTTAATGAAACGCTCTGGTGGCATTCAGCTATGAACACTCCCAGCATTACCTGATAATTCCCAACCCCGCCTGGTTCTTCAGTAGCAGAACTTTCGCTGAAACCAAAGCCAGATAGTAAAGGTAGGCTGGTATAAGAATCTTTTATTTAAGTCTCTGTCTGCATGTGTGACAAGCTATCTATTGTCCGTATGTGTCCTTACGTCTGTATATTTGTTGTTGTTGTTTTTTTTTTTTTTTTAGCCTTTCTGTGAATTTTTCATTTAAGTCAAAGGATCGTGTACATGAAATAAATATAAAATGATTTTTTTTTTTTTTTAAAAAGAGGAAAAAATAGACGCATTTGTAATATTCATTTTGTTGTGCGATGAATGTTAGTACTAAATAACTGAGTTCTAAATAGATCTCTCTCTTTCTCTTAGTGTGTATATATATATATATATATATATTTATGTCTGTCTATTTTTTTGTCTGTCTCTTTCTCTTTCTATCTATCTAATCTCTGAACTATGTGTGTGTGTATGTGTATATATATATATATATATATCAGTCTCTCTTTTATAAATGTCTGTTTGTCTTTTCGTTTTGGCAACTGTATTAGCTTTTTGTTGTTGTTCTTTTTGCTTTGGGTCTTTTTGGTTGTTGCTCTTTTGTTTTCTGCTTTGTTTGTATTTATTTATTTATTTATTTATTACCAGTATATTATTATCCTATGTTCTAACAATCTTAGTTCAAAACAACAGACCAACAACGGTTCCGAAGAAGCCTAATTATTCTAAACCCTAAATAAACTAAGTTCGCCCACAAAATCCTAACCAGTCTTTTCTTTTACTCGGTGGCGTATCCTGTTGGCGACATTTGATTCAATTACTGGAAGAAAACGGTAGTTGACGGTAAATTACGTGCCCATCCAAACAGCAGGCTGTCTGACCCACTTCTGACGAGACTCTTTCATCCTGCAAGTTTTCGTGTGGTTCCAGCAATCAGCGGCAAAAACTTTCGTTTAAAATAGAATTTATAGCGACTGATGGCTGCTTGGGTTAATGTAGTCTGTCACAATGCGATAGGAATTTATTATTATTATTATTGTTGTTGTTGTAGTTGTTATTGTTGTTGTTGTTGTTGTTGTTGTTGTTACTGTTGTTGTTGTTATTATTATGTTAAATGTATTTATTGAAACTGGTAAGTATAGAAAATATATACATACATACATACACATAAACATGCATACATACATACATACATATAAACAAACATACATACATAAATACATACATACATAAATACATACATACATACATACATACATACATACACACATACATATATACATACATACATACATACATACATACATACATACATAATATATATATACATACATACATACATAGATACATACATACATACATACATACAAGCATGCAATATTAACACTGTTTATAACACTGTTTTATCCTGGAAATTGTGGATTGTGTTACTTCGGTTGGAACGATTTTTATTACCAAAGTATCCTGTAATTAATTAATGTGACAGAGCTAAAAACGGAAGTCTAAATATTAAGGTCATTCATAGTCTAGTGGGTTTCACATAGAACTGCTTATCTTGTGGAGTGTTTGTGTTTTTTTCAACTTTTTCTGCTTTTTCGAACATCTTTTTTTATTTTTATTTGTTTCTTTGTTTCTTTGTTTATTTATTTGTTTGTTTTTTTGTTTGTTTGTTTGTTTGTATGTGTGTTTGCTTGATTGCTTGCGTGTTTATTCATGTGTTTCCGTGTTTATTTATTTAGTTTGTTGTAAAATGTTTGGTTGTGTTTATTTGTGTATTTATTTATGTATTTATTTACTTTTTTATTTACTTTTTTTTTTTTTTTTTTTTTTTTGGTTTGCTTATTTGTTTGTTTGTTTGTTTGTTTGGTTGGTTAATTATTATTTTCGTATACTATTTTTTTTTTCTTGTTTGGTTCGTTGGTTTGTTTATTTATTTATTTATTTATTAGTTACAGAAACGAGCACAGTAACACTTGATGGAAGTCATTCTGATGTTCACACTGTTTGGTGTTACGACAGTAAAAGGACAGCCACACTTTACCAGTCTACCAGAGCGCATTCCTTTCTTTGTCTCTCACTGCAACGTCTACTGCAACGGCACAGTCAAGAAGTACATCAGGGACAACTACAAAATGACGCCGTCGTGCATGGACTGTAACTGTGACAAGAACTGCGACATCTACGGAAACTGCTGTCCGGACATTTTCGGCAACATTCGTTCTCTGAAGAACAACGCGGTCCGATGCGTGGCGACCCACGCGAAGAATGACGAAACGATGTACGACAATCTGGGCCACTTCGTGATTTCTGCCTGTCCCAAGTCGTGCGACAGTCCCAACAAACCACGAACGCAGCAGAACAAGAATCGCAACATCAACCCCGTCACCTCTCTTGTGAGCCACGTGGTCTTCAAAAATGCCCGGATAGCGCTATGCAACAACCAGCTCTCGTTCACCGGGTGGAAAAAGCAGGTCGTCTGCAACAACGCCAGTTTTACGAACGCGAGCAAAAACTCGACGGAAACACCCGATCTTTCCGCGTGCTCGGAGTCCTACCAGCCGCCTGCGACCATAACGAGCAGCCTCAGAAAGTGCGACGTCCTCATCAACGCGGACAACGTCGTCTCGGATTGCAACGTGACGGGAAAATGGCCTCACTACGACGACGTCATCGCTTACAACTGCAAATACCTCAACTTCCCCGTCAGCGACAGCAGTGGACATTATCGCAATATATACTGTTACATGTGCAACGGTTTCAGTGTGACTAACGGTGACTATTTTCAGATCACGCCCAAGTTCACGCACTCTGCTTACGACATTCTCACTTGCACGAGATGTGATCAGAATCCAGTCTCGTGCTCCACGGATCAGTGGTACGATCCAGTCAGGGTCAGCATGTTTCTGTTTTATTTCTTAAATTCGCTTTAATTCTATTTTATTTTATTTTATTTTTATTTTATTTTATGTTATTTTATGTTTTTAATTTTTTATTTTTTATTTTTTTATTTTTTTATTTTTTTTGTATATATATATATATATATATATTATTATTATTTTTTTTTTTTCATAAATTAATTTTTTCCTCATAAAGTATGTTTTAACTGGGTTTCTTATCTTCTGTTCTTTCTTTCTGTTATTATATTCAAACATTCTTTATTCTTCCATCATTCATTCATCATTACATCATTCTTATTACATTTAATCATTCTCTCATTCTTTCATCATTAATTGCATTCAGTCTTCCATTTGTTCTTTCATCATTCTTTTTTATTACATTCACTCGTTTTTTCATTCTTTCATCATTAATTCAATTATTGCATCAGTCTTTCATTTATCCTTTCAACCTTCTTTATTACATTCACTCGTTCTTTCATTCTTTCATCATTCAATCAATTATTACATTCACTCGTTCTTTCATTCTTTCATCATTCAATCAATTATTACATTCAGTCTTTCTCTCATTCTTTCATCATTCATTCAATTATTGCATTCACTCGTTCTTTCATTATTTTATAACATTCAGTCGATGTTTTTTTTTTTTTTTTTTTTTTTTTCGTTTTTAATCCATTATTCATTCAGTAATTAATGCATTTAATCATTCCGTTTTTCAATACGTCGACGTTCGTTCGTCTGCGCGTACAGTCTGTTCACTTGCATATCTCACTCGCTGGCTGAACCTGCACGAGCGCGAGCACTCATTCTAAACTGCACGTGCTGCTTGCTGTGCGCTAACTGTGACGTGTTTGTAAGGGATGCATAGTCAAAGCGTGGTTTTAATTTCGAATTAGCGGCAGGATATTACACCGATAAAAATACCAAACAACAACCAAAATGTCACCCGATGTATTAAACATCGTGGCAACCGTAAAACGTATCAGCGGGGCGATTCTTTGTAACAGTTGATGGATATTTAACATGAGAAAGCGGGGATTCGTAAATGTTCAGGATTTCCCATCACTAATATTTAATTGTTGTAAAACATCGGGTGAATATATTTGACGAAGTATGTATGTGTATATATATATATATATATATATATATATATATATATATATATATATATATATTTATACATATAATGTGAAAGATTGACGGAGATGATGTGAAAAGTAATTGTGAAAACGTGTTAGTTTATTTTCATGCTAATAGTATTCTTTTTCATTATTCTTATTATTTATGTGGGGTTTTTTTATTTTTTTTTTTTTTTTTTTTTTTTCTTCTTTTTTTTATGTTTTTTTTTTTTTTTTTTTTATATCGGTGAGAGATATGCATTTATATTGAACATTTTTTTCGTTTGTAATGACAATAATTTATTTCAGTTTAAATGGTATTCAATCATTTTTATTCAGCTTTCTCCTTTTTCTTTTTTTTTTCTTTATAATCATCGTCATCATCAACATTACATTTCCATTTATTTGAATTCGTTTTATTTTATATAATGAGAGTTAGTACAAAAGAACATGCTGATTATTACCATACAACAGCAACAACAAGAGCAGTAATAATAATACACAGTTGTTGTTTTTTTGTTGTTTTTTACCATTTACAGTTACTATCACTATTCTTAACTACTATCATTACTATTACTATTACTACAATTACTTCTACTACTACACTATTACTACAATTACTACAGCCACCACTACTACCAGTTTACACCTTTTCTGAAACTATAATTATGACTACTTCTCTTCCTTGTTTTCAGAAAATCTGTCGAAACATCTACTGTGGCGAGGGTAAAATACTGAAAGAGGGCAAATGCGAGTTGATAAACCTGCCGAGCAACGTCACGGGATACAGCTACGACGCCATGATTGTGTTCGAGAAGGAAACCTACCCGTCCACCATATGTGACGAATTTATGTCGGCAATAGCCGAAGAGTGGGCGCGATTTCTGACCCGCCTGCACGTGCACCAGTACGCCATGGTCTTCGAAGAGCTCAGTCCCAACAGTTACGTCTCCAAGCCGAAGGGGCAAGCTCTGAGCATGCTTCTTCAGTTCAAAACTCGATCGAGCACTCGGAGACGGTCTTTTGAGAGCGGTCTCAACGACGGGCTGAGACGTCAGTGGAACATAACGTTCAACGGCACTCAGTTTCGTTTCTCCATGTCAGATTTTGCGCGCTACCAGTACGACATAGACTACACCAAGACCTTCATATCGCACTCGGAGAACGGAACGTGCTGCCACACCATTCCGGGAATCGCGAACCTGACGGATTTTTCGCACGGTTCTGGATTTCTCATCGACATCACCAAAGTGTATTTTTGTCCTTCCGTGAAGCTGAACGTCACCGACTTCGACTGGACCGACGACGGCACGGTGAAGCTGAATTACGCCGACGTGAGACTCTCCGACGGCAACTTCTCCTACCACCAGAAGTACGAGGTGCTCGTTTGTATCGAGCACCTCCAGCAGCTGTACGCGCCTCTGTTAGAAATGAGCATCTTCTACGTCGCCAAGAAACACATCTCGCTCATCTGCACGCTGATGTCCATGATTTGTTTGACCCTGACCTTTCTGACCTTTTGTACGTTCCCGTCCCTGAGGACGAACGCGTCGGTCAACACGATCCACCTCGTGGTGTTCCTCTTTCTCGCTCAGGGGTTTCTGCAATTCGGTCTGACGGCCACCGACAACGACGTCGTCTGCAAAGCAATTGGAATTCTTATTCATTACTTCTGGCTCTCCGCTCTCTTCTGGATGAACGTTTGCTCCTTCCACATGTTCAGCGTCTTCGTCCTGGACGCCTCGAAGCCCATCACGACCGCCTCCCACAAAACTCGTCTCATGAAGTACAGAATTTACGCCAACGGAACGTCGGCTGGGATCGTGGCATCTACGTTCGTTTTCAGTCTGCTGCACTCCAGAGGCACCCAGATCGGCTACGGCAACGGCCGGTGCTATCTCTCGTCGTACCTTCACGTGGCACTGGCGTTAACGTTCCCGCTGGCCGTGGTCGTAACAACGAACATACTGTTTTTCGCTTCCAGCGTCTACACCATCTCCAAGATCAGCAGACTGGGCGGAAACGTGGCCGGCGGAAGAGAAAACATCGTCATTTACGGAAAGCTCTCCGTGTTTACGGGAATGTTCTGGATTTTTGCCCTGATTTCCGAGGTCTTCAACGAGGGGCGCAACGTTTTGTCGCTGCTGTCCATCATCCTGAACGGCACTCAGGGAGTGTTTATTTTTCTGTCCTACACCGCCAACCGTCGGGTTTTCGAGCTCTGGAGGTGGAAGTGCACCACTGTGAGACTGCCGATCAGAAACCAGTCGCGAACGACTTTAAACACCACCTTATAACACGCGTCCTTTTTGTTGAATGATGCTGATGATGACGATGTTAATTATAATCATTAAATGATGATGATGATGATGGTGATGATGAAGATAATTGATTCATTTTTCATTTTTTGAAACAAATGAGTTTTAATCGTATTAGAACTAGTGCCTCTTCTATTACTTTTACAGTCAATAGCACTACTACTACTACTACTGTTATTACTACTATTATTACTACAATTACTATTACCACACTACTAATACAATACTATCTACACTATGTCATATTACTATTACGACTATCACTACAGTTACTATCTACCACTACTACTGATACTACTATTACTATTACTGCTACTCCTATTGCTACTGCTATTACTACTATTACTTCTACTACTACACTAATACTACTACTATTACTATACTATAATACTATTATTACTACTACTGCTACTACTACTACTACTACGACTATCACTACAGATACTCTGCTTCGGATTCCACTATTACTACTACTACTACTACTACTACTACTATCTCATTATCACTATATTTATAAATATATTTATCTATTTCCAAGAACATGTATATTTTATATTTGTTGATTTATGTGGGTATGTACGTCATACAAGAAAGAAACTTTGATAGTTTTTTAGTTTTGAATTTAATTTTTACGTAATGTAAAAGCAAAAGTATTCAATATTTGTATGTTCCTAACAGGGTTTTACTTCGTGTATAATTGTTTAATAATAATATTAATAATAATAATAATAACAATGATGATGATGATGATGATGATGATGATGATGATGGTGATAATGAATAAATCTTAGAACAATAATTTTCTAACTTTTTTTATTACATATTAATAATTATCGTTGGTAGTATTATTGTGTTGTTGTTACTGTTGTTGTCGTTTATTATTATTATTATTATTATTATTATTATTATTATATAAACTAAACAAAGTACCTATGATGCTAATCATCACGTGATCATGTAACAGAAGAATGACGTCATTTTGAAGGTAAGGTAATGAAGGTACATCTATAACAAGCATTTCGCTTATTTTTTTATTCATTCATTCATTTTGAATATAAAAAGTTTTTTTGTTCCTAAACGATTCAACTGACTGATCGATCGTATTGCTATCCCGGTATTAGTCTGATCCTTTTCAACTTATATAATCACTGGCAAAATATAAAGTACTGAAATGCTTGCAACTATACGTATACTTATTTTTATTGCAAACTGAATATCAACTGCCTTTGGTTAGTTGAAAAAGGCCACGGTAATCAGAGAAAATCCGCCTGTTCTGTCACGTTTTCTCGAAAAAATAAAATAAATAAATAAATAAAAAATAAAATAAATAATTACCAAAAGAATGAAACGTTTAATACAAATGTTCATCGTACGCAATACTGATAGATAAAATGTAATCGTTAGTCAGCATTTCACCTTTAGCAATCAAAGACAAATCACGTTATTCGTAGTAATGGGTTATTGTGTTGTTGATAGAAAACTCATCAACAGTTAAATGAGTCTGATTGGATGATGTAACCACTTGAGCGAAGCCCGCTGGTGCAATAAGAGATGATTCTGATGTAATAAACGGAAAATTTATTTTTATTGTTGATATTGTTGTTGTTGTTATTATTATTATTATTATTATTATTATTATTATTGTTATTGTTATTGTTGTTGTTATTATTATTGTTGTTATTGTATTATTATTATTATTATTACTATTATGTACGTTTGTATATATCTGCTTACGTAATGAATATATAATCAAATATACATACATACATACATATATACTATCCCTGTACACACACATACGCACACACTCAAACATTCGCATACATTCATATACGCACATTATATAAATAAATAAACATAAATGTATACACACACACACATCTACATATATATATATACATACATGCATACACACATATACACTGCTTACACATACTCACGCATATTAATGTTAGTGTCTGTAATAATCAATCTATTAAATTTTTTCCGTCTGTTTGTCTGTCTGTTTATATGTACGGCTGTAAGCCAACGATGAATAACTCAACCGATTAATCAGTCACGCGAATTAACTGATATCTTCATCAGAACACAAAATAGATAATGAAGTCAAACAGCCTATCCAGAATATCTCTTCTTTTTTTTGTTAAGCATTTTTATTTATTTTTTTTTATTTTTATTTATTTATTTATTTATTTATTTATTTATTTATTTATTTACATATTTGTTTGTTTGTTTGTTTGTTTGTTTAATAATAATATCTGCAGTCATAGGGATGCCACTTATTTTGTGTCTGTAACTTTGTTTATTGTTTTTTTTTTTTTATTGTTTTGATTTGGTTTTTATTTATTTATTTATTTATTTGTTTATGTTTTTTTTTTTTGGGGGGGGGTCTTTTTTTTTTTTTTCCCCGGTTCTGACCAGGGTTGGGAACAACTGCAGTACTCCAATGATTATCTCCCTTCATTTAGAAATTTCCGGTTCCGAAATAATGTCTTTATCGCACAGCTTTAATACATAAGTCAGCATCTGTCTATTTCTCTGTCTGTCTGTACGAGTGTATGTTTTCTTTTCCATCCATTCATATCTAAATATAAGTCACTCTAACTTCATCCATCCATCCATCCATCTATCTATTTATCTGTCTATCAATCAATCTATCTGTCTGTCTGTCTGTCTGTTGTCTGTCTATATATCTATCTATGTGTCCAACTATCTATCTATCTATCTATCTATCTATCGATCTATCTATATCTATTTCTATCTATCTATTTTTCTGTACATGTTGTGTTTGTGTGTGTGTGTATATATATATATATACACACACATGTGTGTGTGTGTGTGTGTGTGTGTGTGTGTGTGTGTGTGTGTGCCTTTATTTATAATTATGTTCAACAAACACGATTTCACGATATTTCATTGCTGGATTTATATGAAAACAATAACAACATTATCATGTAGTTTTAGTATCTTGTGTTTCAAATAATCTGAGTCTAATTCACAGTAATTGCCACAGCGCCTGTTATTGTACTGTTTGTCCTGTTTACTGTTAGCGTTTGGAGACGTAGATAAATATCAAATCCACGCCTACTGATAGATGTATATCAAAGTCTCTCTCTCTCTCTCTCTCTCTCTCTCTCTCTCTCTCTCTCTCTCTCTCTCTCTCTCTCTCTCTCTCTCTCTCTCTCTCTCTCTCTCTCTCTCTCTCTCATATATATGCTTGCTATTCTCTTTGTATCACTGTTTCTCTCATTGTTTTTCTCTGTCTGTCTGTCTATCTATCGATCTATCTCTATAATCTGTCTGACTCTCTCTTTCTCTCATTCACTTTCCCTTTCGCATTCCCTTTCCTTTTTTGTTTCCGTACATCCCTCTTTTTTTCCGTTTACCTCTAAAAGTCAGTCTTTCTCTACCACATACGTCTATTAAGTAACTACCCAAGGATACCTGTGATGGGCATAATCTCTGAATCTAGCAAAATAATTCTTAAACAAATACTAGACCATTTTGAGTTACAGTTCAAATCTTTTCTTTCTCGTTAATCATTATTCATGATGATCGTCAGATAATTGTTAATAACGGCGATACACACTAACGACATTTAATTAGAGTCAGAACAGAAGGTTATTTAAAATAAACGACTGTCCGTTTCTGTGGGCTGTTACACTTATTTTCTGTACAAGCCCAGAACAACATGTTAAGTAGTGTCAACGTATTTACAACGTACGTTTTACACAGATAAGAAAAATAAGCACAAGCTTTGTTTGTTTGCAATTAAAATTTAAATTAGGTTTTTGTTATATGTTTTAATAAGTTCGAGTGTTGATTAAATTTTGAAACAGTTCTTTTGTGACTTTCGGTAAACCTGATTTTCGTTTTATTTTTTATTTAAAATACAAAAAACAAAAATAGAAAAATAATAAATAAAAATACAGATACATACGCACGCAAACACACACACATAGACACATACACACACACACACATATATATACAGAGAGAGAGAGAGAGAGAGAGAGAGAGAGAGAGAGAGAGAGAGAGAGAGAGAGAGAGAGAGAGAGAGAGAGAGAGACTTTCAATTTGACATTTAAAATCTACTTTAGCGTCGTACAATTATCTCCCCTGCTGACATTTACAGATAATAGCGTCTAGGATAACCAAATAGGTTTATGAGTCGGGGTATTTTATATTTCAACATCGCCAGTGCGTTAGTTGGACAGTGAAGCAGATAAATAGAGATAAAGATTTACCTTATTACTGGTCTTTAAAGGTATGTTCAAATTTGTTCCAGATTTACGGACTAAAAGTGTGTAACGGGAAGAAATACTTTTTTTTTTTTCTTCTTCCCACTGCGTTTATTCATAATTTTATATATTTGTATATTTTCCAAAAGATGAAGCTGTAATTGTTTTGGGGTTTTTTGGGGGTGGTTTTGAGGTTGTTGTACTTTTTTTTTTTTCCTTTTTTTTTTTTGTTATTGTTTGCGTTCTTTTATCTCCGCTTCCTTGTTTCTTACTTAATCATCATCAACTTAATCTTCTTCTTCTTCTTATCATCATTATCATATCATTATTATGTACGTTTATGTTTCATTATGCTCATCTTCATCATTATCATCATCATTATTGTGTTATGTTTTTTTTTTATCATTTTCACCTTCATCAATAGTAGTAGTAATAATACTGATGCTGCTGCTACTACTATTACTACTACTGTTATTATTATTGTTCTTCTTCTTCTTCTTATTATTATTATTATTATTTTATTATTACTATTATTATTATTACTTACAACAGCGGACGAAGGACACATGGAGATAGGTGGAGAACAGTTTATTATTGTGGTACTTCTCTGTCTGCAAACGTTTCGAACGTCATCAAACGTTTTGCCTTTCGACTTACGTGAGTTTTCAGAAGATGTGATCTACCAAAACCAGTCGTCTTTTATCTTCATCTACTGCAACGTCTACTGCGACGGAGGTGTTAAGAAAACAGTGACGGTGATGAAGTTTAAGCGAAGTCCTCGCTGTATGCACTGTTACTGTGACGAATATTGTGAAGAGTTCGGAGACTGCTGTCCTGATATCGACGGCAAAATCAAGACGCGTTTACCAGACGACAGCCGCCATATTTGTTTTTGGGACAATGCAGATGTTCACGTAACGAAAATAAAACTCGGAGTAGCCATGTTGATGACGTGTCCTGATGCTGAAAACAAAACAGGGGCGATAAACGAGGAACAAATGTACAAGTTATCCCCCGTAACGTCTACGCTGACGAACTTGAGTTATTACAACGAGTATATAGCTAAATGTAACGGCGAGACGTCTTATGTTTATTGGCACGAAGACGAAGAGACTTATTCTGGATATGGCAGTGAGTACGAAGCCGGCGACGACAGTGATTTAATTAGTGGCAATTACCAGTTTACGTACGACTCGGAAAACAGCACAAGTCCACGACTGTGCGATCCTATTGTATATTCTGAATCAGTGGACCAGTGTAATACCACCGGACAATGGTCTTCGCGTGACGAAAACATGGCTTCCCTCTGTCACGACACGTATTACCCTGTGCAGTCTGCAGGTGTCGTTTACAGAAATATATTTTGTTATCTGTGCAACGGCCTCCCACTGCAGGTGTTTTCGGAAACAGATAAACTTTCGTCCAGAGTTTCTATAGTGGCCAACTTTCCAAGAATAACTTTAATAACACGGTTTAAAAAATGGCCACAGAACCCCGCCTATCAACGCTCACCTTGTAAAAGAAATAAAATATGGGATCCCATAAAGGTGAGACTGAATAAATTTGTTATTACTGAAGTGTATTGTAGTGGTCAATCTTATTTTAGGTTTTGGCTACATACAGACAGACAGACAGGCTCATCAGTTAGTTCTTATCATCGTGGTTATTTCTATTGATTTATTATTATTAGTGCTATCATCATCATTATTATTGCTGATATTATTATTATGTTATTATTATTATTATCATCATCATCAATATTACTATTATTATTATTATTGTTGTTATTATTGTTATTATTATTATTATTATTATTATTATTATTATTATTATTATTATTATTATTATTATTATTATTAGGTTCACTGTGCCTTACAACTAATGCTCCTACTACCATACAATTACTTGAACATCATCTTCTATTATTACTACAACGTCTGTACCACTCACTGCTACAACTACTTCCGAACAGCTACAACAGTTATCACTGATCTACAGTCCTTCTACGCTATTACGCCATTTAAAAAAATATATGAAAAGCTATAAAAGTGAGCAGCTGAAAGTAAAGACGAAGGAGTAACAATACACACAGCAAGTGAAAAATACCCAGCACAATTTCTGCTATTAATATCAAATAATTGGTTTGAAATAGTCCAGTTAATTTTATATTACAGTTAACCAGCTTGACTGCTGATGATTAAGCTGTGAATAATATTAACCCATTATTAGATGATACAATTAACCCATTACCAGATAATACACTAACCCGTGACTAGATGATATATTAAATCGTAACCAGATGGTATGTTAACCCAATACCAGATATGTCAGTCCATTTACCAGACGATACATTAACCATTAAGAGATGATGTACTAACCCATTACCAGATGGTAAGTTAACCAAGTATCAGATGATACATTAACCCGAAACCAGATGGTATGTCAACCTATAAACTTAGAATGACGGTGGTAATTGCGCTTTTATAAGTACCAAGTAGGTCGACTAAGTGTAAATGATGTTTTATAACAGGTATTTTTCGAATAGGAAAAAATAATTTTTATCATCCTTTTTCTTACAGTAATTGTTAAGTAATTGGAATGTGAATGATGCTGTGGTACACACACACACATTTCGCAGAACTTTTGTTAGCATGTATTAGATTCTTAATCATCTGATAATCATATATCATCCATAAAGTCAGTGAAAGTGATTTTACACAATGATTATGTAAAACTAAATAATGTGTTTTATATTCAATACGAGAATGTGTTTTTGTTTTGTGCAGGAAGTATGCAGAAAGCTCTATTGTTCTAAACACAGAAAGCTGAAAGATAAAGAATGCATTCCAAAGGGAGGTAATGCAGATTATACATACAGCTTCAACATCGTGTTGAAACCACTTGACCGTCGCACGTCACGGACCCTTGAAGACTGGGAACTTGTGACCAATATGATGATATCCACTCTGCAAATTATAATGAACGAACTGGACTCGACGAACTACGTGTATACCCTAACAGTGAGTGATGATTCCATTCTGAGACTCTCTTGTAAGTTACTGATCTTGGAAAACACGCAGAGAGTAGACACAGAAGAAAAATTATTTTCCCTCGTGTTTAGCAACTGGGAAATAGACTTCCGAGACCAGCGTTATTTGTTTGAACCATCAGATACGGTGATTAATGACGAGAGGGACGCACGAAAAGCCACTTACCGATCAGACCCAGTTTCTGGAACGTGTTGTAGTACGGAATCCAGCTCTTTGGACCTGAATCCTCTAAACAAAACCATCATACCAGAGACAGTTGAAATCACCCGACACTTTCTTTGTCCCTATGTGAAGCTTGATGCTGCTGATTTCACGCTTAGTACGACCGACTGGATCGACCTAGATTACGCAAATGTTTCTCTTCCTGCTAAATACGTCTCTTTTCTGCCAGACGGAGAGATTGGCGTTTGTGTAGAAACTTTGCTGGCTGCGTACAATGGATCAGAACTGAGCGAAGTGTCTGCAGAAATGGACGCGGTTCTAGTCGTGCAGAACACGCTGTCATTCGTCTGCGTGACGGTCTCTCTCGTGTGTCTCGTCTGCACGTTCGTCACGTACTGCACGTTCTCCAGTCTGCGAAGTCTTCCCGCTAAGAACAACATGTTCCTCACCGCCTACCTCTTCCTCGCACAACTTGTCTTCCAGTTTGGCTTCGGTCAGACGCAGAACAAAACGCTCTGCGTCATCCTGGGCGTGATCATCCACTGTCTGTGGATGAATGTAATTCTCTGGATGAACGTCTGCTCTTTCCACATGTACCGGGTTTTCGTTCTGAATCCAGCGCACCATACGCAGACATCGCGACCGAAATACGTGCTTCGATACGTACTTTACACGACCGTAACGTCGTTTGCAGTAAGTGGCGTAACTATAGGAACATCTCTTATTATATCCGAGGGTAACGAAACTGGCTACGGAGGTGAAACCTGCTACTTGGCAACACCGGCAATCATTGGCTACGCATTTGTCCTACCTCTTTCGTTGGTTTTGTGTTCAAACATAATATTTTTCGCCCTGACAGTGCATTCGATATCAAACGTACGAAAGGTTAAGAAGCTGGCTGGAAGGGAGCGTCGTAATATTTACGTGTACATGAAACTGTCCGTCCTCACAGGAATGTTCTGGACCGTCTCGGTACTGTCCGAAATTCTAGAGGTAGATGCGCTGTCATACGTAGCTATTGTTCTGAACGGAAGTCAAGGACTGTTCTTGTTTGTTTGTTACGCTATGAACAGACGCGTTCTGTTGCTATGGAAAGAGCTGTTCTCGGACGTTATTAAGAAATATTTTGCTGGCAGCAACGCGAACGCAACAGAAGTTACCAGTGTGTAATCTTTTTCTTTTTTTCCCAGTCCCCAAACTTTCCTATAATTATAATCAGTCATATTAAACAGAAATTTATCAGTAAGGGTTATTATATACGTTATTTATTTATTGATTTATTTATTGTTGTCGTTATTGTCGTTGTTGTCAGTGTCGTCATCATTATTATTTATTTTTTTATTTATTTGCCCATTATTATTATTATTATTATTATTATTATTATTATTATTATTAATATCACCCCGAAAATTGTCAACATACGAATTTATATATCGAGCTTTTTTATATCTGTAATGTTATAATATATATCTGAGTGCTATGGAAAAATAATGAAATAAAGAAGAGAGTTGAAAATAAATATAGTAACATTTCTTCAAAATGTGAAACAGATTCAATGAAAAAAAAAAAAAAAAAAAAAAAAAAAAATTGGGAAAGTTTAATAAGTGAATTACCTAAAACACAGCGGTAATAATAACAAAAACAAACAAGCTAGCAAGCAAACACGCTCTCATTTTAATAAGAAATGACGTCATTTGTCTATTGGATATTTGCGTCATGGATACTGTGGCTTCAATCAACACTTGATATTCATGTCTAATAAATTATACATTGTCTAATATAAATAAACGTTTATTTTAAATGTGAAGCTCCTGGAGTTGACATTTATGCCATGTCGATGTTCCAGTATAAATAGTTGAACTACAACGCTGGCACTATAAGTCGCATAGAGGTAGGAACTGTCCAGCTTTGAAAAAAAAAAAAAAAAAAAATAAAAAAAAAAAAAAAAATAATAATAATAATAATAATAATAATGGTGACAATACAAAATAAACATTTAAAAATTACCAAGTTAATTAAACATTTTACCATTCTCAACATTAATTTTCAATTTATAACGTTTTAGTCAAAATATACACGACCTAAATGCTAGCCATTAAAACGATTAAAATTAAAATTTAAAAATAAACTTCCGTTTTATTTATTTTAATGAACATCGTTTACTTCAAGAGCCAAAAATTTAAGCGTGGACAGCGAACTGATAACTTGAAATAAAATTTAAAATAAAAAAATGTTCTGGTAGCGATCATTGATTGGTTATTTGATTGTCGCGTTTCAACCTTGTTCGGTCTTTCGCATCATTCTCTGACCTGTTATTCAAAGTCAGCGACCTTTTTTCTTTCTTTCTTTTTTTATATAATATTATATGGATAGATAAAACAGAGGTCTATTATCAGAACAAAATATTTGCCTTGTAACAAATGACAAACTGTTTAAGATTAAGTTTCCTCTTAACTGACCATTAAACAAAGCTGTTAATGTTTTATCAAATTTCATGAAACTGTCAAATAACTGTTAGAAATAATTTTTAGAAAAGAAAAAGAAAAAAATGACAAAAACACAAAATAGAAACAATGATTTATTAATCCCCATTTTCAAAAGTATTTATTATAATTTATTATTTTTATCTTTAAAGCTATAATGAAATGACCATTTTTAATCATACAGATTTGCATTCAAATACACATACACTCATATTAATTTTTAGAAGTTTGCAGATAAAACTGTACAATAACATCACTGATTAAGTAATGTTGCATTTAGATTTCTTAAATATTTTTTTCATTCAAGTTTGAAAAAAAAAGTATCCATTTCTTCTAGATGACATCATATATTTGAAACATTTAAACTAGTGTGAGATATATTTTAAATATGTTTGTAGTAATATTATATATTTCAAGTACTGCTATAGCAATACAATATTTTTAGCTCTCCTGTTATGTCAACATAGTTCAATAGCTCTTGTAAAGTGTTTCAACTCTAAATACAACTCCACCATGCTTTTTTGTGCATGTTTCAATTGCTACTGCACCTATTCTGGTTTTCAACTGATTCTATATCAATTCAGTATTTCATTTCAGATCTAGAAATAATATCCATTTCAAATAGTCCACACCACTTTCTTTACACCAATAAGAGACCAAAAATAATAAAGACAAAATTAACAGGAAATCAGTGAGAAATAAATAAATGAGTGAAATCTGAAATAATAATGATTAAAAATTTATACAAAGCTGAAATGTGTTTATTATACAATGATTATTTGATCAGTTTGAATAACAAAAAAAAAAAAAAATTTAAAAAATTTAAAAAAAAATTAAAATAGATAAACATAGATGAATGCCTGAAAAGAGAATAATTTAAAAATAAAAAAATAAAAGAATAATAATAATAATAATAATAATAATAATAATAATAATAATAATAATAAAATAAAGAAAAATAAATAATTCTCTGTTGTTCTTGTTGTTGCTGTTTAAATTTTTAGGCAATTTCATGAAACAGTTTTCTAAATCTATGGATAATTCAATGAAATTTTTACATATATACAAAATATTCGACAATCATAATCTATTTTGACAATGTTAGAGGCAGTGAAGTATACTATATTACATTCTGCCACTAAAACCAAATATACTGCAAAGTATACAGAAATTACATTCTGGTTGCTAAAGCTATATTACTAATGATATTTATGATTTGTGTTTAAACACAAATAGTCAAAATAATAATTATATTTAATAACATCTGCTTAATATGAAGCTTAGTAATAATATCTGATTATTTAAAATCTTTACAGTCAATAATTAAGTTGCAATGAAATTAGATATTTTGATTCGTTTTAGGCAAAAATATAATTTTACTTTAGGACATCTGGTTAATATGAAGGTTAGTAATATCTGATTACTTAAAATCTTTATAGAGTGTAATTAAATTAAATTAAATTCAATTCAATTCAATTAAATTCAATAAAATTCAATAAAATTCAATTAAATATCTTTGGTTTTTTTTGGATGTAATTTAACTATCAGTACATAGTGCAAATGTATAAAAAAACTGATTGAGAGAAACACATCAAAATGTATGACTGACTTGCATGTAGGAATACACAGTGACTGAATATATATATATATATTTGTGTATAGATATATATGTGTTTTACACAAACTAGAAAAATTCACATTATAGATGGCACGATCTTCTTTCGCAGATTATAAACTGTGGGCAGAAATCACAATAGTAAAATTACACGTCTAAACTTCTTCACATTCATTATTCGTTTTGTATTTTTATTACTGACTTTGTGATTTAAAAAAAAAATAAAAAAATCCTAAAGTTCATTTATTAATTATTTTTTTTTTGTTGTTGTTGTTTTTTTACACATCTGTACGTTTTGGACAGCACACCTCTTCTGGGGTTTCCACGTGGGTTAGCAAAGCCTGCGAGCTGCTGTTACTGCCATAGCTCGATCCCTCAGTGCTGCTGCCACCAGGAGTGTCTACAACATTCATGTGGTCGACAACGGTGAGAGCATGGTACTGCGCAGCTTCGGGTTGGTGTGCAACACGATACACAACACCTGTTTCCGACGACGATTCGAGTTTCACTGAAATCACAAAACTGTTGTCAAGACCACATTTTTAACATTGGTGAACTGAGTTAGTGAAAATAAAACACTGGTAAACATGGCTAATTAACCAAATTTACTGTCTGGTCCAAGTTTATAATAGTTAACGAAATACGAAAACTGCTGTTTAGTGCATATTTTTAACACTGGTAAATCCACTTAACAAAAAAACCCTTGAAATTTAGTTTTTATTGATTTAGTAAACCCAGTTAACAAAGAGACCAAATATTGTTTAGGTCGTATTTATAACACTAGTAAACCAAATTAATGAAATAACAGAACAACTGTTTAGTCAATGTTTCTAACATACAGTTATGTTATTTAGTTTGGTTAAAATGTATTACACTATTAGATAATTAAAACATCAAAACTACTGTTCTGTTAATATTTCTAACAACAAAACAACTAAGCTATTCTTTAGAGCACATTTGTAATACTGAAAAACCCAACTAACTAAATGAAAAAAGTCACTTCTTTTTAATCCATATTTATGACATTTACAGGCCCAGTTAATTAAATAACAAAACTGACATTTGGTTGACATTTATAACACATTTCCTGAAGAAGCACAAGTTCACATTTTACATAAACTACTGTAACATACATAATAATGAAAAATAATATTATTAATAATAATAATAATGCAGGAAATTGTCATTTCTGAACTATAAAATAAAATTTATAAACAAAAACACCAAAAACCAGAATAACTATACTTATGACAATCTCTACATCTGTTCCAGTTGTCATGGGCAACTGTGAGAAAAAAACCCCAAAACAACCCAAAAGAAAAACAAAACAAAAAACATGCATACCAAAACATTAATATATACACTCAGACATACCAGAACTGTCTGACACAGCGTGGACTTCATCACAGTCGTCATAATCTGGCTCTGGCTCAGCCTCGGAGGTGTCTTCGTGTTCATCGTCTGCCATGTGGCCCATGGATACTGCGCCGGTCAGCTTGCTGTCCTCTGGCTCTCCAATACTCACTGTGGCCATGCTGTACAGTTTGACAACTTCGTCGCCAACTCCAGCACCCACGCTGTCATCGTAAGTTGGCAGAGACTAAAGCAGGAACAGAGAAATATTTATTTTCGGTATTAACTAACATGCTATGCTATAAATTATAGATACTTATGGCTATGGCTTATTAAATAAAATAAAGTTTTTAAAATATTACCATCTGTGAAATAAAAGTTGTTTCTCTCTCTCTCAAATACATTTGTGTACATACAAAACATACACACATGCTCATGGACATACTATTATATGGTAAACAATTGAATTTTTTTTTATGGCAGATATACATACACGCACACTTGCACACACACACACACACACACACACACACACACACACACCACACACTATTTTATGTAGTCAACAATTGAAATATATAAAAAAAATATTGAACTTCTAGTGATTTTCAATAAACAAAACAGCTAGTCACACCCTTTTTGAGGCAGATTTTTTCCTTTCATCATTTGAATAGTCTTCTTCTGAGTCTGGAGGAGGAACTGTCTTTTCCTCTGGGTAATATCTGAAAAAAAAAACCCAGCTGAGTCACATGCAGAATGGACAGATGAATTAACCACCCTACAGAAGTCACAGCTAAATGACAGACCCTTTAATTAATGTGTGAATGGTCAGAATTCTGTGATTTGAAAAAAAAAAGGAAATAAAAAACATTTAACCAACCCTCCACTTCCATAATCTGGTGAAATAAATATCAAATTATTAACATATGTGAAATGCCACAATGATATCAAACACATCACGTATACATCACCAGAATTTCATGATGCAAAAAAAGATATATATATATATATAAAATAACCATTAATATTGTGATTTAGAAAGCCACAACATTATCAAATATCCAATATGATAAAGAAAATATCATAAAACAGCAGACACTTCCATTATTTTTGAAATATAAGAAAATACAAGCAATATCCAACATACCCGACATCTCCTGAGTTAGGTGAAGTGATAGTTTTGTGGTCTATCTCGAGGACCTGCTCACAAACTACCTCTGGTGTTATATTCACAGTCTTCTTCTCCACTTTGGTAGGCAACACTTTATCAGGGTCCATTTCCTTCTGGTACTCAATGTGAGCCATGTCCTTTACACTGATCAAAGTGGAACAGTAAAAATATTAGATGTGCTTACAACACAGTACTTACACAACCTCTGTATTTTAAACATGGGTAGATATTAATATTTATTTATATATGTGTGTGTGTGTGTGTGTGTGTGTGTGTGTAGACAGAGAGATAGATAGGTAGAGAGATAGACAGATAGATGGATACTTAGACAGCCTAAGAAACACCTAGATAGACTGACATATTGGCACACACAGACAAACACACATACATGCTCATATCCACAAATTTAACAAATACTTGAAATAAAGTGATATTGTCTTACTGAGAGGCCTTTTTCTTTGAATTCTCCAAAGTGAACATGGTTCCTGGTGTGACAAACGGCATAGGAGGACCACCTGTAAGTAAACAAATGGAATGTCAGTGAGAACACACACACATACAGACACACTACTGCCATACATTCACAAATAGATACATACCTAATATATATGTACATACACACCACATAAATATCTACTTACATGCATAGTCAGTAGTCTTGTTACATACAACAACAACAACAACAAAAAGACACCTACAAACATATATATATATATATATATATGTTGTTTTAATCACTTTGAAATACTCAGTCACACACTCAAATACATACATGCACAAGCCCCAAAACACATACACACTCAAATATACACTAACACCTAACCTTATACACTCCCACCACGCACACACACACACACACACACAAACAGAGAGTCAGAGTGTTAAAAAGAAAGACATTAGCTAGAAGGTCTTACTTTCTCCCAGTGGAGGAACACACTGTCCATTGAGGGCTTCAATCAGTGTCACTGCTTCATAGCCAGGGGGAACTCCCTCCTGACTTACTACAGTCTCTTCCGTTGTCTCACTCTGTCAACACAAAGTAAAAACACATAAATTAGCATTTGTGTTGTCTCACACAAAATACAGAATAACATTAAACTCTTGTGTTGTCTCACACAAAACACAAATTTACAGTCTAACAATAACTTCTTCTGCTGTGTCAAACATCACACAAACTTCCAATGTACAATTAACCTCTTGTGTTTTCTCAAAACACAACCTTCCAGTGTAACATTAACCTCTAGTGTTGCAAGAAACAAAATACAAACTCCTAAAATAACAATAACCTCTTGTGTTGTCTCATACAAAACACAAACTCTCATGCTGTCTCATTCTTTAACAACAAACATTCATTACAATGAAGTAAAATTTAAAGCACCCAGCATTACACATGAAGAGTGTTTTCCCTATTCAGGAATAGGAGAGCAGCTTGCCCTGTTCCTTTTTGGGACCATCCTTCTGCCCAAAATTCTTAAATCCCTCATTTGTCTAAATTTTCAAAAAAACATGCCAATAATTACTGCGATATTGTCTCAGATCTGACTATGATTATTGTTGTCTGCAGGCATCAGTTTGTCGAGCAAACAACACCTTTTAGCACAAATAAACAGCACTTTTTAGCTCCAGTAAAGAAATACAAATGTCAACTTTTTATTGTTAATAAACAAAAACAAACAACTCTTTGTTGCCCCATTAAACAAACACAAACAGCACTACAAATGATAATTTTTGGTGCTAATAAACAAATATGAATGGCACTTTTCAATGCCAATAAACCAACACAATGGCACTTTTTAGCATCTTCAAATATTCACAAAAGTTTAACTATGAGATCTTGTCAATTCTGCCCTTTTGAAGAGAGGTAATAGGAAAAAAAATAAAATGCCCCCTTTTTCTACCTGTGCCTGCCCCTTTTTCAATCAAGGCTAAACACTAATTAAAACACAGTAAACAAACACACAGGTGGATGATTTACAAAACTCCTAGTTAATAAAATACAAACTTTATTTTTTTTAGAAACTTAAAAATTGTGAATTGACGAATTAATTAATACTGACTGCAACCGAGCCATAAACTGTAAAAAATGAGGGGTAACAAGTATATACAAGAAATTTTTTGCAGGGATAACTGAAATGCTGTGAGATAGGATTATTACACTCACAGGCTGAACTGCTGATGGTGGGAGCTTCTTTCTCATGGCTCGAATCTGAAGGAGAGCTCGAAACTTCACTCGACAGATGGGACACATGCTGGCCTGGTAACGCAGCGACTTGGCGCATGCACTACACAGACAGAGGTGTCGACAGGGCAGGATCAGAGTGTCACGCATGTCAGACATGCAAATGACACACTCGGCCCCACTGTCTTCCACTTCATCGTCAGGGTCCAGCTGACAAATGAAAAATAATAATCATGATAAAAATGTTATTATGATCAGGGACCAGCTAATAAGTAGAGAACACTAATAATTTATGTTTTCATATTTATTTCCTAAAATTACCAACTAATTATATTATTATTTACAAAGCCTGGATACAAGAACAAATAAGAATTTTTTTTTTTTTTTTAAAATAAGAATTTATGTTTTAAGATTTATTTCTTAAAATTATTGACTTATTACTTCATTATCAACAAAGACAGGTCACAAAAAAAAAAAAAAAAAAAAAAAATGAAATAAGTAAGATAACATTTAATTAGTCTGGTTGAAGTTTAACTTTAAATTCTCCTGTCCACCTACCTTCGACCTCTCCATGTTTTTATTCTCAATGCCGTAGATTTCTTGCAGTAAATACGACAGGCCATCTACAAACTGCTTTTGTTTCAGGGGTTTCAGTGAATAGTTGTTGTCCACGCCTTTCTCAATGGAGGCAAATGTCACATGACAGTGACCAGCATGCTCTGATGAAAGAAAGCAAAAATTTTTTTGTTTTTAATTTTATTTTATTTTTTAAAGTTTTACTTTTCTAATGTTGGTAATAGCAACAAAATGTCTCCACTGAAACCCTGCATAATTTCTTCCATCAAACTGTACAATTATCCAAGTTCCCAGAAAACAGTACAGTTAAAAGATATCTGAATAGCACCATTTTTTTTTTCTATAATTTTAATCTTATTACAATTTCATCTGTCCACCGTATAGTAATGACATGGCAATTCCATTTTCAAAAGGATTAAATGACAATATCCAAATAGTATTTCAAGCGAAAATAGGATACCCAGAACAATGAAATATTAGCTTGAAAGTGTAAAGAATTTCATAACATTATTATTTTATTTATTTATTTATTTATTATTATTACAATTTCTTTTTTGCCAATATAAAAAGTTTTTTTTTTTTTTTTTTTTTTTTTTTTTATGCTAAAACCCAATTTTTGTTGTGGTTGCTAAACCAATTTTTTTTTTTTTTTTTTTTTTTGCTAAAACCATTGATTGTCTTTAAATGAAAAAACAACAACACAAACCTTCTTCTTCAACACAGCATTGGATAACTACAGGTATAGTTTCCTTATCAACTGAGAACTGCCACTGAAATTTAAAAAAACAAAACCATATAGCAACAAGCAGCAGTATACAACTCAAACACCATTAATGGCAGTTATATAATATACTTAGAAGAACAGATAACAATAATAAGCATAATAATAATAATAAGAAGATAAAGGTGATGATAATGATTACGATGATGATGATGATGACTATGATGATGACATCTAACTTCCTCCATTACTTTAATTTCTTTAATGTAGGTTAAACGACACTTTCAGTGTATGTCTGTGTGCATGTGTGTGTGTGTCTGTCTGTCTGTGTGACTCTTCAGAGGATCAGCTATTGGATTTTAACACCTGAAAATCAACTGCAGTGATAACTGCTGAGCAGTAAAGTATTAATCTTTTGCTTATTATGTCTAAATCATGAAAAAACCTTGCTGATTTGTCTATTCAATATATTAATATATTTCTGAAACTCAATGGGAATTTAGCATGTATTAACCTGTTGCTGAATAATCTACTGGAGTTTAATGTTTTCAATACTGTTCAATCTCTACTGAAGTTTAATATGTATTAATATATTGCTGAATATCTACTGGAGTTTAATAAGTATTCAAATACTGCTGAATGTTTACTGAAGTTTAATATCTATTATTTTAAAAATGCTCAATGCAGTTTCAATAGGTATTAAGATAACTGGAGGTTAATATATATTCATTTATTGCTGTCCAGTGGTGGGTAAACACTACAGACCTCTTCTGCTGAATGTCTGCTAGGGTCAATGATGTGGCTGGACTGACTGAACACCTGACCAGCTCCTTTCTTGTAATGGTAAGTGTCAGAGGTCATGGCTTCATCTCTTGGGTGGTATCTGAAACAATTAACTATCTGATAGATTATTCCCTTTTTCAAACGAATCATGGTCTCTTGCGTAATTACATTTATCATTAAGTGGTATGTAACTGTCATAATTTCAAATACGTAACACTGCAATTTCAAATACAACAGATGCGGTTTCTTTCTTTCTTTCTCATTTTAAATATGTGACAATGAGAAAATAAGTAGTATTGTGTTCCCACAATTCTTTACAGGCTCATTTCATTTACTATCATAACTTATTATCAGCAAAGTTTAGTTTCATGAACGAGGCAGGACAACCATTAAGAAATATGCAAATTGCCATAACCGTCTCTGTTTTCATTAGCACACTTAAATTATATTATTTGTGAACTTAGAAAAGTTATTTATCACAGAATCCTCACATCAGCTGTCCATTGGCTATTTCTTCTGTAGCCAAGTAGTAAATGGTGATTGTGCATCTGCAGTCTGCATCAAATGTGAACTCGATGTTATACTGTGGACACGAACACTCTTTCTCATCCTTGTCCAGTGGAACCTTTTCCCACAGTGGCGACCTGAAATACACTCACCAGTTAGAGTCGACTCAATTTTCTGTTACTTGTTTGCTCAAATAAAGAAAGAATAATAGTAATACAAAATCTATTACTGATGGTATTTAGCTGTGATGCAAACAAAAAAAAAAAAAAAAAAAGTTTTATTTAAATTTTTGTGCATCAGAATTAATAATATGCATCTACTAATTACATGGGTATTTCAGTTTGTTTAGTTTTTTTTGTCAAGAAATGTATATTATCACAAATGAAAAATAAATATCTGTAATTCTATACACCAGTAAGACTCCTGCATGACAAAACAATCCAGCTGAAATTTAGACCTACTAGAGAAAAATGTGGTTTTCAAGAAAAGAGGTAACCAGTAATGGATGACACGAGTTTGTACAACTGTCGTAATTCAGATTCAGCCTCAGCCAGAAAGGTCATTCAAGTATGCATAATTAGTTTTAACTATACAAAAAATTTGTAAAATTATATTTGAAAAGATGTAGAGAAAAAAAATAACTTAAAAAAATATAAAAATTTTAACCGTCCCTTTAGTATTCACTTCCCAAGCGAAATCATTTTAAGTTGTCATGCACTTTTATTGTCATTTAAAAAAATGACTTTGAACGTGATTTGACATGTATTTATAAAAAAAGTTATAAAATATGTATCTCATGTAACATTTATAGAATACACATCATGTTAACAGTTTTATTTCTAGAATACAAACCCATGTAAACAGTTTTATTTTTAGAATACACACCATAGTTTATTCTTAGAATACACATCATATGTAAAAAATAAAAAATAAGAATACACATCATGTAAAGTTATATTTCTAGAATAAAAATCCACATAATAAAGCTTTTTTTTTATAGAATACACACTAAGTAAACTGTTTTCTTCTTAGAATCCACATCATATGTAAAGTTATTTTTAAAATACACACACTGTACAAACAGCTATATTTTCAGAAAACGGAACTCATGTATAAAATTTTTTTTTTTTTTTTTTCAAAATTTGTGTTACATTACTTAATAATTTCCACTTATCCAGTCACTTTAGATGTGCTGAAGGACTTGCCTGTGTAAGAGAGGTCTGGTGTACGTGTATGTGTTTGTATCAGTAGGTAAGTTAAACTTAACTTACTTTACAAGACGGAGTGAATCTTTTCTGATATAAACGAGACTCTTCAATGTCTTGGTTGGCTCGCTGCCACTAGGAACTGGATATGGGAACTGAAAAGAATAAATAAACATTTACCATCATGGAGTGTGGTACTTGGAGACAGTCATATGTTTCTGTCAAAAATATAATAATAATAAGAAGAAGAAGAAGAAGAAGAAGAATGAAAATGATAATAATAATAATAATAATATTAATAATAATAATAATAATAATCATAATAAAAATTATATATTTACACAGATACCCACACAACCATGCAAACAATCTTTTAGTGAGTATGTATTTGTGTTATGTCTATGGATTTAAAAATATCTATAGATACATCCTCAGCAAGTCAGTGTTGGAACAAATAAATTTCTACCTTCTTTCTATCATAATTTAAAAGTAAACACAGAAATAGCTTTGTTTCATTTTTCACTTATAACCTGTCAGCATAAAGAGGCAGGAACTGATGTGATTACGATTTATATTGCTGACAGAAATGTTACAAAGCATCAAGTTGTTGACATCTACCTGAACAGGCCTCTGGGTATTTTTTTAGCTCTGTTCTTGTTCTCCATTAAAACATATGAAAAACAGTTCAGATGCAGCCATGTTCACATGCCTTAGCTCTGAGCTGCATTATATTTATAAGAATTTCATAAACACACTTCAGAAAAACAAACAAAAAGAAATTAACTATCTTAGGTGTGATAGTAGTAAAAGTGTGTTACTTATATTTACAATATAATTTACATGAATAATAATAATAATAATCATAAATAAATAAATAAAATACCCCTCCAATGCACATACTCGCCATGAAAATATATATACTTACTGGAACTGGTTTGTTTCCAAGGAAGTTGAGATCTTCATTTTCACCAAACAAATATTCACCTGGTTGTGGGGAATCAAACCTTTCTCCACCCATAATGAAATGGGTACCAAAATATTGACCTACATATGAAAATACAAAAGATTAAATTAAATTAAAATGATAATAGTTATTATACATCATAGATTTGACAAATGTATTTTAAAAAACATGTTGCTGACTGTTCAAATGACTGAGTACAGGTCAGACTAACACAAGCAATCCAGACAATTGTTATAATTTTAACGTAAACAGTATCATCGCCTGCTGCATATTAGTTAGACTTCAGGTTTCAGTGATACCACTGGTCTAGTGTTCAATTTAGTATATGATAAATATTCTTGTTAAAATATGTCTTTATTATTTATATGATTAAAAATATTAAAACAACAACAAAATTTAAAAAAAGGACTAAAATATAATTAATAAAAGTATACCTAACAATATTCATTGGAAACATTTAAAATTATTTAAGTAAATTACATAATAATCAAAAGAATACTTGAATAAATCAGTAATAGTAATATAAATACAAATAGCAAATATTAATACAGACACTGACAATGGCACAGTGACAGGAAGTAAAGAAAGAAAAAAAGAAAACAATAAAATAACATCTTCCTCCGATCTTACCAGTTTTAGGTGGGTATCTGTAAGCATTACTGGCTGCGATGTCCACGGTTTCGACGCCTGTATTTCGTCTCGATGTTAACGTAGCACCCATGTTTTGAGCGAATGGACAACAAGTTAAACAAGTTAGAAATAAAACTAGAAATATGTCACTTAGCCATAGCTCGATTCTTGGATTTTGTTTAATTTTTTTTCATTCTCGCATTGAGCGAGAATCTCGCGATTATTTTAACCTCGTTTGCACACGTATTGTTTGGATCGAGACTCCTCCTTCTCCTCTTTCCTCCTCCTGCTCATTTTAAAGCTTAATTACAAATGGAGAACTCTGTTCTATCGCTACTATTACTACTACTACTATACTACTACTACTACTACTACTACTACTACTGCTACTATAATAATAATAATGTTTAATCACTATATATATATATATAAATATATATCTATATCTATATATCTATATCTATATCTATATATATATATATATATATATATATATATATATATGTATATGGATATGATTGAGGTCATCAGTAAATAATAAGCAAGGCTAATCTCGATTTATTTCATTAACAATATATATATATATTTTTTTTTTTCTAAATAAACTTTTTAAAAAGAAAAGAAAATATAAGAAAGAAACAAATGAACTTTACGACGCTATTTCCCCACGTTCTTTTTTGTTAACATTATTTTATCAACACTGCAATAAGTAGAGTTTATTTTGTAAATCTCTTCGGTGACGTCAACAAGGAACTGCCAGTTTCCTCTTGCGTATGTTCTAAAAATGTATTCTTGTTCATTTTTCAGTAACTTTTTTTTTTTTTTTTTTTTTTTTTTTCTCTGCGTAATACTTTTGTGTGTGTGTGTGTGTGTGTGCTTTTGTGTGTGTGTGCGTGTGTGTGTGTGTGTGTGTGTGTGAGAGAGAGAGAGAGAGATTGACTGACAACAATATTTATTTTTAAACAGAAGTTTTTACAGAATGACTAATTATTAGTCAAAAACTGGGAGTGACCATGCACAAAAGACTGGTGCATTTAACCAATCGATAGCTCAGTTATATTTCACTCATGGAAATTATGCTAAGTAATATACTAGTATCTGCACAACAGATATTCTAATGTTAAATAAGTGGCAACTACAATAACTGCAGCTTGTTCTGTGAATTATTTATTTCTATTTCTATAATGTACTAATATTTTCTATAGCTTCAGAGTTAATTAACAGCTCTGCTAACGTTAAACGCCTTATTGTTTTATAAAGAATATATATTTTTCCTTATGTAAATATAATAATTAAAATAAATAAATAAATAAATAAATAAATAAATAAATAAAATTTTGTTGATAAAAGTTTCACGGTCACATATTCAAGGAGTAGAATATCTGCATTTGCTGTTCATTTTAACTAATGGTTTCAGTACAAAATCAGCAACAAAACAATAACAACAACAATAATAATAATTTTGGGTATTATATATATATATATATATATATATATATATATATACGGGATAAAATATTTAAAACATTACATACAAGGGTTTAGAATAATAACTAATAACAAAAAACAACAACAACAACAAAAAGTAGTAAATAAATAAAAATTTGATGACTAAATAGAAAAAGTTATAAAATATAATTATCACAGTCAGTTTGAAATAATTGCAGGGCAATTGGTTATACAATATTTTTGGGTTGTTTTGTTGTTATTGTATTTTTGTTTAATTTTATTTATTTTTTATTTATTATTATTATTATTATTATTATTTTTTTTTTTTTTTTTCTGTTTCGAATTCTTGAACATCCAACTTAGAGATGATATGAGAGCTTTTTTATACGGATTTCTATTATTTATCTATTGAGACGCTCACAGCTGTAATGTTATTCTTTTGATATGACATAATATGACGTCATATAGCCAGCTCGTTATGTTATTAAATTAACACAAATTCTTCAAGCACTGGAAGCTGGTTAACCAGACGTTTACAGGGCTGCGGTCGAGGTGATGGATACTGCCGACGTGATGGCTAGAACTGACAAGCATGTTGACAACATAATGACCAACATAGTGTCCCAGTCATAGCCCCAACAAGGTCATATTAACAGCTGTTTAAGACTTTTGTTGATATTTTTCCGGACACACACACTCACAATGAGAGAGAGAGAGAGAGAGAGAGAGAGAGAGAGAGAGAGAGAGAGAGAGAGAGAGAGAGAGAGAGAGAGAGAGAGAGATTATTTTCAGTGATAACTGCATTGTCTAAAAGAGTGTGTATCGCTATGTACTTATCTTCTTTTTATATAAATATATACATTTGTTTGTTCTGTTTTGATGCAATTTGCAAGTTCCTCCTGTATATTATTGTGCTTTCATTTAAGATAACATACACAAAAATTAAAGAAAGAAAGAAAGAACAACAATAACAACAGCAGAAGCAACAACAACAACAATCCAAGACTAGTTGTTTAGTTATACGATCTAAGTGAGGTTTATCGACAAGTCGTCCAACCAGCTTGTGTTTACACTTTTGTGTGTGCTGGTGCCATTTAGCTCGCTTTTTATATTTGTTATTTTTAATGTTTGAAATTATGGATAACCTCAAACAGCAGGTTATGATTAATCAGTTTGTTTTAGCGGCTGGATGTCACGCTGAACAGGCAAAACAGTTACTACAAGCCGCTCAGTGGCAATTCGAGGTGGGTGATAAATATGTGGGTGAACGGATGTAAACATCAAATATGGCGTCTGTTTATCATTTCGGGTCTAAATACTACTCAGTATTACTTATTTTTTTATAAACCGAGACCGTTGTTAATTCTGGCATTTCGTTTCCTTTCCAGGCAGCCTTAAGTATGTTTTTTCAAGACGCATCTATACCCATTTGCAGGACTTGCAATGGCAATCACACACACAACGGCAACTATCCGGTGAGTACTTTAAGGTCATTGACACCAACATGACATCACTAGGCCGGTCGAGTCGAAATTTGTGTCAGTGTGTCGTTTATTTAAATGTATATGTAATGCTCTCTTAAAATACTTAAATTCTCTCTGTCTATTTCATTTTCTTTCTTACTGTCACTAAATTTATTTATTTCATAGGTGACATTGTTTTTGCATCTGAGGCTGTTTGTTGTTACTTTTGTCTGGAGAGACGGAAATCATTACTCCTGAAACTCTGTTTTGTTATTATTAAACGCCAAATGAAGTCTTTATTTAACAGAATACCATTTGGCCTGCATATTTATATAAGTCACAAACTATTTTGTAATTCATTGATTGTCATAACTATCATGGTTATATTTAATACCATAATAGGTTAAAAGTATTAACACTAATTTATAGTGCATGTTTACACGGTCATGACGTTACATAATGGAGACTAACAATTTGCTGAAAATTCTTATTAAAAAAAAAAAAAAAGAATCATTTGAGAGAGAGAATATATTTATCAGTTTTCAAAAAGGTTCTGCTCATTTGACAAGGTGTCAAACTATTTGAAGTAATATGACAGAAGCAGAGAGAGAGACTCAGAGAGATACTAAATTATTCATAAACTAACAGTTTTCTGAGGCATGTAGATAGATATTTAGAACTTTGGAAAATATCACTTAATAATATTAATTCACTATCATCCGATTTAACCTTTGCTCATGTTATTGTGGTGGCATACCTACAACAACAACATAATAATAATAATAATAATAATAATAATAATATATAGTATACAAAAATAAATTTTCAAAAATATCTATTTAAAAAAATTTGTGTAGCAAGTAAATATTAAAACAGACTTTATATCATTGTCAAAGCACACACATACATACAGACATAACAATAACAATGTCATTTAGAAAAGTCTGATTTTATAATAATTTTCAACAGATAGGTGTAACTAATCCTCACCAAAGCCTGAAGTATTTACAACTGTCTGTATGATTTTCACATTCCCAACGAAAAAGAAATTGTATCTTTTTATCATTGAAAAACATCTTTATAGAAATAATATTTAAGATCATGTTTCACAAATTCATATATGCTTTCCATATACATTTACCTTGTGAATCAACATGTTCTGGCCATAGTGTGAAGCTCAGCAGCACTGACATATACACGGCTGCTATTTGGCATGATTATTTATTTTAGTCCATTAATGATGGATGTTATCTCTTGTTTAAAATGTTAGATGTTAATATAGTTTAATGTTGCTTGAATTAGTATACAGTACCAAACTTGAGATTAGAGCCTCAAAAAAATAAATAGAAGATAAAATACCTGTATACATGTTTTGGGAAATAAGGTAATATTCAGCTTCTAAGCTCTATAAAACTTAGAGTAAAATTTTAATAGTGTGCTTCTATTTATAGTTTTGGGCCTTACATCTTATGAGGTATAAATATGTCACTGGCCAAACGTGATCTGATATTTGTGTCATGTTGAATCTGTAATAAACAAATTACAAAAATGGTTAAACACAAGTTAACAGCATGGGAAAAAAAAAAAAAAAAAAAAACTTTTATTAAAATGAATTTCTGCATGTTAGTTTAATTGGCTGAGTCTTCAATATTTTACCTTATCTATCAGTAAAATACACCCAGCCATTTTCAAAAGATTTTTTAATGTCCACTTTTATCTGCCAAATGTAATTTGTAAAAGCCAAGATCATTTGGTACCAAAATTTCCAAAATTAGTACTTTATCTTTTGAATTTTGTTTTCAACATTTTCAAAATTTGAGTTGACATTGTTTATTTTTCAATTCAGTGGCTAAACATTTATTGTGATTTGTCTTTTTTCAGCCATCCTTGAAATTGTACCATACAACACAAAGTGTTCAAAACTGGTTCTATTTTACATCTTCATAACTATAAAATGGCAAATGGAAACAAAACCACAGTATTAACATCAGATGAAAACTAGAAATGGTTATAGTAACTGAAATGTTAGCATTTTTGGTGATACAGTTTGCTAAATGTCTTTCTCAGCTCAGCTGTTTACATTTTTTCTTGAAATATGGATATTATGTTATCTTTCTTACTATTTTTATTCTGTTTCCATTTCAGTTTCTAGTTTATCAGGTATTGATAATGTCTGTTTACATTTTTAGTTGTCAAATGTTGATAATGTCTATTTAAATTTCTAGTTACAATGTGTTGATAATGCTATTTCCATGTGTAGTTCAGTCTGTTGATAATGTCTTCATATCAAGTTACAATATGTTGATAATGCCTATTTACATTTCTGGTTACAGTGTTTTGATAATGTCTATTTTCATTTCAAGATACAGTATGTTGATAATGCCTGTTTGCATTTCTGGTTACATATGTTGTTGTCTTCATTTTAGTTACCATATGTTAATAAAATAAATTTACATTTCTAGTTAACATATGCTGATATTTGTAGTTAAATGTTGATAAAATTTATTTATATTTCTAGTTACTGTGTTGATAATGTCTGTTTACAAGTCTAATTGCCACATGTTGATTTGTGTTTATTTGGAATCACCATATCTTCATGTTACAAAAACAAATTTTTCCTCTTAAATTTTTAATAGCTGTCTGATGATAATCTGCTTATTGTCTGTATGTGAAAATATGCTATATTTGTAATTGCCACATGCTGATGTTTACCTTTCTGTATATTGATAACATTTATATTTCTAATTACTGTATGTTGATAATCTGTTTACATATCTAACTGCTACATGTTGATAATCTGATTACATATTGATCATGTTTATATTTCTGCTGTATTTTGATAATCTCTGTTCACTTTTCTAACTGCGATATCCTGATATGTTTACATTTCTAATTGCGATATCCTGATATGTTTACATTTCTAACTGCTATATGTTGATGTTTACATTTCTAACTATATTGCTCTATCTCATAACAGTTTACATTTCTAACTTCTATATGTTGTTTCAGTTTCTAACTGCTGTATATTGGTACTGTTTACATTTCCAACTGCTGTACATTGATGTTTGCATTTCTAACTGCTATACATTGATGTTTACATTTCTAACTGCTATAGACTGATGTTTACATTTCTAATTGCTATATGTTGTTTCATTTACTAACTGCTTTATAGTGATACTGTTTACATTTCTAGTGCTACACATAACTGCTGTATGTATTAATATTTATTATATTTCTAACTCCTCTGTTTGTTGTTTATTTACTTTTTTCTACATGTTGATCTACATTTTCTGTTTCTAGTTGTGTACTCCAGCAAACACACCAGCTACACCACCAAACTTCCCTGAAGCTCTGAATGCACTGTCAAGACTGTCAACATCAGACAAGTTTGGGCCAGGCTCCTACACAACATCATCATCTCCATCACCTCAACCTGCCACTGCACACTCACCTAACAGCATGGAAGTTGAAGCTCATCGCTGATTGGCTGCCTGACCCAAAAGTAGTCCATCATGTGACATGTTGGCTGTCATGTGACATGTATGGGCTGTTACGTGACCTTGTGTGGGCTATCATGCCCATTGTTAGACATGCATTCTGAAGGAATTAATTGATATTGTTGTGTGACAGAATAAAAAAAAAAAAAAAAAAAAAAAAAAAAAAAAAAAAAAAAAAAAAAAGAAACTGAAAAAAAAAAAAAAGAAGAAGAAACAAACAACCTAACATGACACAGATAATATAAAGTTTAGTCATAGTGCTGGTTATGTCTTTGCTATGAATTTGGTTTATCTCTCGTTGCTTTTAAGTTGTGTTTTGTATGTGTTGTATAGCCCTACCTTTAATGCAGGTGAACGTTTACCTGTACATCCACTGTGTATATAGCCACAAGTGTTGGAAGATAATTTCTTTCTCAGTTTTGCCTCACACATCAATCAGTATAGTGTGAACAACACAACAAAAAAAACTGTGTGTGTGTAGCCAGGGCACAGGTCCAACATAAACTGGCAAAGGAAAACAAGGATCTTGTGATTTCAGTGTGTTTTCATTTTAACGTGTTGAGTGTCAGGGCGTGTGTGTGTGTGCGTGTGTTCGGTGTATACAGAAACATTAGTTACTCAGGACATTGTATTTTGTGTTTGGTTTTTTTTTTCCAGCAAGAATTCTTTTGTATTTTGATACCATTTGTTTAAAGGCTGACCTTCACTGACATACATTTTCAACACATTTTTGAGAAATTAACACAAAAAAAAAAAAAAAAATTAATAATTATGTGGGATTTTTTTTCTCTTCTATTTTAGAATTTTTATCTTTTCCATCAAGTATATAATGATTTTTCTCTACAATTTTAAAATAGTTATTTTGTCCATCAAGTATCCATAATTATGTGCTGTGATTTTTTTTTTTCTCTATAATCTTAGAATTTGTGTTTTTTTCCATGAAGAATAAATAATGATGAAATCAACTATTACAAAAGTGACCCGTAGAGCAGAATGATTTTTTTTTAAATATTTTTAATGATTCATTTTTCTCATTCATGAATCATAATTCCAATTGTTAATGATACTCTCACTTCTGCATGGAAGCTTCATTCATCTTTCTATTGTACATGATAATGTTGTAATTGTCATTATTAAAGTGACCTAATCCTGTAACTGCAACTTGTTGTTTATTTATTATGCATGGACATTTGCATTTCACTCACAATTATATATGTGCATGAGTTTAGTCACTGCTGAAGAAACAAATTTACAAACTGAAATTTCATTTCTAAGGACTTGAAACCAGGTTCCAATTTTATATACAGATTATATATATATATATATTTGGAGGTTGGAAAAATGGAGCAAAAACAACAAACAACAAATAACAATATTAATTAAATATAAAGTGGCCAATAAATTTGAAATCCAATAAAAAAACAAATCTCATGACATTTAAAATCATAAAATTTTGGATTTGGCCATAATTTGTTCTACTTTTATTTTTTTATTATTTATTATTATTATTATGATTATTTTAATTATTATTTTAGGTATTTATTTTTGCAAGTATGTGTCCAACCATAATTAATTGTAAAACATCCTCCAATTAGTTTAAAATAAAACTGGCATGGTAACATTTTCCAGATGTCTAGATGTACATGCATCTAAACCTAACTAATGAATCTAATGAAACATACCAACCAGAAACAAGAAGAAGAAGAAGAATCTGCCTACCCACCATCAATTTTTTTCTAAATCAAAACATTGATTGTTAAATAGCGATAACTAGTAAGATCCTAACAAGATTCGTATTTAATTTATCTGTCAGTTACTGTGACAAAACTTCTTATATGATTCATAATGCAAAACTGACGGCAATGCATGTATACTGCCAAGAGAATAAATTGTATTTTACAGGTAGAATTGAAAACAGATATATTCCATCCTTAGCTAAAAGACAACATACTTCAAAAGGTATTTTATCAACAAAATATACTATCAAGTATTCTTGGAGCACACAGTAACAATTTTTTTTTTTTTTTTTTTTTCAATTACACAATAGTCTTAGTTTTTAATTGGTTAGAACAAACAAACAAAAAAAAAATGTTGGGTAAAGCTTTATTTAAATTATTCAGCAATTAATTCTTGTACAAGCAGTATTTATAAAGTTTAAATACCATTTAGTATAATAACTATGCAAAAACTATAGGTTGAAAACCATTAATGATTATAATTTGTAATTACAATATCAAATATGCCCCTCATCTTAATTAAAGCACTACCAGTTACTGATTGTATGAAACGGTACATATTTTATATTTTTTTAACTGGTAAAACAATATTTTCCTAGAAACTGAAAAACGTTAATATATATTTATATATATATTTTCAAACTTTATTTTTTTAATTTTGGAGAAAAATTTGATGTGATTATCCAAAAAGTGGTCAGTTATACAAAAGAGTGCTTTAATTGATAAAATATAATGTAAAAATCATTATTTTTGAAAACACCCCCCAAAACAAAACAGTTATGGGTCATTCCATGTCAAAACCCCCAAAAATAATAAAATTTGAACCTGACCGTCTCAGATTTTTATGAAAGGTTGAGATGGTCACGCCATCAACCATTTTTTAAAGACAAATATAAAATCTCAAAACTTTATTTCACTGTTATATGAAAAATACATGCCTAAATATTCAAGCACACCACAGTATTAAAAGGAATAAAATTCAAATTTGATGTAATAGTGAAGCAAAGTTATGGGATCCCATGTCAATCCACCCAAAAAAAAGTTTCAAAAAATTTAAAGACCGTCAGATTTTTATGAAAATGTTTGGGGGGTTTTTTGACATGGAATGACCCTTATGCATATTTTATAACTTTGCTTCATTATTACTATTATACTAGTATCAGTATTTGAATTTTATTCCTTTTAATAATGTAACTGAAATGCTTGAATATTTAGGCATGTAGTTTTTCTGACATAACAGTGAAATAAAGTAATAATATGAGAAAATATATTTGTCTTTATATAAAATGGTTGATGGTATTTATTATATCTTATGTGTGTCCATAACCCACAATGAATGACTGAATAAAGTCACTGCTGGTGCGTTTTGACTTTAACAATTTGTTGACATTCACACAACACAAAGGAGGAAATACGCAGAGAAAAAGGGATAAAATCAATTTTTTGAAAAGTAGTAGACTGGTTTCTTATTTCATTTTATCGGATTAATCGGTATGATGTTATCGTTAATATGATGCGTCCACTGTTAACTATTAAGATACAGATGTTTTATTGACATGGAAAAACTTATAGTGAGTCATAGTTGCTTTTGTTAACAAATATTTATAACTTTACAATTTTCTTAAATATCTTGCCACAACAGGCATACTCCAACTGTCTATTTTTATTACTTCCTGAATGATTTCAGTCTTAAAGGACTCAAAACTGAGACTGAGACAGACTCGGATTCAGATTGAGTCAATGAATGATCGTCGTGTGTCTAAGTCACTAACTCGATAACAGACTACCGTAAATTTATATGGGACTTTAAAGATATATAAGTTAAAATGTATGCCTGTATCTGATAGTCAGCCAAATACAAATACGAGATGCTGAGAAAGACAAGGTCACAGTGCGTGACGTAGGTAATGAAGTACTAGCTTTGGGGTACGAAGATCAAGATGGGTGGTAATTACTGTTGCTGCTGAAGTCTGAGAAGTGCAGTGTTTTATTTTATTGCATGAATTACTAATTGTGTGGAATAACAGACCTGTTTAGTGCAGTTTTAGGCCATATTTTCATTGTGATGATAATGTTTATTATGAAGAAAGTTCATAGCAAGTTAAATTTTGATATACAAAACGTGTGATCAATATAAAGGCATACGGCAAATTAATACTAACTAATGCTATTAATGAGCTGGTAAATAAAAAAAAAAAATAACAGATTAATGATAATATTAGCAAAATGTTTGAATGAGTTTCATCTTTTTGTACTAGTTTAATTTCTATGTAATTTTTGGGATTATAAATAATTAACACATAAAAAGTAGAACTAATTAAGATAGAGCTTTCTTGTCAGTTGCTATCCATTTTGGAATCAACATAGAGCAAAGACCAAGAAGAGAAATTAGAAACCCAGTTGTAAGAGGTTTTGTAAAGCCCATGAAAGTCACAAAAGCAATTATTCGATTGAGAAATACAGAAAACAGACCACTTTTGAATTAGGTGTGTTTTGAGTTAGTTTGATGCCAGTTCAAGTGATGGTGATCTCACAATAAGTTATTGATTGTTTCAGTTTATTCTCATTTTCATTTACTATCATGTCTAAAACTAGTTAAAGACTAGCTGAAATGCAACTTGCTGATGAAACGTGTATTCTGTCTGTACAAGTATTTTTCAGAAATTTATGTCAGTAGAGATCAAACAGATGAGATTTAAAAGTATATTGACATGTATGTTAAATATCATTATTTATTTTTTTATGTAAAAATTTAGCCTGTATCTAGAAATCTGGACCACCTCTGGTCCAAAGCTTGCTGAATAAATGATTCAGAACCAGTCCTTGAAGTGCAGAAGTCACTGTGTAAATATGTTTCATTTTAAACTTAGTGAAAATATATTAGCAAGTCTTATTTTTAAATTCTTGTGCTTCCATCCAGTATTCCTATCATTGGGAAGTTAGATCACAACAAAAGCAGGAAATACAGTACTCTAACAAGCAAGCTAATATAGGGGAAAATAAAATCTTATTAAAACCAAATAATTGGGGTTTTTTAAATTTTTATATAAATCATCATACAGACTGTTGTTAGGATTAATGCAGTCTTAAAAACTATGTATAATTTATAACAGATACATTATTATGAGTATATCCATTTGTAATGCTTCCCAAATTTTAACACATAAAAATACAATTTTTAAATTACATGCCTTCAAATATATTCCATTTCCTATCAGTGAAATTTGTAATGTTATGTGATTTTGATTTGTCACCACTATTCTTTAAGTTGTGAAAATAAGATTAAAATTCCATTGTAGCTTTTGTCAGTTGATGTCAGTGTCCATTTTACTTTTGGAAGAAATTAAGTGTTGAACACAAGTTTTGATGATTATTTAATTTTGTTTCATTTATTCATTTCTTCATTTAGTTTTTGTTGTTGTTATTATTATTGCTTTTTAAATATTATTTTTTTATGGCTTGTAAAATTATTATTATACTTTTTTTTTTTTTTTTTACAGAATGGTGAATCTGATGATATCTTTTCCGAATCTTTTGTATACTATTTACTTCTTGTTCCCAGCACTCTCATAGTTTTCATCATTTGTGTGTTCCTAAACTGGCTTGGTCTTAAATTTTTCCGACATAACTGAGGTAAGTGCAGGGCTTGAAATAAACAGGGACAAGTAGCTATGGGATGTTTCTGTTTGCATGAAAAATGCACTTGTATTAATTACTATATTTGTGTTCTTTTTTGACATTTACTAACAAAAATTAATAAGAAGCATTTCAGCTTTATATGCTAAACCAGTAACAAATTACACAAAAATAAAATGATTTATTTATCTGTTCAGTTTTTTTAAAAATATGATGCACTATTAAAACTACATGAAATATAATTTTTTCAACTTTTGTACTTTTGTATCATGTGGAGACAAGGCCATCACCAGCAGTAATCAATTGTATTTTATGAGAACAATTCTTTTAGGTTGGGCTCTTACCGATGAAAATCATGAATGCCTCTATGCTAGATTTGTCTAATCAAAAAAGATGTTCATTTGCAGTGCCAGCACATAGCAAAAATTTCACATTGAGCTGTATAATCACAACTTCCAATATTCTTTATATTTGTCTTGAACAGTTGATGTTGAAAATACTGAACAGTCAAACATAATGTTGGTACAATAATAGTTGTTTGAAAAATAATAACCTGATTGCAAACAATAGCTGATGTACATAGTTGAGGTTTAAACAATAGCTGATGTACACAGTTGAGGTTTAAACAATACCTGATGTACATAGTTGAGGTTTAAACAATAGCTGATGTACATAGTTGAGGTTTAAACAATAGCTGATGTACACAGTTGAGGTTTAAACAATACCTGATGTACACAGTTGAGGTTTAAACAATAGCTGATGTACATAGTTGAGGTTTAAACAATAGCTGATGTACATAGTTGAGGTTTAAACAATAGCTGATGTACATAGTTGAGGTTTAAACAATAGCTGGTGTTGTGAAGTTAGGATGTAAACAATAGTGTGCACTTTTAATTATTTGAGAACATTTGCTGATGTATAGAGTTATATTTCAAACTATAATCAGTGTGTACACAGTTGGTGTATAATCATATAGTTCATGGAAATGACTTTCAATGTCTACAATTTTTCTGTATTTTCTTTCTGACATTGTTTTTGCTTTTCTGTACTAAGTAAGAGGCATTGTAACTGTACTAGTTGTCTAAATCAATTAATGTGAACTAACAATGATTTTTATTTATCATATTGTGCAGTTTAGCTTTTGAGATTAACACACTCAAAGCAAATACTAAGCTAAGAAAACTTTTTTTGTTTCTGCTTAAAATATGACTTATCACACCTGCACCTTTAATTGCCCTTAGTTTCATGATTATAGAGATCTTATTGCTCCTGATTTGTTACCTAATACCTTTCTGGAATGAGCTCTGAGGATTAGCTAAATTGTGTATTGCAGACGATTATGATTTAACATCAAATGCTTTTTCTCCTAGCAGTCTAGGTAACATGTATATGTATTTGATGTTGGTTGTATCAAATGAGTTGGTGTTATCAAAATTTACATGCATGTAAGTTTGAGCATACACACATATTTATAACAATTTCTCACATATTCTTACTGTTACATTTGAACAGTTAACAATGTGTGTTTTCTGTATCTGTATTTGTTGGAACAACTGAAAATATCTTACATTTTTATTTATTTTTTTTTTTTTTTTTTTTTTATTTAAGGGAAACATTCATTGTTACAGTCTGCACTCATTTAACTGTTGCTGAGAACAATGGCTTATGCAACTGGTATCAGTGGTAAGTATGTCTGTCTGTCTTTCTAATGAATGAACCATTATGACAAATGAAATAAATATGCTAGTTGATAAGTGTTTATTGCCATACAAAGTACAAAACATTATTTTGAGTTATTGATACATTTTACCATTACCTGAAATTGTTCTGATAACTCAAAATATGAAGTACTCTTCATATATGATTTTCTTTTGAAAATAAAGAAATTCGACAATTGCTTTCTTCAATAGCAGATGAACTTAATTCTGATGAACAAGAACAGTTAAAATTTCTTTCTCGAGATGTTCTCAAGGAAAAGGACAAAATCGAAACACCACTAAATTTTTTTGATATATTACTTAAAAGTAAAACAATATGTCCAGAAAATATGGCATCCCTTGTAGAGGCTCTGAATTTGATGCAGCGTAGAGATGCCATTGAAAAGATTCAGAACTTTTACAGTGGAAAGAATATAAAGAACATCCCAAGATCAGAATCGTATATTTCTCCATTTACTTCCCAACTTTATAAGTTGGGCTGCGACATGGATGAAAAAGATGTTGAAAATTTGGCTTTTCAATATAAAAAAGCAAATAAATACAAAAATCGATGGGAACTGCTGACTCTGTTATGCAAGGAATCTGTTTTGAACGACTTTGCAAGTATTGATACGGTGAGGAAACTTCTGAAGCTTGCCCCGGATAAGAACAGTGAGAGACTTCTCTATCTGCAGGAATATTCCTCACCTGATCAGTCATCAGAAACTGGTAATTATTGCATGGAATAAGAAAAATTATTTTAAAAAGAAGAAAAAAAAAATGATGAAAATAACAGTTAACTGAAAGCAATTAGTATGTGTTATAGGAATTAGTTATTACAAATCCAATATAGACTGTAAATAAGATTATCAAATGTGAATTTAACTTGATTTAACTTGATATGGTTACATATCTGTTATATAATTATCATACAGTGTGTTCACAGTTAAATATTTCCAGTCAAAATAGCATCAACCTAGATGACAGTGGCACTTTTATATTAATTTTTCAGTTGTGAAAAACACTTGGGGAAATTATAGTTTGAAATTAAAAACTTTTTGGTTAAATGTCTCAATAATTTGAGATTCTGTGAAAGGTATTTTAGGTCAAAAAAAAAAAAAAAAAAAAAAATGCTAAAAAATTTAAACATTGTGATCAGTAAAACACAACTTGATAAATTGTGGATAAATATATTGATTTTTGATTCATAGTTATTAATAATGATATATTAAAAAATAATACTTAAAATTGTACAATGTGTAAATGTATAATTATTTTCACTTAAGACAAACAGTGGATGCAGTGAAAATGTAATCCAGATAATTGTAATTGTTGTAGGTCAAAATGTAATGGCATTCCCAGATGTGCCTGACTCATCATTGTTTCCTGATAATTCACTGTCCCAGTCTAGTGAAGAGCCAGTAGCTGGAGATAAAGATGGCCAACACTACAACATCACAGCCAAGAAGATGAGCATAGCAGAAGTGAATGAATATTTTAAGGAGGATAATAAATTGTGTTCTGGAGGAGGAGGAACAGTCTATAAAGGTTCAGATTTTTAATGCACTTGGATTCATAGTTATGTAGCAAATCTATCCACTTGTCTAAGAAGTTGCAAATTATGTTTGATGAAGTTTGCCAATTTTATTAATCTTTTTGGTTTTATCTACCATCGGTAAAATTTATATGTTGCCTACATTCTGTTCTTTCCATATGCTTTGTTACTAATCAAAAATTGTTCCAAGAAATATATATCGCAGTAACTTGGGAGTGTACAAAATGAATTTAATCCTTTTATTGGTAGATTCATATTTATTAAAACTTTTCATAACTTGAATATACATGGTGCATAATTCAGATCTTTTGCTATTTATTATAGGATGTAAACAGTATAATGACTGTGATGTGGTTGTCAAGATTTTGCATAATGATCTTGATAAAAAAAAGATGCTGGATTCATTCAAAATGGTAAAGTTTACCACTTTTTTTTCTGTTTTCTTTCTCTTTTTATTATTTGTTTTAGTTGTTATCAGAAAACAAAACAGTTACTTCCACTATAAATTAATGTTTTATATTTCTTGTTTTTAATTTTTTGTGTTCCATACACACATTCAAAGCACATACCAGTCTTTTGTGCTGCTATTGAGAAGTTGGAATGCACATAGCTCTTGAGAGAACCATAGAAGATGGATCCTGTTACCCATTACAACTCAGCTTTGCATATCTCTCCATGTTCCATGACAGTATGACTAAATATTTGTGTTGCTGCAAGAGAAAACCAGACTAAACACAAAATTTACAAATTTATTATTTATTTTTCTGAATATAAAACTTTAGAAACATATCTCACAAAACATCCCCTCAAAATGTACATGAAAGTGTGAGGTGATCACCAACCACTTAATGCCACTGTTTTAGCCAAGGCTAATCATTACCCCTCTCAAATTTGAATGCTAATGTACTTTTCAGAAAATACAAATAAAATGCCTTAGGTACATTATATATATATATATAAAAAATAATAATAATAATTTTTTTTTTTTTAAATTACAATTCTATAAATTAGCACATTCTGACATTCTGTGGCCTGTTACTCAAAATAGCTGTTTCTGTCTTTGGCCTGATTTTCCTGTGCTGGGTCTCATTTCAGAGTTTTGGTTTATCTAATAGTTAATTTCAAATATTAATTATGTCAAATCACAAAATTTGATCAGCTTGTATATGCTGTTGATACTTGGGTGTTACGTCTGTACAACATTGTGTCAGTTCCTGCTATGATGATGATTTTGCTTGACTTTTATGTCTATATATTTTTTCAGCTGATGCTGTGATATCAATGTTTTTTGAGTGTTATGTCTACGTAACATTTTACCAGGCTCTTGATGTGCCTCAGCAAAATATTTGAATATGACAAATGTCTTTATATTTTTTTCAGGAGATGATTTCGTCCAGAAAAAAGCATCCTTTTTTGCTGCCATTGTTAGCTTATTGTGAGGAGAATCAAGAGGAAAATGGGTAATAACAAAGAAAAAAACAGGAATGAAACTGACTGTGACATCAGGCCATATAATGAGAATTATTGACTTCTTTACCAGTCATTCCTTTATCATTGTACAACTAATCAAATAGAAAGAATTTTTTATTTAAAACTTTTTTGTTTAATTTTATATAAAATCTAATTGTTAACTGTAAAAATAGAATATTTATGGCAGATGTCCAGATCAAACACCCATTGGCACTTAGTATGAAGAAATATATTGATAAAATAATAAATCTGACAGATTTTATGAATATAATCATCTGTCTTGTTATCATAAGAGACTGGAAATGAATACTGACTGCTGAATCTAGCAGTTACATTTACTGTGTTGACAAATAAAATAAATTTCAGTAGTTGTTAGTTTAATTAAATTTTTTATAAGCATCTACAGATAGGATTCCAGTCATGATCTTTATTCAAGCCAGGCCTTAATAGATGGAATCCATCCACTCCCAAAAATGTCACTTAGGTGCAGAGAAGAAAATGTTTATCTTTAATTTTAAAATATTTATTTTTAATTCTTAAAATGTTTTATTTTAGATATATGTAGAATAAAATGCAAACTAAAGCATTTTCAACTGTTTAAACAGCTAGAACACTTTCTAACAAGATGCTGTGGCATGATTATTCCTTTACATGTATTAATCATTTGATGGTAAAGAAACAGTTCTATTCTTTCAGGCAGTACATTTTAATGTATCCATATATGATGAATGAAGATCTTGATACCCGTTTAAAACATGTGTGGGATAAAAAAGCTTTGTTATTGTTGGACGATTGTATTCGCATTGTGTACCAGGTGTCTGTTGGGTTAAAGTTCTTGCACCAAGATGATGGACATAACAGGTATGGAATTAACATGATCAGTACAAGGAAGAAAACAACTACAGTTAATTTATGCATCTTCATTTTAGTTAAATAGCTTGCTTTAAGTGAATGTGTTGATAGATAGATACATTTGCACATGTACAATTGCAAGGCCATACATATCTTTATATATATATATTGCAGGATAGATGATTTTAGAGTTTGTGTCTAAAACAGATGCTAGTTCTTAGTTTGATATGTATGTAATATGAAATATGGTTAAGTCAGAACACATCTTGTATATCACAAATAATTAATCTGTCCATTGCTTTAGCTGTGGAATTTTAACATGAATATTTCCATGACATTTGTTTTTCTGTCTCCCACAGAATAGAGATCATACACAGAGATGTGAAAGCTTCAAATATTTTGCTTGATGACATGCTGAATGCTCGACTCAGTGATCCAGGAATAGCAAGAGAGCTTGGTGGTCAGACACATGTGACAATCACAAGTCCGATGGGCACTCCAGGATATGTTGATCCTGATGTTTTAAATTCAGGAGAGTTTAGACCAATAAACGATGTGTTTGGTCTTGGAGTGGGTGAGTGACCTGAAATATTATTCACCAACACACACATACACACATTCCATTACAACAGGCATGCCTTAACACAAATATATATGTATATAAATATACATATACACATAATACCTACATAAACACACACTGACACACACACACAAACACTCATACGCACATATACGCATTCACACACAGTTGAGAAAGCCTGTATGCTGGAGTATTAACATTTTATTATGTGATGTTTAGATACAAACACACACCAATTTTTTGTACAAATACAAACAGATGCTATTCTATTCACATTACAATATTAAGTACCAGTAGGAGACATATCATCTTTAATCACAATGTTTTCCACTTTATATAGATATAGATATATATATATTTTTTTAATTTTTTTTTTCTCCTATCTGACATGTTATTTTAAATTTCTCTTCCTGCTTAATTTAAGCATTCCTCAAGTTTAAGTCTCCATTTTGTTTTCTCGTCAAACTCAGATTTAATATATTTTTATAACCATTTCACAGGTTATATTTTCATTACTGCTAAGTTTCTGTTTTCATGTTATTGCAGCCATATACTATTTGAAATCACTTATATCTATAAGAAATGCCCTGACAAACTGCTGACATCTCTTGTGAGGTCTGCATCAGTGTTTTGTTTCTGCCAACACTGAACAACATGCAGCAGATTGATTTTTCAGTCAGAGGGTAACATTCTATTTCAGCCCCTTTTGTTGTCTGCAACGGTTCAAGTTTTTGCATGCACTTGTTATTTTTGTATTTTCTCACAATCAGTATTGAGTTCTTTGACTGTTCAGATTGTTGAAGTACATACCATGTAATGGTAGAACACTGTTTTCAGTTATTATGGCCATAATGAAATTGTTGTGACTCAATTGATTACAATTTAGCCGAGACTTAAAATACATACACAGCAACAGTAACAGTTTGGACTCTTGTTATTTTTTTTAAGCTTATATCGTGTGTGTGTGTGTGTTACGATGATTTGACTTAAATTATGCTTTTTGAATTAGGTCATATTTATAAACTAACTACAATAAATTTAATAACAACAATCTTCACCATTTCTACGAGCAACATTGGTTGGATATAAAATAGGACATGGAATATAAATAAAATGAATATAAAAGATAATGACTTGAAAGTTATTTTGTTTATTCTAAATTATAAAAATCTATACAAGTTTAGTCCACTGTAATGACAGTCTATGAATAAGTCAAATTGATTTTATATTCCTGAATTAGTACTGAGTTATTTTAGTTTGTGTGTTTTGTGGAACAAATATATCACTGATTTTTAGGGGTTTTATAGTTCGAATTTTAAGAATGTATACTAGTATTTCAAGTCTCTGAACACACCAAACTGATTTATAGTCTTGTTTTTTACGTTGTTGTTGTTGATTGTTTGTTGTTTTCTTTTGCTGTTGGTAGTGATAATATAACAAGAAATTATTTAACCATATTGAAGAAATGTGCTGTATTTCATCTGTTTGTTATGTTTTCAAATTGTTTGTTCTTTTGTGAAGTCTGTTGACTGTTTTGTGGAATTGTTTATTCATTTGTCAAATGTGTTCAATGTTTTATGCAATTATTTGTTCTTTTCTGGCATGATCACTGCATTGTGGAATTTTTCACAATTTAATGTCTGTTCACATTTACAATTTAAGTTACTGAGCAGAAACTTATATATTATGTTATTAATATCTGTGTAATATATTACTACATTTCAGTTATGTTGCAACTGCTTTTAAATAAGCCAGCACAGATTGAAGTGGAAGAAAAAGGCAAGACAAAGAAGAAGAATTTACACCAAATGTGTAGAAAAAGAACTGAAAAAGACATTCTCAAAGAAGTAAGAAAATTTTAGTATACTTTTCTTTTATTACAAACAAGTTGATTTGTTTCCATTCAGATATCTAATAAAAAAACACCTTTTTGTATGAGTCATGTCCTGTAAAGAATGTTTCAGTGTTAAAATTAAGGTTCGGTTTGTTTCACATTCACATTCGCTTGACCTTTGCAGTAGCCTGGGGAGTTTTTGGCTACTGGTATATCTTTCAGGAGGCTGAGAGAAAGGAAAGGTTTTTGTCTTTTTTGTGATACAGTTGCTGAAATTGTGTTTTCTTGTGTAAAGCTGTTGTGTGAATTCTTCCCAAATTCTCAGCAAAATTTTTGAAGAGTCTGAAGAGGCACTGACCAGCATATGTTGTTATTTCACCATTGGTAATAGTTAAAATCAAGGACTTAGACCTTTCAGAGTGCGAAAGTCGTGCCATCCAATATACCATAGCTAATGTTATGATGATTTCTCTCTGGTCACTGGATAGTTGAATGAAAAAGAATCACTTGTTATGAACGCTGATGTGATCCTAGTTAAAAACAAAAGCAAACGATGGAAAGCTGAAAACCTAGTTCTGTAGCAGTTGTTAAAGTTACACTAAATATCAGTAATAAAATGTACTCAGATGCCATTCATCAGTATTTCATATGTTTGTATATTTCACTTTTTCTATATTTTTTCTTTTTTTCAGGCTAAAGAACAACACAAAGATTGGCCAGAAGAATTATTAAAGAAATTTGTCAACTTAGCTTGCCAGGCAATAGCTGTTGCTGATGATCGAATTACTCTTGATATTCTCTCTAAACAGCTGCATGTGAGTTGGTCTGCAGATATAATTATCAGATTGAATTCCTTTAAGCATTGTTGATTTGAGAAAACTGAAATTAGACTGATTTCATTTCCAATTAGTTGGAAATATGTTAATAATTTATTCCCCAGTCAAACTCTAGGAAGCCAAAAGAAAAGAACATTGTTAAAATAACCAAAAACCTTTTCATAATATCGTTTCTGTCCTCTCTAACACTGGTTTTTATTTATTTTTTATTTTTTTATTTTAATATTATTTAATTTTTTATTATTGTTATTGTTATTATTATTATTATTATATGTCAATGAAGGGACATATCATTAATTGTAATATATTTGTATTGCTTTCAGTTCAAAATTTGTTTTCATTCTTTTACTATTTTTGTAACTGGGAGAGAAGGAATCTATAGTAAATCTTATTGCTTGTGAAATATTTATTTTAATTTTTAACAATTTGATTTATTTTTAAACAGGAACTTCTCATTAGTGCCAGTGCTGAATTGTGGAAATGTCCTTACAGTTGACAATGTGTGTGTCTTGTTTTGGCCAACCAATAGGTTAGTTTTATCTTATCCAAGAATTGTTGATATCACTTTAAACTACTGTTTTAGGATTGTTAAGATATTTGCAACAATTTGATGTCAGATGATTTTTTCAAAAAGATTAAGTTTTTGAAATTTGGCAGCTGTTCAGTATATAGATAGACAGATATATATATATTTTATTATTTCAGTGAAGCTGAAGCCACTTTCTCCAAACTGCAATGAAAACTGCACTCGCTTTTGCGTGGATTGTCTTTCCAGAAGCCAAGAAAACCCACTGTTCTGTCCACAGCATGGGGAATGTCAACCACCAATTGGTAAATACCTTAGTATTTTCTCTGTGATGTCAGTAACATTTGTAATCAGTGTTAACTTTAGAAATTACATTGTCAGTAGATTCACTTTAAATATTGTTATCTTAGCTCAAACACACACACACACACACACACACACACACACACACACACACACAGTGGAGTCTGTGGAATCTGACCTTTGACTAACCCAGATTTCTGTGAAACACAGCACCATTTCAAAGTCCCATCCAGATATTGTCAATCTGTTATGTCTAATCTGGATGCTGTCTACTGTGAATTTCGGATGTAAGTTCCAGAACAAAAGAATAAGTTGTATAGTAATCAGTTTTGCCAACATCAGCATGCAATTTTTGAACAAATACGGCAGTTTGCACATTTAATAAACAATGATGTACTTTTTGTAATTACTATAGGCATCTAAAAGAACAAAATAATTATTACTGTGTTGATACCTAAGTGAATTCAGATTTAGATTTAGGGTCAAAATACCTATGCTGCACATTTTGCATTGTCTTACTCAATTCTTCATAATGGCAGAGTGAACTAAAAATTGGCAATGTATTGAACTTTCTAAACCAAAATTAATAGAAGTTTTAGCTATGCAGGGTTCTTGCTAGGCTAGAAAAACAGGGAGAAGTGAGGTTTTGTATAGGTCAAATGAAACAATATGACAAAACCAAACCATTGTCACAAAACTAAAATTAAACATGTATATGTGTATATTGATATTCCACTTCTGATAAAACACGGTTTTCAGCAAGGTATTTTTTATACAGACATTAATAATAAAATTATTTAATAAAAGGTTTATTCTTACATTTGTTTAGAATTACATGCAGTCTGCTCTGTTCGGTATTGGACCTCTAGTTATGTTAGTTTGTTAATTTTAATCTTTTCTGTACATGTAATTCTGTACAGTCAGTGATCCAGTTCACCTCAGTTAATTTAATTGTATTCAAGTTAAAAGAACTGTGTTTATCATCAGCCTCTAATCACAACAGTAAACAAGGCATTTTTTGTAGCTATTCAGACAGTTGGTCACATGATTCACTAATACATATAATTTGATGGAAATAATGGAAATCTGCAGGTTGACAGCAAAATGTGTGTCAATACTTTTTAACTTCCAAGTGATATAAATAAATAAAGAAAGAAAGAAAAAAGAAAGAAAACAAATTAAAACAAAAAAAATGTAGAAAGCAAAAATGGAAATTTAAACTTTGCTGTTGGTTTAAAGTAAGGCAAAGTTTAGTACAAAAGGATAAGTATTTTGCCCATTTTGCCCCCTCACATGAACCCTGACTACACAATTTAAAATATGAAGACAAACAATATCTTAAAATTTAGTGACCATTATCAGCAAGTGTATGAAACCAACTTTTCAGCAGAGAATAACAACCAGAAAAATATAAGATTAGAATGGATTGAAGATAAACACTATCACTGATCTTTCATATACAGATGTTCTTAAAGACAAAAATCAAATTAAATCCACTGGCAGACTTTGTCACCCATGTTAAACATGGAGGCCATGATACAGTGGTTGGCTTTGAGAGAAATATGAAATACTGTGATAACTAACGGATTATTTTCAGTCAACCTTTGATAGATGTTTAACTGTAGCATTTATAATAAAATATATTCCAATTTAATTTTTAATCTTTATAAACAAGCAGTCTATCTAAACAGCTTGTGCCATTGGTCCCAAGTGAATCTGATTTTGACAGTCTACACACACACACACACACACACACACACACACACACACACACACACAGATGCCAGTGTATATATACATACATACTTAGAGATGTAGACACACAGACACACACACCCCATATACACATACAGTTATGCATACATATATACATACATATTAAGAGACATATCCACACACACACACACACACACACATACTCGCACAGATCTACAGTAAAAGGAACGTCACAACAACGTGGGATGAAAATGGTTATGAATAATAATCATAAAAATTGTTTATGTGGAAAATTTACTGAAGTACATACTATGCTGATCCATTTTATTTTGTGCTATGAATTACAGACTTGTAACTCATTAGTTTACATCGTATAACTGTTCTTTCATAATCTTGTGTGCCTGTCATTCAGTAGCCATTGCCTTCACCTGATTTCATTATGAAACTAAAATGATTTCACTTCAGGTCACAATAACATATTTGTCCTGATGGTTTCTGGAATTGGTAAAAATCCAAAGGAGAAAATTATACTTAATTCTGATATTGATAGAATGAAAGAAATTCTGGAGGATAAACATATCATTGGTGTCAGGTAAACTTTCTTTTTATTATTGCTACTGCTTATCCAAAATCCTTGGTCACAAACCAAATCATAATGACAGTGTTCATTCGTTACACTTCATGAATTTGCAAATCAGTTACTGGTTTCCCTTTACTAGGTTAAAAATAAAATAATCTACAAAGAAATGTAATGTGTAAGCATAAAACAGCACATAATTGTGGTTGATTCGTTATGCACTTCTAAACTAAGAAAAACTGCCCAAAATTTGCAATGTTCTCTAGTCAAATAAAAACATTTAGAAATGGGTTTAGAGATATTTTATAGTTGTGGGTTTAGATAGATGTATCAGTGATATTAAATGCACATTACTGCACAATATAAATAAATATACTAATATATTTAATTAATAAATTGTAAACATGTTTGACTTTTATCAAGTCAGATAACAAAATTGATAAATGGTATATTATTATTAAATAAACTCTTAATGTTTTATCACTGGGCAGTTTCTGTTAATAATGGACGCACATTTTTGATTTGCAGTTACTTGTATGCATTCATTAATCTGTAATAAAAATAATAATCAGTTTGTTAAAGAGAGCATTTGTCACATCATAAACACTTTCATTTGTTCAGTAAGAACTTTTTCATTTTTTGCTATTTTAGTCTGAATTAGTTGTTTATCATATATATTTTTATTATTTCCTTGTTTTTAAAAACTTTTTCAGTCCTGATAATATAACAGTGATCAGTGAAAAGGCTGATAAAAACAGTATTTTAAGTGCTGTTGATGAGATAAAGGAAAAAGTGGAAGGCCGGTTTGAAAGTCTTTTCATATTTTACTATACCGGACACCACAATATGGAAAGGGAATTTTTAACTGACGAACAGAAAAAATATCATCTAAAAGAAGAGGAACTGAAAGATCATTTCCGACAACTGAATGCCACATACATGTTGTTCATACTGGACACTTGTTATAGTGGGGGTGCTGACATTGGTGCAAAGGGTGATTATCAAGACTACTCACCTCCCTGCCTTTGGGATGTTTTTGAGTCTGATTTGCAGGCAAAAGGAGAAAAGTCTGTCTGTGTTGTTCAATGGTCTTCATCAGCTGAAAACCAGGCGTCTTATTATGAAGGAGACCAGAGTGCTTTTACCTATGCAATCATCAGTCAGCTGAAAAATGAATGTGTCATTTCTTGTAAAGACTGTTTTTACTGTAATGGTTTTCACAAAAGTGCAAAACACAAGGGCTATATTGACCTTAAAGAACTACATGACTCTGTTGAGTATCATGTTAGGAAAATTAAGAGTGGAAAACAGCTACCAAAACTACATAAAAAACCAGAAGATGCATTTATCCCACCATTTGCATATTATGTTCATAAAGATATGTAATTTCCTGCTAATATTAAAAAAAAAAAATAAATAAAATAAAACATTTTCAGTCAATATGACAGGTGACATTTTACCATCCCCTAGAAATACATCATTATAATAAAACAGTTATGTTCATAAAGATATATAATTACCTGCCGATTTAAAAAAATTAATAAATAAATAAGAATAAAATTGTGGAAGCAGCTTCTACATAACTGTTTTATTAATATAATGATGTTGAAAGAGAAAATAAGCAGCTTTCCAGCTCCAAGAGCTAGTGTATCAGTTAGTAGCAGAAAGATTCTTCAATCAAACAAGAAAGTATAAACCACTACTTTTTAAAAACCGAACACGAGAGGTTCAGTGTATGGCTAAAGTGCAACAAATTACAGATGAACATGCTAGTGACATCTTTATCAACCCACCCTTTTTTCCAGATCCAGGTTTATTAAAGGATAAGCAGTTGAAAGCAGTATCATTAATATTATTATTATTATTATTATTATATGTAGATTTTCTCTATTTGTTTTTTAATTACAGCAAATTAATATTTGTAAATAAAAGAAATAATTTACCAAAGATGAAGCATATAAGTGTTGCATATTAATCTTCCATTATCAGTATGAGTATACTAAATTTTCTAATCGGTATTTGTGATAATTTTATATATATTGTTTTTTTTTAATCATTAAAAATTCAATTTTATAACAATAATAATATCTATATATTTTAATAAAATATTTCTTTCGGATGTTTTTTGTTCTTTTTATGCTTTTCATTATTTTGTTTGTTAATTAAAACAAAGATAGCTAAGATGAATAACATTTGAACAATACAAGTCTGAGCAACTAAGTATGTTATATCCCATGTTTCTAAAGCACAGGCACAGCTGGAGACCAACTTGAAAAAGAACTGAAGAGAATAAGGGGAAAAAAATGATTGTACATTTTCCTTATAAATAATTTTTATTTTATTATATTATTATTATTTTACTTTTTTTTTTTTTTTTTTTTTTTTTTTTTTTGTTCCACAATGTTGGATCAGGATATGGTTTAGCTTATGAATTATCACCTATCATAGCTGAGGTTAATTATATTCTAGTACAGTACAAAAAAAATTCCTTGTATCACCATTGATCAGCATTCTAATTATCATTCAAGACATTATGAACCAAGTTACAGCTACCCTCAATCAGATTTAAAAAAAAAAAAAAAACTGTTTACTTATCTACAGTAATGGGTGTACTGCGACTTTTTAAGATATATAAAGTTTAAATCCAGTTTGTATCAGGATTATTTTTTTTATTAAGATACATGAATCCAGTCTTCGAGAAAAAACAAATATTAATAAAAATTGGCATTTCTTTTTTTATCTTCAATCTGTTAACCCAGTTTTCTTAAACTACCTGTTTACATGACACCAATCTCAACGTGCCAGTGCCTGCATTATTGTATCTAAAGTCTGGTATTCAGTATAGTTCTAGTGTTTTGGGATTGTTATTATCAGCACTCGTATGCTGTGTATGTTAGTTGAGAATGAATTTTGGACCTTTGAAACTATCTTGAATACAAAATGAACTTAATGTGTTTTGGAAATTCAACTGGAACAAATCTCGTAGACAGTCTCTGTATCTCAGTATGTATTGGTTATCAAGTTCACCATTTTCGGGATTGCAGAAATTAATAAAGATACTGAATTTAATGATTTTATCAAGCTCGCTGTTTTGGGGATTCAAGAAACTAATAAAGATATCGGGATTAGAAATGTTAATATGTTCTGTCTTTGGGATTGCAGAAAAAATAAAAAAAATAGTGGGTTTAAAGGTATGTACAAACAAGTATTGCAAGCAAAAGACAATGTGGGATAATGATGGATAATGGATCCACAAATAAAAGGCTGTTGTAAATGTTGATTAGCTTCCTGACACAGAGCAGCTGCAGTTCATCTACATCTGTCTCATCTTCAACTTCTGAACTATTCTTGACAACAATTTTATCATCCCCTTTCGAGAAAATGTCCCACAATTCTAAAATAATCGTTTTTCCCCTTTGTTCAAGTTGTTCATCTGTGATATCTGTTTTTGTGAAAAAGAATCAAATTTGAATTATGAAACAGATGAGCTAGCCTGAATATTTTTAAGAGTGACAGCTTGCAGTTCACATTAATGAGATTGTGTGGAACACAGTGAAACCAAAATATGCAAGAATAATTTGCACTTGTAAAAAATAATTAAAAGCAAACACTTATAAATCTAGTACATTGCTTGTCTTAATCAAGTACTAGGGGTAGAAGGAGAATGCCAGCTGAAATGTGGCACTATAACGCTCATCTTATTTGATCTGGACTGAATATTTCTCTTTGACTAAAGCATCCTTCTAAACAGATTCTGTTATTTTAGTTTTAGTTAATTATAAATTAATCATAATCTGCACATTTGTGAATTTTTATAAACAGTGAATTGGCAAAGAAATATTTTACATCATCTTAATTGTGATTTGGAGAAATTTTGAACACACACACACAGTTGGGCAAACAACTATTTCAAGTTAATGCCCACTAATGGAGCACAATGGACGTCTGATCATGGAGGATTTTGTTCGTGTGCTTCCAACAGGGAACTATTTATGTCGAGGACATTTTTTTTTTTTTTTTTTTGAAATAACGTTATCAAGACCATGCCTGTGTTGGAATTGTCATCCATCCATCATATGGACAGCTGTTGTTCACTAGTTACTGCCTGATAGATTTCAGGATCTGTTCTCCTCAGTTGACCCTTTATTTTTCTCCTTCCAGCACAGAAACAGGACTGCTTTTCTAAAGTATCTGTGAAGCTGCTTAAAACTTGCATCAATGTAACAGGTGACATTTTATAATCATCTACAGGACTGTTTTATTATTAAGTAAAAAAGGAAATATGCTGCTTTTCAGCTCCAAGAGCTAATTTGTCAGTTAATAGTAATTAGGTTCTTTAGTCAAATAAGGAAGAAAATATAAACCACTACTTTTTAAAAGGACACCAGACACCAGAGGTTCCGTTTATGGCTAAAGTGCAACAGATTACAGATCAACATGCTAGTGACATCTTTCTGAACTTTTGATCCAGATCCAGGTTTATCAAAGCATAAGCAGTTGAAAGCAGTTCTTGTTAATATCATTATTATAATTAGGTGCAGATTTTCTGTATTTGTTTTTTAATTACAACAAGTTATATTTGTAAATAAAGAGAAATAATTTACAAAAGATGGTGCATATAAGTGCTGCAAATTAATATACTTTTATAATCAATATTTGTGATAATTTTATAGATATTTTTTCTTTCTTTCAGTTTTTGTCTTTATCATTTTTTTTAAATCAGTTTGTAATAGTAATAGTATTTTTACATATTAATAAAAAATTTTGTATTTTCAAATTTTTCTTATTTTGTTTGTTAATTGAAAATAAAGATAGCTGAGATAAATAATATTTTTATAACAATACAAGTTTATGAAACTAAGTATGTTTCATCCCATGTTTCTAAAGGGCATTAAGAAAGTAGGAAAGGAAAGAAATGATTGTACATTTTCCTTACAAGTAAACAAATAAAATGTTGAAATATTTATTATTATTATTATTATTATTATCTTTTTTTTTTCTTTTTTTTTCGTTTTCGTTTTGTTGTATTAGGAAATGGTCTAGCTTATGATTTACTACCTATAATATCTGAGGTAAATAATAGTTCAGGACAATACAAATAAACCATAGATCCACATTCTAATTATCATTCAAGATATTATAAATGAAGTTACATCTGCCCTTACTCATATATTTTTTTTAAAAACTATATTTTCTACGATTTGTTAAGATATAAAAAGTTTAAATCCTGTTTATATCAGGATTATTATTATTATTATTATTATTATTATTATTATTATTATTATTATTATTATATATGAATCCAATTTGTACCTTTTTTTTTTTTTTTTTTTTTTTTTTTTTTTATCTTTAATCTGTGACCCACAGTTGTTGTTTTTTAAAACTATCTCTGTTTATATGTCACCTATCTCAACATGCCAGTGCCTGCAGTTATTAGCAGTTACATATGAATAGTTGAATATGAATCTTGAACGTATGAAACTGTCTTGCATTCAAAATAGTATCTTGGAAATTTAACTTGAACAAATCTTGTAAACAGTCTCTGTTATCAAGTTGACTGTCATTGGGACTGCAGAAATAAATAAAAATACTGGGTTTAAAGATATGTACAAACAATATGTGTCCTGACTGTTTTCCAAGCTAAAGACAATGTTGGACGATGATGGGTAATCAGTCCACAAATAACGATGTGCCTAGCAGCTATTGTGAATGTTGTTTAGCTTCCTGGCACACAGCAGCTGCAATCCATCTATAACTCTGTCTCATCTTCAGCTTCTAAACTATTTTTGACACCAATTTTATCATCTGCTTTCGAGAAAATGTCCCAAAATTCGAAAATAAAGTCTGTTTTATCCCCTTGGTCAAGTTGTTCATTTGTGATATCTGTTTCCAAAAAAATCTGTTTTTTTAATGATAACGCATCCAAATTGTAATTCTGATACTAATGAACTATTCTGAATCTCTTCAAGAGTGACAGCTTGCAGTTCACATGAAAGAGATTGTGCGGAACAAAATGAAATCAATATGTGTAAGAATAATTTGTAAAAAATAATTATAAGCAAACACTTAGATGATAATAAACTATTGAAATATTTTACATCATCTTAATTCTGATTTGTGGAACATTTTGAATGCTGTAATTACCTGTAAAAACACACATCGTTGAGCAAATATCCATATCTAGATAAAACCCACTGTTGGAGCTCAGTTTGATGTTGGAGATTGTGAATTATTACAAACACCAAAACTCAGCACTGGACCACAAATACTCCAGTTCTTGTCCACTTGTCTTAGTAACAAAAAGTATTTAGAGGTGGTTGGAATGCCAGTTTACATCATCCCTATTCTGAATTACTTTCTTTTATTTTGAATGCTTGGAGGTCGATAATACATCAAGAATTCCATGAGGTCGGTGGATAAAAATATTTGCCTATGACTGATTTATAAAGCCCTTGATATTTAATACCGGTACATATAAGAAGATAAGACGCTGATTTCTCTTTGAAGTAAAACTATTGAAAATGACTTCTCCAGAGGAAAACATTAATTGAGATTTGTATATACCAGAGGTTTTCAAACTTTTTCTGAGTGTCCCTATGAGAAAATATTTGATGGGTAAGCTGCTACCGTATGTTCAGTTGCTATGTGAGCAAAATGCACTGTGCTTTAACTGGATAAAATATAATGCAAAATTATAATTTTAGAAAAAAAGAAAATAATCATTATAACCACAAGTAATGATATAACTGGCTAAGGTTTCGTCAACAAAATCTTTGCACTATAGCTTCAGTTTATAATCATGTAATCGTGTCGCTGTAAAGATTATATATAAAACTACAGTGACAGAATGTAATACTGACCCTTATTGGCCACGTATTTCTCGTCATTTTGTGGCATCGCAGCTAAGCTGAAGACGAAACACACACACACACACTGAAAGTATATATATTGCTCTGAATTTACTGGCGAAAAAAACAGGTTTAGTATTGAAGGTTATAAGTTTATAATTTTATTTTAATTAATTCATTTTGTTTATTTTAAAGTATGTTAATATCTATTTAGCTATTTCTATTATAAGGTGGTACATTAATGCATATTTTATAACTTAGTTTTACTATTCCAAGTATTAGTATCTTTTTTCTTCCCGTTTTTTTTTTTTTTCTTTTTTTTCTTAATACTGTATCTTAAATACTTTGATATTTAGGCGTGTAATTATTTTAATATAGCATTTTTTATAGTGAAATAAAATAATTATATAAGAAAATATGTTTGTTTTGATATAAAATGGTGGATGGTATTTACTATATTTTAAGTGTGTCCATACCCCACGAAGAAAGACTGAATTCAAAACAGTCGCAAATGGTTCGTTGTTAGTATCATATACTGCATCAAAACAATTATAAACTATAATTTAGACATTTTGATTAAGTATTCGCTAAGAATCTGATGCCTCTAAAATTATCACTATATAACTGGATCTGACGTAAAAGGATTACTTTAAAATCAGTAATATAATTTTAATTTCTTTTCTTTTCCATTTTATTCTTTATTTATTTTATATTATTATTATTCCTTATTTTTATTTTTTGTTTTTGTTGTTGTTGTTAAATACAGAGAAAAAGAAAAAAAAAAACAACAAAAATCAACAAAAAAATCCATTAGACTGGTTTCTCATAGTTATTTCATTTTTATCAGAATAACCAGTTAATATATCTAGTAGTTGTGTCCCCTGTTAACTATCAAGATACAGTCATTTTATTGGCACGGAAGAGAAGTTTTAGTAAGTCATAGTTTCTTGTTTTAGTTAACAAATATTTAGACGACCGGTTGACGGACCTTTAAATTTATTTTATTTTTGCAACTGTCTGTTGTAAAACTTTTATCAAGCATTATATTTATAATGAATGTATCACTATCAAGGCAATCATTGATTCAAATAACAAGTTCAAGTGGTCAATTTGCTGTTTACATGTAAATGCCACTTCTGATGCATTGAAAATGGAAATAAATATTATAAAAAAGAATTTAATGAATTATAATAATGGTTTCAAGTATTGTTTTACAACAACGTACTCAGTACTGTCCGCTATTTGATGTGGTTTGCCGTAAAAGATACTAAATTACTTAATTAGTAAATAAAACATCCCAAGTTTTCAGCAGTTTCTACTCAATAACAGACATCTATGTATATGAGGCATTGAACATAATTATGTATGACATATTTCCCCAAATTACTTTTAATAATCCATGTAGAATTGATTTCATTATGAAGGAATAGATGTTTAAAAGTTCGTAAACACTGATCGGCGTTCGACGTTGCCATCTTGGATTTCTATCGGAAGTTTCCGTGAGCGCTCGGAAACTGTGTGATCGGGTTTTTAAACTTCCAAATTCAACTATTTTCTGAATTGTTTATGATTTACACTGATAAAGGTAAGGATGGTTGTTCATATTACCAAACCATGATGTTCTGCGCCTTTCCTAACTTCTTTTTCAACTTGATCAAACTTTTTTAACTGGATTATTTTTGTGCAAATGCGGTCATAATAAACTAAAATTATGATTTGTTATAAGAGTAATCAATTTGATGTATTAACTTTTGTAGCTGGCAATGTTCCCTGTGTCAGAACCCAACAGAAATGAACGTTGAGGTGTAGTTTGTACCCATTAAAATGGCGAAATTCTAGAGGACTTTTTTCCAGTGAAATAATTTGTGTCATTACACGTTATCGTTCCTATTGGTCCATGCTACTAATTGACCCTTTTTAAGTTTTTTGATTTTCATTTTCTTGAAGGGCATTAAATTTCGAGTTGTTTTTTTTCGTTGGTATTTTTATATATTTTCTAAACAGTAAATATCATGATACATAAAATTATTCAGCATCATCTTCATTTTCATTTCTTGACACATGAATTGTGATATTGATAAACAACAGAGAATCAACAGACAAATTTAGCATTTCAAAATGATCGTAACCAGGTTTGAGCAGATAGTCACATATTGCACCAATTGGCTGTACCACTGGGGTACAGAAAAAATGGCATCTTATTTATTTTTTCTGTATAGTTGCTTTGATAAAAAGTACTTTGGAAAATACAGTTTATTCATGCAATATTGCTACATACATGTACATTAATATATAGCATCACTCAGCCACTTGGTTTTGCTTAATAAATTATATTATTATATCAGAATTTAATATTACACATACACATATACACATATAAATACATATACATACATATACACATACATACATACATGCATATATATACACACATTATACACACATTCCTACATATGCGTACATACATATATGTATACTTACACGCATATATGCACTAGTACGTTCAAACATACAGATACATATGTATGTAATTTAAATATGCATACCATAGTTAAAATATCCTCCAGAATGATATCATTCAGTCAATTTAAATGTGTGTGTTTGTATATACACACAGATACTTACACACATATCTTATGCTATGTTTGAACTGACATAATATCATTCTGGAGGATATTTTAACTATGGTATGCATATTTACATTAGGTACATCTGTATGAATGTTTATGTATGAACGTACTCGAGCATCCGTGTATGCCTACAAGCATATATATATATGTGTGTGTGTATGTGTATATATATATATGTATGTATATATATATATGTATAGGTGTATATATATGTGTATATATTCATACATACATACATACACATATATAAAGAGCTTGTCACAAATTCTGGTAGAAACATTTATATATATATATGTCTGTGTGTGTATGTGTGTGAATATATATATACAGTATACCCTCACCTGTTCGCGGTTCCCCATTCGCTTACATTATCATTACTACATAAGTGAAATACATAACTGCATGCAATATTACTACATTATTACTGTATTAATGAGTAAGAGTGTCTTTAGAAAGTGTTTGGGAAGCATTTAGTACTGTATATAATCTCATAATAGACGTTTTAAAATATTCGCGTTTTTTCGCTATTCGTGGGTGGGTAAACAGCGTAACCCCCGCGAATAGCGAGGGAATACTGTGTGTGTATATATATATATATATATATAAATGCATGTGTGTATATATGTGTAATATTAAATTCTGATATAATATTTTACTTTGTTAAACAAAACCAAGTGACTGAGAGATGCTATATATTAAAATACATCTGTGTAACAACACTGCAGTTTTTGAAAATGTCAGTAACATATTTACTACCGTATATACTTGTGTATAAGTCAAATTTTTGGGAGACTATATTAAGGTAATATTTTGGGGTTTGACTTATACATAGGTAATGCTTTTGTAGCTGTTGCTGAAGAGTCGCCATTTTGACTATTTTTTGCTACAGGATGCATCTAAAATAATCGCGGTCTTTCAGCTTTTCAAAAATATAATTTTATCGTATAAAAGTTTTTGAAAAATTAAATAACAAAACCAAATATGAATGTAAAACATGATATTCTTCCGTTTAATGACATAAAAATACATTTCAAAGCGAGAAAACCGTCAGTACGGCATTATGCCTTACGGCGTCTTGCAATGATTTAGGCTATAGCTCGTGTAATACATGCATTTACGTTATTATGGTATGTTCGTGCAAGTTATGTTACAGTAGGCGTACAATGTAGGCCTTCATGGCACTGTCACACTGGTCTAAAAATAGTGACGGTGCCTGGAATCTACAGTCGACTTATACATAAGGTCGCCTTGTACACAAGTATATACGGTATTTACCGAAACAGCTTACTTTAATACAGTCTAACATCTCGTAATTAACTTGTATGTATCATTAAAGTAACTAAATATGTTACCCATTCATTTCTACAAATATTCCTAACAGTATGTATTAATTAAATATGTACTGTTAGTTAACTGTAATCCAATTACTGAAATCACATAGAAATTAACAGTCATTAGCTAGAGACAAAGGGAATTTTTGTCACTTACGCTCTGCTGACTTCATGGAAGTTTGTGACATATTTGTTTAAGTAAAAGGCAGGAGAGACCACGTGACAGACACACCCTCTGGCCTGTCGTATATGTGCTTCACAGCCATTATTAGGCAATTTTGTTTGTAACTATATTTTGCGTTATCCTTGTTTAAGTCAGAAGCAGGGACAAATGGTGACCTTTTTAAGTGTGCTCTGTTTGACTTGTTGATTAATTTGATGTAACCTGTATATACTCCATAGAGAGTTTGTGTAAAATAAGTAATTATCTTTGAAATAGAAATATTGTTCTTGTGGATCCTTGATAATATATACAGTTTATACCTGTAGGATATGCAAATATATGTATCTGTTATAATCAACCATCACAGTTTCTTAATTTCACGATGCAGTCCCTAGATAATAAATGAGCCATAATTTAATAGGGTCATTAGCCCTTGAAAGCTAACACTCATTAACAATATCGAAATGAAGCTTTTTATGAGTGCTAAATCTGTACTGTATTTTTAAGCAAGTTGCTAATATTCATGAATTTTAATTAATTAATTAATCAAACTAATTAGCTGAAATTTACTGTACACCAATGTGTGTCAATGCCATTCAGAAAGTGTCGTGTGACCTAAATTGATTTTGTTATTATCGATCCTCTGAAGCGAGGCCTGTGCATATGCAGTCTTTCGCTACCATACAGTCATCACTCACACCCATAAAATTAGTTGAAATGTAGCATAATAGTAGTTAATAAGCAGATGTATTTTAAACATATTATTTTGAACATATTTTTTTTTGATTGATGACTTTGCTGAGATTTTCAGAAATATTTTTTCATAAAAAATTTGATAAACTGCCCCTCGGTCAATATTAAAAATAGAAACCGAGGTTGTAGCAAAATATGTATACATCATCAAACTTAATTTGTTTAGAAAGATTTTTCTAATGGACCAACAGATTGCACTTTGCTGATTCTATATAAGGATTGCACAGAAATCTCACGAGAGTGAAATAGGTTATTTGCACATATCTGTAAGTCAGCCAGTAGAGGTATTTCGCATTCATACTGCACACGCGCACCAAGAGTAATGTTCCTTGACAAAATAGACTGAAGGTAGTCTATTTACAAATTGAGTGGTGTCACAGATATGGTGTTATGGGCAATTTGAGTAGCTTTGTAGGAGACTTTAAACTTTGGCAACTAACATGTACATATTTCGAATTAGATGGCATAATGGCCGTAAAAAACAGTCCACTGAAGTTTACAGCAGAATGGTTCAAATTAAAAAGCAGTGTAACAACTTGGACAAAGTCTCTACGACTCGTACACCCGAGCATTTTGTTAATGCCAGATTAACAGACTATTTTGTAAAAAGTACAAATACATATAATTTGTTTACTGGAAACAGAAGCTTGCACAAATATTGTAAATACCCCCATATCAAAATCAGGACTTATGTGAGCATCTCAGTATATGTGTGTGTGTCTCTGCATACATACAAAACACACACAACACACACACATTACCACATTATAACTGAGGTGCCCATTCCCTCTCAAAACCACTAAACAGTTCCAAAGATGCACTAAATATTGGCAAGTCTTTGTAATGATACATTTACAGAGTACTTACACCTTTGTTGTAGATACATCTAGCTGAACACTGATAATGTGGCCACATACGATGTTTAACAAACACAACATACAGTAACATGGTTAATTAAATCTTTTGTTTATGAAGAAAATGTGAGCAACTTATTTCCTTTTCAGGTTAAAACCAGTTACTTGTCTAATTTCAGTTATTGTTAGGTGTAATTAGTACAAATATGCACAAGTATATATATACTTTATACTTAAAAGAAACTATAAATAAACCATTTATTTAGGAGTAACATATAATTGCTATATTGAAGATTGTAACTGTACCTTTACTCATATACTCACACAAACACCTACACACTTGTACAACCCCTACTAAGTATTTGTGACTCCAAGCAACAAACACCTCAACTAGTTGAGGTAGACTGAATAATTAAGAAAATAATTGAAACTGTTGTTCTCTGTAGTTATCTGAACTATGTTATTAATTTCATTTGTTTTTTGTTCTAGGTGTTGTGACAATTTCCCATCTCATATTGAGGGTGGATATATAGTCCACATGTTTCTTCCCACCTAGAAAATGTGCCGAAAAAACCCTCATGTTTGCAGTAACATTAAAATCTTTTTCATTTCTATGTGAAGCAATTACCCACAAATATTTCCAGTATGCACTGGCTGGGTATAGATGGAAGGATAACGAATTCCCCAACTTCTGCGATAAGAACAGTTAATAACTGAACAACAGTCATGGTGTCCCATTACAGAATGTTTGCTTTTGCCCACCAGTCTGCAAATAGGGCTATTTTGGTGAGATCTCAGGGTTTGTGTCCTCGAATTACCCAGCAAAAGGTACATGTTCAGTGGAATGTGACATACCTCTATTGTTATCTTGACTGTTTGAAAAATGGTCGGATCACCAAAGTGTTACTGCAGACCAGACCTTCTGCTTAATGATGTATGTTGACCTATTCTTCTTTATTTACTTATATCTTACATAAAAATGATGGAAAAAGATGTCTGGTATTTTTCATCATAATTGTCTAGAGTCTTGGATAATTTGCTATTTCAAAATGATAATGCTGCCTCTTTACAAATCAAACAAGCACATGCTGTTGTATTCTGAGTTGATTTAAGTTTTGCAATTCATTCAACTAAATTTTGCATTCCTTTTCATATCACTGTTTGTTTCAGATTTTGCTGGTTTTTGTTTTTCTTTCTTCTTGTTTATTAAATTTTTTGGTTTTGCCCTGAAAAAAGTTTAAATGTAGCAGTTATTATTCACAAATCTCTATTGTCTTAAATAATGTTCAACTGGATGAAAATAAGCACTTATTATGGGATTTGAAATTACTTCAATTCCTTAATATTCAACATATTCACCTGATGTAATTTTAAAGGGTTTCCAAGATCTTTTCAAATATGTTATTTGTTTTCAGATATCTGGGGTTTGAAATTTTTATCCACATAATGTGGCAGCGGTCTTGTAATTCATTGTGACTAAGCAAAGTTTATTCAAGACTTCAAATCATATATAAGTTACAGATTATGCCTTTCTCTCACAGTCTGTCGAATTCCATACAAATACATCAGTCACTAGGTACTGAGATACATATGTGATGACTTCTATAATGCTTTTGTAATCCTTCCCAAATTTAACACTTAAAGATATAATTTTTAAATTACATTCCCTCAAATATTGCGTACCAGCAAAATTTGTAATGTTGCGTGATTTTGCCTTGACAGCACTATTTTCCAAGTTGTGAAAATAGAGTTCAAATTCCATTGTAGATATTTTCGGTTGATGTCAGTGTCTATTTGACTTTAGGAAGCAATTCAAACTGTGAACATCAGTTTTAATAAATATTTATTTATTTATTTATTTATTTATTTATTTATTTATTTATTTATTTTTAAATATTACTTTTTTATTTTTTTATTCTAAATAATTTATTAATTTTTTTATTTTATTTTGTTATATACAGAATGGTGAATTTGCTGATATTTTTGTTACATCTTTTGTATAATATTTTCTTCTTGATCCCACACCCTCGTAGCTTTCCTCATTTGTGTATTTCTAAACTGGCTTGGTCTTAAATTTTTCTGACATAACTAAGGTAAGGTACGGGGTTTGAAATTACAGGCAAAAGTAGAATGTTTCTGTTTGTTCTGGAAATGCACGTACATTAATTACTATATTTGTGCTCATAAACGTTTTATATTTACCCCAAAAATATTTTAAACCATAACAAATTATATTTCATTTATCTGTTCTTTAAATGCTAAAACCATTAAATGCTAAACCAGTAATATATTATTGTCTCCATGCACGAATGGAAATAACTTAGTTACCTGTGTTATGTTTATAGACAAAGTCATCACCAGCAGTAACCATTTGGATTTTATCAGAACAATTGTTTTAGGTTGGGCTGTTGCGCATGAATATCATAAAATGCATCAAACATAATCATAAATGCTTCTGTGCTAGAAAGAAATTCAAAGCAAATACTAAGCTAAGAAAACTTATACATTTCTGCTTAAAATATGACATTTAACACACCTGCGCCTTTAATTGCCCATAGATTTATGATTATAGAGATCTTATTTCCCCTAATACTTTCTGGAATTGGCTCTGAACCAAATTTGTGTATTGCTGATGATTATGATTAGACATGAAATATTTGTTGTCCTAGGTGACATGTACATTTGAAGTGTGTCTAGGTCAGGGGTCGGCAACCTTTTTGAGAGAGGTGGCCAGATAGCTATGCAGTGTTTTGGAGGAGGGCCAAGACACACACAAGTACACCAATCTCTCTCTCTCTCTCTCTCTCTCTCTCTCTCTCTCTCTCTCACACACACACACACACACACACACACACACACACACACACACACACACACACACACACACACATACACACACACTCACACTTCTATCTTCGATATTGAGCACCAAAAAGAGATGCTATGAAGCAAGGCTGGTTTGGTCTGGAGGTTTAAAGAAAAACAACTGGCGTCCATGTGTTCAATTGGAGGGCTGGGCTAAAATCCCTAAGGTTGCCAACACCTGGTCTAGATGTTATCAACTACAGTTAAAAATATTGAGAAAATTTAATGTCTCTGTATTAGAGGTAACAGAGAGGTTATTAATTTGTTATTCTGATGAAATTAATACAAAACTGAAATTGTCACTCAGTAGTAATATCGGTTCACTAATTTATAATACAATTTACAAGTGTAAAAAATCAAGTTACATCTGTAAAGAAAGGTATGCTGTGCTATTTAATGTTGTTATATTTATAAAGTGGACATTAGTTGACTCTATAGTTTTATAAAAAAAAAAAAACAATTGCTGTATTTTTCAGAAAAAAATTACTCCAATTGCGGCGTTTTGCTTGACCTTGCCCATATAAGTATATACAAGTACAAATTTGAAAACATATGCATGTACATGCACAAGTACACACTTACGCATGCTCACACACACACACACACATATCGATTTCTCACATATCTTTTGATGTGGCATAAATAACCAGTTACTGTTATATCTGAACGGTTATTAATGTGTGTTCTCTGTATCTGTATTTGTTGGATTTTGAAAATGTCTTAAACTTTATTTATTCATTATTTTATCTTATATTTTTTAATATTTCATTTAGGTGAAAAGTTCATTGGTTCATTGTTGCGGTGTGTACTCTTTTAACTGTTGTGGAGAACAATGGCTAATGAACCCGATATCTGCAGTAAGTATATCTGTCTTTCTTTCTGTAGTGAACAAGTCATTATGACAAATGAAATAAATATGTTGGTTGATAAGTGTTTATTGTCATAACAAGTACAAAACTTTATTTTGTCTGATAACCTTGACCTGTTGCAGAAACCAGTAATCATTGCATGAAATAAGAAAAACTATTCAAAAAAAATCGAACAAAGCAGTTAGTGTGTGTGTATGAATTAGATATTACAAATCTTATTGTCGATTATAAATAAGATTATCAAATGTTAAGTGAATTTAACTTGACTTACTTATCAGTTATATAATTGTCATACAGTGTTCACCGTTAAATATTTCCAGTCAAAATAGTATCTAGCTTGATGGCAGTGGCAGTTTTACATTCATTTTTCAGTTGTGAAAAATAACTGGGAAATTATATTTTAAAAGTAGATTTTCTTTGTTGAGTGTTACAATAATTTTAGATTCTGTGAGTTATTTTGATGATTAAAAAACAAACAAAAAACACTAACATTATGATGAGAAAAATATGTTTAATAATTGTGGATAAAAACAGTGGTTAGTGATGTAAATATGAACAAATATATATATGATATATATATTGATTTCTGGTGCACAGTTATTAATAATATCAACAGTATTTGATATAAAGAAATACTTAAAATTGTACAGTATATTAATGTATAATCATTTTCACTTAAGATAAACGTTGATGTGGTGAAGATGTGATCCAAATAATTATAATTATTGTAGAAGGTAAAACTAGAATAGCATTGCCATGTCGGTGGCAGTCATCATTGGTTCCTGGTAAGCCACTGTCGCACTCGCTGCCTTTCAAGGATAACTTGAAGGTGTCCATAGCTTGAAATAAAGATGGCCAAATTCTCTGTCACAGTCAGTGGCTAATGATTCAAGTTCCCAGAGTAGCAAAGAGCCAGTAGCTGGAGATAAAGATGGCCAACATTACAACACCACAGCCAAGAAGATGAGCATTAAAGAAACGAATGAATATTTTAAGGAGGATAATAAATTGTGTTCTGGTGTAGGAGGAACAGTTTATAAAGATTCAGATTTTTATTGCATGTTTAATTTCAAATACATGTAGAAAATCTAGCCATTTGTTTAAGACGTTGCAAAACATGTTTCACGAAGTCTGCCACTTTGATTAATTTTTTCAGTTTTCTTACCATCAGCAAAATTAAAATGTTGCCTACCTGTTTAATTTTCTTTTCTTTTCTTATGCTTTGTTGTTAATCAAAAATTATTCCAAAAAATATATATCGCAATAACTTGGAAGTATACAAAATTTATTTAATCCTTTCATTGGATTCATATTAACTGAAACTTTTCATAACTTGAATATTCATGGTGCATTATTCATTTGTTTTGCTATTATAGGATGTAAGCAGTATAATGACGCTGACATGGTTGCATAATGATATTGATAAAGAAAGCATGCAGACATCTTTTGCAATGGTAAAGCTTACCACATATTTTATTTTTTATTATTATTATTATTATTATTATTATTATTATTTTTTTTTTTTTGCATGCACACATTCAAAGCACAGAGCAAAAACGTTGATACTGCTGTTGTGAGGCTAGAATGCACATAGTTCATTACCCCATCAAATTTGATAACTAATGTTTTAGACAAGTATGACTAAAATTCTTTTGAAAAAATAAAGTGACTTAGACTAAAATAAAAGCAACGTAAAGAAATAAATTAGTTTTGTAAAGTATACAGGGTTAGGGTCTCTCCACCTTTTCGTGGACAGGGGTCTGCAGCTTAGAAATCTTTTAACTCCTTTGGCAGGACTCAAAGCAAAACTTATAGAAATATAATGATTCCATCTCTAATTAGGATTCAGTTGAATGATTTTGTATTTAAAGTTAGCTTTCACAAAACATGTAAATAAATTTTGTTTTTATTTTCTTTTGTATTATTACAAAATATATTTCCAGATTAATATACTTAAGCTAATGGACGAGGGTAGTTTTATACTATTCCGATAATTGGTTTGAATTTACCCTGTCGTAGTGTTTTTAAAGTTTACAAATCTTACGGGGTTTTTTTGTTTCGATTGTGTTGTTCGTGCAGCTGACATTTTGTCAGCAGCTGAATTAAAATACAGTAAAACGTATGTGATTTCACAGGACAACTAAATTGTGAGGTACATTTTAATTATTTTCTCTTTTATTATCAGTTTTTAAATTATGCTAAATTAGGCAATTAAACCAAGACCTTCCTCTGTACCCAGTATAACACACACAGCATTTCAATATTAATTTAAATAAGATTTATTAATTGCGACGAAGTATTTTATCTGTGTTGGTCACATGTTCCTTCTGAGTCATGTGATCAGCTGATTGTTGTCGTTCTGCCAGGAGAGATAAATATTTCTGATTAGTATCAGAACCTGAATTTATGCGGTGCGCTGCTGTTGTGTAAATATATATATATACACACCTGCAGTTATTAATTTTTCAAAAGTAATGACATTCAGTATATTCATTTGATAATAATGGCTTGGCACGATCTGAATTAACATAATTTGCTAACATGTTTCTATTTTATCTTTGTGAAATGAAAGACATATTGTAAAAAAATATAAAATTATTGTACAACAACAACATCTGCTAGTAGTACTATTACTACTATTAATACTAAATAAATGCTACCATCACGCTACTACTACTAATAATAATTGATCTGTTAATTACTTTTGTTATTTTATTTTAAAGTAATTACACATTTCTTTCTTCACTTCACTAAGCCCACTAAGGGGATTCAAAACGTGACTAAACAGAATAAAGTGTTTCGCCTCGGTAAACAAACAGAATGTTAACTTCTGTTATCTGTATATACCTGACTAAATGCCAACCTCATTTTATGTTGTTGTTGTTTTTTTCTTTTATCTGAGCCAGATCTAGTATCAAGTTTTTTATTCAAATTTTTAAATAAATAAATAAATAATCATCATGGAAAACTAATAATAATGCTGATGATAAAAATAAAATGGCAATAATAATAATAATCATGATAAACTAATAAAATTATGATGTTATTTATTATTAATGTTATTAGTTGTATTATTATTCCCAAAGCACAGAATATGGACTGTTTAATTAATTAATTTATTTATTTATTTATTTTGTATTGGTTTTTCAGTGTTTATGGATACAGGTTCTTTTAATATATGTGTGTGTATGTGTGTGCTTTTTTTTTTGGTATAAGTATCTTTATTTTCATAGATCAATACATTTTCATCCTACTCTTCTTCCTTTTATTGTTATTGTTTTAATATTACACATATGGTTATTTTATAAAGAATATTATAGAGGACATATTGTTTTTAATATCTCTATGGGTTTTTGGGGGAGATTTTTTAGGGGAGGGTTTGTGTCATGTATCTTTTCTAAAAATACACACATTAAAAGACATTTGTCTATCTATTTGTCTATATCTTATGGATAGATACGTACATACGTACACAAACATATATGTATGTATATAGAAGTGTTTGTGATTAAGTATTTTCCCTAAAACCAATCAATAAATAAATAAGTAAATAAATCAATAAATAAACAATATTAATACTCTCTCTGACAGAAAATAATAACTTTTAGTTATTGAGATTTGTCTCTCATACTCACACATGAGAGAGTGAAAGAGAGAGAGAGCTGATTTTGTCTGTACTGTTTATCATATTCTGCCATAGAAACATATAAAAATATACTCTAACGTTATAAATGCTACAAAGGTGACATTAAAACAGCATCCAGAGATGGCTATCAGTGCATTTGCATTCTTCTTTCTTATGAATTTCTGCATTATATTCCCTCCTGTGTGCACTGAATTAACTTCATATTACCAAACATTTGAGAATTGCTCACATTTAAACAAATAGAAATATGCATGCTTGGTTTAGTCAAATAATAAAATATATAATATTATAATAACTTGAATTTAGTTGATAATATGATTAATGTATTTATTTATTTACTTACTTATTTATTTTAAATATAAGGAAATAAGCTATATAATACAGAGAATGAATATATATTATTATTTCATTATTATTATGTGTACATGACTAAAATCACATATTCACTCTGTGTACTGTTTTTCATTTGTACAGTTTATTTATATATGTTATGAAAAGACCTGATACCACCAGCTCAGTATTCAAGTCTAAACAAGATTTAGTTGGCAGCTAAATGTATTGTCTTTCTAGGACCTAGACATTCTTTATTTGAACTGGTATCTTCCCTCATGGAGTGTCGTCTGTCAAACTGACTTCTCTGAATTCATAACTGGAACAGAAAACTGAAAACATCTCTCAAAACAAAGGTAAGAAAATTAATTAATTAATTAATTAATTATTATTATTATATTATTTGTGGTTGCCACTGTGCTAAGATATGTTAAAATAAACGTGAGTAATCAAGGCTTTGTTCTTTATAAAATTTGTGTATGTAATTTATTGGTGCAATTCTCATTGGTTAGAGTGGAGGGAGAGGTTTAGTGAGCAGAGAAAAGTAGCATCAGAAGTGGGTTTGTCTCATTCATCTTTCTTAAAGTCTGTTTGACAATTCCTTTATCAAAGGATGTGTTTTGTGATTATCAAGGAAAGGTAGCAGGTGGCATTATGAGAAATGATTTATTTTCTTCCAACGTCTGTAAGTCCTTAAACATTACATATAAAGCTGTGTAACTGCAGATTAAAAATGTGCCAAATTCTCATTCAGTAACAAAGCCATTCATTTATTATGAGATTTTTGAAACGTGACTTCATAATCATTACTTCTCTGAATGTCACGTTTCTTTTACTGTACACATTCCAGTTAGACTGTCATGAAAATGTGGGCTGGGTTATGTAGCATATGTCTATTACTGAGTAGAAATTGTTGCAAAGGTAACATTTTTTATTATTATTTTTTCTTTCTTTTCCTTTATTTATTTTTATTTATTTATTTATTTTTTTGTAACTGACCTTATCTCACCTCCTATGTGTTTCATACTATATTTTTTCAAACATTATTACAACATCACTAGCAAAAAATTAAAATATATAAAATTAATTAAAAAAAATACATTATCATAGACATTGGCAGATGAATAAAAAGATGACTACTCTCATCAGGTACCATTATGTGGACACGTTACTCTGCCAAAACTCCACAGCGGACAGTACAGAGTACATTGTAAAGCAATACTTGAAACTATTATAATTATTTATTTCCATTTTCAGTTTATTAGAGGTCAGATCAACAGCTAAAAAGCAAATTATTCACGTGTTATTTGGATGTATGCCATGATACGTTCATTAGTCCTTGATACAGTTTTTGCACAAAAACAGAAAAAATATTTATTTGGAACTTAATTTTTCACTTATTCTCGTTAAAACAAAAAGCATGTATGCAAACGAGTTTCCTATTGCAATTCTTTAAAAATCATTGCTCCATGCTATTTGAAGGTCATTCCTTCATTCAAGTTTCTTTTTTGTCATTATTTTTAAATATCATGATGTAGTATCCATAAAATTATTGAGCTTCATTGTGATATTTGACAACCAAGAGAGAATCAACTGACAAGTTTACCGTTTCAAAATGATTGTCACCAGGTATGTGCAGATAATCACCATGTGCACATAATCATTTTGCACAAATTGGCTGTTCCATTTAACCATATCCCTCTTGAGGATACGCACCATTTGCTTGCATTTCATTAGCTTATATTATGTTATTTCTGGGATATTCCAGCATTAAAACACAGACAGGAAATCCAAAAGCATTCTTGATTTTGAATATTTCCATTTGGTTGAGCTTTTCTATATCTGCACTGATTTTCAAAAAGTTACAAATTTTGAACTTGCTACAATCACTTAAGTAGAAAACGTGACATGAATGAAAAATAGCTCGACATATTAAATTGTTTTTACCTCTTACTCAAGTTACTGTCTTTGAAATTCTATCAAGCAGTGATAAGCAAGGCAGTTGTTATCTTCACATGTTATTTGAAACATGGTCAGATTGCTAAAGTGTCATGGTGGTCCAAACTTCCTTCTGAATGACTTCAATTGACTTAGTCATCTTAAATTACTTACATATTACCTAAGAATGGTGGGAAAAAGATGTCCCTAATACATTGATATTTTTCATTCATAACTGTTTTGAGTCTCAGATGTTATGGGATTTTAAAATAAAAATGGCCACCTGATTGCAAATCAAACGAGCACATGCTACTGTATCCTATGTTGGTTCAGTTTTTATGGATCATTCAACCAAATTGTACGTTCCTTTTATATTGCTTTTTTCTTTTCTTTTTTTGTTTTAATATAAGAGTTTTCGATCATAAACCTCTGTTGTCTTGAATTGTGTTTAATTGTACGAAAATAAGCAACTATTAATTATTAATTGATTTGAAATTACTGTTACTTCCATAATATTCAACATATTCACTTGATTTTCATGCCATTTTAATTTGGTTTCCAAGCTCTTTCCAGCTATGTTATTTGTTTTCAGATTTCATAATAACAATAATTTTATCATGGTTAAAAATACTAGTTAGTTCTAGAACTCATCAATACCAGCAAACTTTATTCAGATAAAAATGTGTTATTTCTTTCATATCAGTGTTGTCTAAGAGATTTTGGTTTTATTTTAAATTGCATTTATATATATATATGTATGTATGGCTCCTACTAATTACTGACAACAAGCATTAATAAAATTAGGAATGTCTCTGTATGCTGTAACAAATTTTTGTTATAGGGTAAACATAATTAAGACAAAGTTGTATGTCCTTTGCTATGCATTTTGGAATCAACGTAGAGCAAAGAACAAGAAGAGAAATTAGAAACCAGTTGTTTTGACAGTTGTTAGAGGTTGTTTTCTAAAGCCCACGATAGTCACAAAAGCAGTTACTCGATCCAGAAGTGCAGAAAATGAACTAATTTAAAAATAGACCACTTTTGAATTATGTGTGCTTTTGGTTTCTGTGACACCAATTTCAATTGAGTGTAACTGTGCAGGTGATCTTTTCACAATAAGTTATTGTTTGCATTAGTTTACTCTCATTTTCATTTATTATCATGTCTAAAATTAGTAAAAGACTAGTAGAAATACAACCTGCTGATGAAAGGTGTATTATGTCTATACAAGTATTTTAAGAACTTTATGTCAAAACAAAAATCAAACGAGCTTTAGAAGTGTATTAATGTGTATGTGTTAAATACATTTTCATTTTAAGTAAAACTTTAGCCTGTCTCTAGAACCACCTGTGACACGAAGCTTGCTGAATAAATGATTCAGAACCAGTATTTATAATGCTGAAGTCACTAAGGAAATAGGTTTTTCTTAGAATGTACTAAAAATCCAGTATTCCTGTGATTGTGAAGTTAGGTAACAAGAAAAGCTGGAAATCTAACAAGCAAGCTGATACAGGGGAAAATAAAATATAAATAAAAGGAAATAATTGCTTTCTTTTCTTGAAAAGTTAAGGCAATGAAAATTAATTCTGAGAAGAAATAAGTAATTTATATGATAATAATTGTTTATTATTTCTTCTCATTCTTGCAGTTGTTGTTGTTGTTGTGTTAGGCAGAGTATTATGTTATTTTATTTTTATTATTATCTTTTTTAATTGTTAATAACATTGACAGGGGATCGTCAGTGTCAGCGTCCATTTTACTTTTGGAAGAAATTAAGTGTTGAACACAAGCTGTGATGATAATTTAATTTTGTTTCATTGATTTATTTATTTATATAATTGTTATTATTATTATTTCTTTAAAAATATTATTCTTTTTGGGGAGGGAACCTTTCATTATTATTATTCTTATTTGTTTTTCTCTCCACAAAGCGGTGAATTTGCTCATATCTTTTCATAATCTTTTATATACTATTTTCTACTTATTTCCAGCACTGTCAATGTGTTTTATTACTTGTGTGTTCCTAAACAGCCTTGGTCTTAAATGTTTCTGATGTAACTAATGTAAGTACAAGGCTTGAAATTAACAGGCACAAGTAGCTCTAGAATGTTTCCATTTGCACCTGAAATGCATTTGTATTATCTAACATCTTCGTGCTAATAAATAGTTCTTTTTTACGTTTATCACAAAAGTTAATAAGAAGCATTTCAGCTTTAAATGTTAAACTAGTAACAAATTACGTAAAAACTAGATGGTTTATAGGCCTATATCTATTCTGTTTTATTGAAATATGACGTAATATTAAAACGATATGAAATCTAATTTTGTCACTGCATGTATTATTTTCTCCATAAATAAATGGAAATAACTAATTTATATCGTATTTATAGACAAGGCCATCACTAGCAGTAATCGTTTGTATTTTATCAGAACAATTTGTTTTCAGTTTTGGCTCTTACCCATGAATATCACAAAATGCCTCAAACATATCATAAATGCCTCTCTGCTAGATTCGAGCAATTTCAAAACTTGTATACTATATAAAGATGCAAATCTGCAGTGTCAGCAGATACCAAAAACTTCATACTGGGTCTTGTAATCACAATTTCCAATTTTCTTTATGTCTACTTTGAACAGTTCATGGTGAAAATACTGAACAGTCACATATAATTATAACAGTGTTGAGAAACATGTGTACATAATAACCTGAATGCAAACAAAAGCTGATGTATGTAAAGTTAGGATGTAAACAGTAGCTGATGTACATAGCTGCTGTTGGAAAGTTAGGATGTATTTGTTTGTGAACACTTGCTTATGTATAGAGTTAAGTGTAAAACTGTAATCAGTGTTTCAAGTCGGTGAGTAAGCATATAGTTCATGAAAATGCCTTCTGATGCCTTTATAAGTTTTCAGTCTTTTCTTTGTGCTATTCTTAATATTGTTTTTGTTTTTCAGTACGGGTAAGAGGTATTGTAACTACTCGTTGTCTAAATCAATTAATATGAATTAACAATGATTTTTGTTTATAATATGGTGCTCTGTATCCTTTGAGATAAACACACTGAAAGCAAATACTAAGGTAAGAAAACTTTTTTATGTTGTTGCTTAGAATATGACTTACCAGACCTGCACCTTTAATTGCCCTTAGTTTCCTGATTATAGAGATCTTATTGCTCCTGATTAGCACCTAATACTTCTCTGGAATGGGCTCTGAGGATTAGCTCTGTCTGTATATTACTGATTATTATAATTTAACATAAATGCTTTTTCTCCTTCTAGGTAACATGTATGTATGTATTTGATGCATGTCTGGTAACGGAGAGGTAGGTTTTTAATTTGTTATTTTGACTAAATTTTAAAAATAATAATTAAAAAAATTTAAAATGAAAATTAATTTACTTTAGTACTTTAAAAAAAAAATTAAAACATGTTTGGTAATGAATGGACATTTGATAAAGACAGACTATATATTATTAATTTGTGTTCACATATTTGTAATATTGAAGTGTAAAAGATCAAGTAGCATGTGTAAAGAAAGGTTGACATTAGTTGACTCTACAGTGCTTATTTGAAGTAAAAACATCGTAGTTGTTATGAAAAGTTTCTGTTTTAGAATAACAATAGGGTATGTTAAAATTAGTATAACTTTTTAATATTTCCTTTTGTCTTTACAAAAAATGTAAACAGATCTATAAACTAGATAAGAAAACTAATTTCTTTCCACATTTGGTATTTTCCTTGATCTTGACTATTTACACACACACACACACACACATGCACACACACACGTAACATCAACAACTAGTCACTGTTAAATCTGCACAGTTATTAATGTGTTCTCTGTATCTGTATTTGGAACAATTTATTAATTTATTTTTTATTTTTTATTTAAGTGAAAATTTCATTGTTGCTGTGTGTATTTTTTAACTGTTGCTGAGAACAATGGCTTCTGCAGCTGATTTCAGTGGTAAGTATGACTGTCTGTAGACAATGAGTCATTATGGCAAATGAAATAAGCATGCTGGTTGATAAGTGTGTATTGTCATACAAAGTACAAAACATTATTTTGGCTGATAACCATGAGCTGCTGAAGTAGTTTACCATTATCTGAAATAATTCTGATGTCTCAGAATGGTGACTTGCTTTTTCTGTTATTTTCTTTTCAAGATGACGAAATGCGAGAAAAGCTTTCATCGATAGCAACAAAACTTGAATCTGAGGAACTAGAAAAATTAAAATTTATTTTTCGAGATGCTCTCACGGTAAAGGACAAAATCAAAACAGCACAAGATCTTTTTGATATATTATGTAAACGTAAAATAATAAGTCGAAAAAATATGGCATCCCTTGTAAAGGCTTTGGAGTTGATTCAGAGTGAAGATGCCATTGATATGATTGAGACCTTTTACAGAGAAGAGAAAAGGGACATCTTAAAAAATAAATCATGTGTTTCTGAATTTACTTCTCAACTTTATAAATTTGGTTCTGACATGAATGAAGAAGATGTTGAAAAATTGGCTTTTTGTTATAAAATTAAACAATATAACAATCGATGGGAACTGCTGATTCTGTTAAGCAAGAAAGGTGATTTGAAAAATGTGAAAAGTATTGAAAAGGTTAAAAAAAAGCTGGGGATTCCTTCAAATGAGAGACCAGCACATCAGCAGGAACATCGTCCAACTGAGCAATCATCAGAAACCGGTAATCATTGAATGAAATAAGAAAACAATAGTATCTATGTTGTATATGAATTAGATATTTATATTACAAATATAATTTCCATTATAAACATAATTATAAAAATAAGTGAATTTAACTTGACTATTAGATACCTATCACAGTTAGATATTTCCATTCAAAATAGTATCAGCTTAGTTGCAGTTTTGCAATCCGTTTTCAGTTGTGAAAAACACCTGGGGAAATTGTAGTTTAAAAGTAGTTTTCTTCGTTGAATGTCACAATAATGCAAGATAGTGTCGTAGGTACTTTGGGTGAAAAAACCCCAAAACATTGTGATCAGTAAATTGTGGTTGATAATTGTGGATAAAAAACAATAGTCAGTGACGTAAACATAGCACTAAAATAAATACATTGATTTCTGGTGTTTAGTTAATAATAATATCAACAGTATTTAATATGAAAAAAATATATAAAAGTTACTTGAAATCGTATGATGTATCAACGTAAAATCATTTTCATTTAAGATAAACATTGATGCGGTGAAGATCTAATCAAGATAATTATAATTATTGTAGCAGGTCAAAATGTAAGAGAATTACCAGATGTGCCTGAGGACACTGTGATTTATCACCATTGCCCTGACTACTCAAATTCCCAGTATAGAGAAGAGCCAAAAGCTGTGGATAACAATGGCCAACCTGACCACACCACAACCAAGAAGATGAGAATAACAGAAATGAAGGAATATTTTGAGGAGAGTAATACATTAGGAGCCGGTGGAAATGGAACAGTTTATAAAGGTTCCGATTTTTATTGCATATTTAAATTTCACATACATGTTGAAAATGTATTCCCAAACATGTTGTAATGAAATCTGCCAATTTTATTAATCGTTTCAGTTTTATCTGCAATCAGTAAAATTCCAATGTTGCCAACATTTTAATTTTATTTTCTTTTCTTACACTTTGTTATTACCAAAAATTATTTCAAGAAAGATATATATCAGAATAACTTGGAAATATACAAAATTAATTTAATCCTTTTATTGGTAGGATCCTGGATGCATATTAACTGTTTATAAGTTTATTTTAATATGTATCACTTATAAGTAGTTTTTCCTGGTTCAGTGTCGCAACAATTTGAGATCCTGTGAAATCCATTTTGGGCTAAAAATAAAAGAGCTAAAAAATTTAAACATTGTGATCAGCAAATCATGATTGATAATTGTGGATAAAAACAGTTGTTAGTTATGTAAATAGTGTACTAAAATAAATACATAGATTTCTGGTGCATAATTATTAATAATATCAACTATACTTCATATAAGAAAATAATTCTTAAAATTGTACAATGTATCAATATAAAATCATTTTCATTTAAGATAAACATTGATGCAGTGAAGATCTAATCCAGATCATTATAATTATTTAGCAGGTCAAAATACAGCAGTAGTCCAGCGTGTGCCTCAGGGATCATTGGATTATTCGCTGTCATCGTCAAAGGCTGATGATTCAAATTACCAGTATAGCCAAAAGCAAGTAACTGTGCATATCTATGGCCAATATGGCAGCATCACAGTGTGTAAATCTTGTTCAAAGTGCAGACAACATTTGCCTGATGGTTAGTTTCATCTTACCTGAGAACTGTTGACATCACTTTAAACTGCTGTTTTAGCATTGTTAACATATTTACAACAATTGATGTTTTGTTTATATGTTTATTTTAATATGCATGACTTATAAGTAGTTTTTCTTGGTTCAGTCTCACAACAATTTGAGATCCTGTGAAATCCATTTGGGGTAAAAAAAAAAAAGATAAAACAATTTAAACATTGTGATCAGCAAATCATGATTGATAATTGTGGGTAATAACAGTAGTTAGTGATGTAAATAATGTACATAAATAAATACATTGATTTCTGGTGCATGGTTATTAATAATATCCAAAAATATATAATATATAAAGAAATATATATTACTTAAAATCATGTGATGTATAAATGTAAACTCATTTTCACTTAAGATAAACATCGATGCATTGAAGATGTAACCGAGATAATTATATCACAAAAAAATGTGGCTGATGATTCGAATTCCCAGTGTTGCCTAGAGCCAGTAGCTGTGTTTATCAATGACCACCCTGGCAGACAACATTTTTCTGATGGTTAGTTTCATCTTACCTGAGAACTGTTGACATTGCTTTAAACTGCTGTTTTAGCATTGTTAACATATTTAAAACAATTGATGTTTTGTTTATATGTTTATTTTAATATGCATCACTTATAAGTAGTTTTTTTTGGTTCAGTTTTACCACAATTTGAGATCTTGTGAAATCGATTCTGGGATAAAAAAGTAAAAAAGCGAAATATATATAAACATTGTGATCAGTAAATCATGATTGATAATTGTGGATAAAAACAGTTGTTAGTGATGTAAATAGTGTACTAAAACAAATACATGGATTTCTGGTGCAGAGTTATTAATAATATCAACTATACTTCATAAAGAAAATAATTCTTAAAATTGTACAATGTATCAATATGAAGTCATTTTCATTTAAGATAAACTTCGATGCAGTGAAGATCTAATCCAGATCATTATAATTATTATAGCAAGTCAAAATGCAGAAGCAGCTCAACACGTGCCTCAGCAGACGTTGGATTATTCGCTGCCATCGTCAGAGGCTGATGATTCAAATTACCAATATAGCCAAAAGACAGTAGCTGTAGGTTACGATGGCCAACCTGACCACACCACAACCAAGAAGATGAGAATAACAGAAATGAAGGAATATTTTGATGAGAGTAATAAGTTAGGAGCCGGTGGAAATGGAACAGTTTATAAAGGTTCTGATATTTATTGCATATTAAAATTTCATCCACATGTAGAAAATGTATCCAGTTGCTTAAGAAGTTGCAAAATATGTTTCATGAAGTCTGCCACTTTTATCTACCATAAGTAAAATTTAAATGTTGCCTACATGTTTAATTTTCTTTCTTTTCTTATACTTTGTTATTAACCAAAAATTATTCCAAAATATATATATCAGAATAACTTGGAAATATACAAAACGAATTCAATCCTTTTATTGGTAGGATCCTGGATTCATATTAACTGAAACATTTCATTACTTGAATATACATGGTGCATAATTCACATTTTCTGTTATTTATTACAGGATGTAAGCAGTATAATGACTGTGACGTGATTGTCAACGTTTTGCATAATCATAATGGTCAAGAAAAGATGCTGGAATCTTTCAAAATGGTAAAATTACCGCACATTTTTATCTTTTTATTATTATTGTTATTATAATTTTTTATTTGTCAGTGTTATCAGAAAGCAAAACAGTTATTTCCACTATAAGAAATCTTTTTTCTTTATTTTTTATTGTTTTAGTATGATGCATACACACGTACAAAGCACATAGCAAAGTCTTTGCTGCTGCTATTGTGACGCTTGAATGCATATAGTTCAAGAGATAACCGTAGAAGATGGATCCTGTTACCCATTACAAATCAGCTTTGCATAGCTCCCCATGTTCCATGACATTGTAACTAAATATTTGTGTTGCAGCAAGAGAAAACCACGCTAAATGCAAATTTACAAATTTATTATTTATTTACTTTTCTGATTATAAAACTAGAAAAATAATGTCACAAAACAACTGTCGGTGAATGCCCTCATAATGTACGTCAAAGTGTTACGTCTGCATGCAAATTTTGCCAGTTCATACAGTGTTGTTTGGGTGTATGGCTGCACAAGGTTCTTGACGTGCCTCAGAAAAATATTTGAATATGAGATATGTCTATTTTTTTCAGGAGATGATCTCATCTAGAAAAAAGCATCCTTTTTTGCTGCCATTGTTAGCTTATTGTGATGAGAAGCAAGGGATAAACAGGTAATTACAAAGGAAAAACTCGAATAAAACTGGGATCAGGCCATTCAATTGGAACTGAGAGTTATTGACTTGTATACTAGTTTATCACTGTACTACCACTTGGCTCACAATTGAAACAGAAGCATAACAATAAAATAAAAAGGACTTTTTTATTTTTTATTTATTTTTTATTTTTATATAAAATCGAAATGTTCACTATAATTAATGGAATATATATGGCAAATGTTCAAATCAAACACCCATTCTTACTTAGTTATGTCGAATATAGTCATTTGCCTTGTTATCACATGGGATTGGAAATGAATACTGACTGCTGAGCCTAGAAAAAAAAGTTTGGTGTGTATGTGTGTGCATGTCTCTTTGATTGTTAACATGAGTTTGATAATTATCTACAGAAGAGATTCCAGTCATGATTTTATTCAAGCGAAGGTTTAACAGATGGAACCCATCCACTCCCAAAAATGACACTTGGTCTGCATGAAGAAAATATTTATCTTTAATTTTAAAATATTTCTTTCATTTTTATAAAGTTTTATTTTTGATATGTAGAATAAAAAATTAAAATGCTAAATAATCCATTTTTATTTGTTTAAACAGCTAGTACACATTCTAAAAAGACTGTTTGCCATGGTTCTTTCTATGGATTAAGGTCAAAGAAACAATTCTATGTTTTCAGGCAGTGCATTTTAATGTATCCATATATGAAGAATAAAGATCTTGATACCCGTTTAAAAGAGGTGTGGGAAGGAAAAGCTACATTATTGTTGGAGGATCGTGTTCGCATTATGTACCAGGTGTCTGCTGGGTTAAAGTTCTTGCACCAAAAAGATGGAAATAATGGGTACGCAATTAACATGATTAAGATAAACAAAGAAAACAACTACATTAATTAATATTTCTTCAATTTAGTTAAATCATCTTGCTCTGAGTGTTTGTGCAGATAGGTAGATAGATAAATAGATAGATGGGCAGGCCTATCTGTGTGTAAACAATCTGTACATGAATATTGCAGGATGGATGATTTTAGAGTTTGTATCTAAAACTACTATTTGTTCCTTGTTAGATAAAAATATACTAATTTATGTAATATGAAATATGGTTAAGTCAGAACTCATCTTGTATGTCACAAATAATCTGTCTGTTGCTTTAGCTGTTGAATTTTAACATGAATATTTCCATGACATTTGTTTTCCCTCTCCCATAGAATAGAGATCATACACAGAGATGTGAAAGCTTCAAATATTTTGCTTGATGACATGCTGAATGCTCGACTCAGTGATCCAAGAATAGCAAGAGAGCTTGGTGGTCAGACACATGTGACAATCACAAGTTCGTTGGGCACTCCAGGATATGTTGATCCTGATGTTACAAGTTCAGGAGAGTTTAGACCAATAAACGATGTGTTTGGTCTTGGAGTGGGTGAGTAACTTGAAAAATTATTAATCAACACACACACACACACACACACAAACATTTCATCACGGAGGCATGCTTGAACACAAATTTACATACATTCAAACACATACATACACATTCCTTTACAACAGGGGCATTCCTGAATACAAATGTGTGTGTGTGTTTGTGTGTGTGTGTATATACATACATACATACATACATACATACATACATACATAAACACATACACACACACACACACCATACACACATGTATACGTACGTGGTCAAAGATATTCGTTCAAGCCTGTATGCTGTAGCATTAACATTTTATCGTGTGTTGTTTAGAAACCAACACACGCCACTGATTTATACAAAAACATTCACACTAGTCTACTCACATTACAATGATAATGTATATATGTATGTATATATCTCGCTCAGAAATAATGTTATTTTTAATTTCTTTTGATATTTTTGTATTTTTTCACAATCAGTATTGAGTTCTTTGACTGTTCTAATTGTTGAAGTACATAACATGTAATGGTAAATCATTGTTTTCAGTTACTGTGATCATAAAACAATTGTCGTGACTTTGTATTTATGGCTTTGATGTTATTTTAAATTGGTGAGGAAAGCTTTCATCCCTGGAAGCTAATATTTCATTACAATATAGCCAAGTCTTAAGAAACATACACAGCAACACAGACATTAATAGTCTCTTGTTACTTTTCAAGCTAACTTGAAAAGCAGATTTTAAGACAAATCAACATATCTAATACATGTGTGTGTGTGTGTGTGTGTGTGTGTGTGTGTGTGTGTGTGTGTCTGTTTATCTATGCATGAATGTTTGTATGTATATCAGTTATGATGACTTGTCTTAAATTATGTTTTTTGAATATGTTTATATGACCTATATGCAATAACTTTAATAACAATTTTCACCATTTCTGTGAGCAACATTGGTTGGATATAAAATAGGACATGGAGTACAAATTAAATGAAAATACAAAAACATAATACTTGAGAGTTTTTTTGGGTATTCTAAATTATAAAAATGTGTAGCAGTTTAGTCCTCTATAATTCAAGTCACTGAACAAATTGTATTGATTTTACTTTCCTGAATGTGTACTGACTTATTTTAGTTTGTGTTTTGTGGAACAAAAGTAGCTCTGTTTTTCAGGAGTTTTTTGTTTAGATTTTAGAGATGTATACCAGTATTTCAAGTCTCTCATTTATATTCTTGTTTTTTTTTATGTTGTTGTTGTTTTGTTCAGTGTTTTTCTTTTTCTGTTGATAGTGATACTATAACAAGAACTTATTTAACCATATTGAGTAAATGTGCTGTATTTCATCTGTTCATTATGTTTTCAAAATTTTTTTATTTTCTTTTATTTTAATTTTTTTATTTTTTTATTTTTTGAAGTTTGTTAACTGTTTTGTGGAATTGTTTATTTATTTGTCAAGTGAATTCACTGTTTTATGAAATTATTTGTTATTTGGAGAATGTTCACTGTGTTGTGAAATTGTTAACAATTTAATGATGTATGTCCACATTTGCTATTTAAGTTACTGAGTGGAAACTTTTAAATATTGTTATGTTATTAATATCTGTGTAATAAATTACTACAATTATTTGTTCTTTTTCTGGCATGTTGAATTTTTTCACAA
>CM022679.1:26824982-27062482 GCA_012295275.1 Chrysomallon squamiferum
ATCTTGAAAATGAAAGACAATGAAAATCAGTTCTGAGAAGAAATAAGTGATTTATGATAATAATTACTTTAAAAAAAAAAATTCATTAATGATTTTGTTTTGTCACCACTATTCTCTAAGTTGTGAAAAAAAATAAAATTCAAATTTCATTATTACTTTTGTCTCTTGATGTCACTGTCCAGAAATTAAAAGTGTTGAACACAAGTTTTGATGAGTATTTAATTTTGTTTCATTTTTTTTGATTTATTGATTATTATTATTATTATTATTATTATTATTATTATTATTATTATTTCTTATTAAGTATTACAATTTTTATGTTTTTGGGGGGTTAGTACATAATGGTGAAACTTCTAATATATTTTCAGAATATTTTCTTATTGTTCCCAGCACTATCACAGTTTTCATCATTTGCGTGTACCTAAACTGATTTGTCTTAAATGTTTCCCACATAACTAATGTAAGTACAGGATTTGAAATTAACAGGCACAATTAGGTAATGAATGTTTCTTTGCACTGGAAATGCACCTGTATTAATTACTATCTTTGAGCTCATAAATAGTTCTTCTTTACGTTTACCCAAAAATTAATAAGAAGAATTTTAGCTTTAAATGCTAAACTAGTAACAAATTACATAAAAACAAGATGATTTATTTGTCTGTTCAATTTTATTTAAATAAGACCCAATATTAAAACTACACGAAATACATTATAATCACAACTGTCAATATTCTTTATGTCTGCTTTGAACAGCTAATGATGAAAATACTGAACAGTCACATATAATTATCTAAACGTAAATGTAATCAATAGCGGATGTACATAAAGTTGTTTTTCTGACAAAATTTTAATAAAATTGAAACTGTCACTCATTAGTAATCCAAAATCATTTCCTGATCATAATGTGTGATTATTGTTTTTTTTAATTTATTTTAGTTTGAAAAATCATGTGTAAAGAAAGATATGCTGTGCTACTTAAAGTTGTTACATTTATAAAGTAAACATTATATATACTAACTTTCAGAATCTCTATTTGTGATAATTATATATATATATATATATATATATATATATATATATATATATATTTCAAGTTTTTGTACATTTTCCTTACAAGTAGACAAATAAAATGTTGAAATAATTTTTTTTTTATTTATATATTTTTTTCACTATGTTGGATTAGAATATGGTCTAGCTTATGATTTATTACCTATCATATCTGAGGTAAATAATAATCTAGTACAATACAAATAAAATCCTTCTATCACCATAGAACCTCATTCTTTTTTATCATTCAAGATAAATCAAGTTACAACTGACCTTAATCAGATATATTTTTTAAAAAACAACTTTATTTACCAAAAGTAATGGTGTACTACGATTTGTTAAGATCTATAAAGTTTAAATCCTGTTTGTATCAGTATTTTTTATTATTATTATTATTATTATTATTACTATTATTATTATTAAGATATATGAATCCAATTTGTATCACTTTTTTTGTTTGTTTTTTTATCTTTAATCTGTGACCCACAGTTGTTGTTTTTTAAAACTATCTCAGTTTATATGTCAACTATCTCAACATGCCAGTGCCTGCAGTTATTAGCAGTTATATATGAATAGTTGAATATGAATCTTGAACGTTTGAAACTGTCTTGCATTCAAAATGGTATCTTGGAAATTTAACTTGAACAAATCTTGTAAACAGTCTCTGTTATCAAGTTGACTGTCATTGGGACTGCAGAAATAAATAAAAATACTGGGTTTAAAGATATGTACAAACAATATGTGTCCTGACTGTTTTCCAAGCTAAAGACAATGTTGGACGACGATGCGTAATCAATCCACAAATAATGATGTGCCTAGCAGCTGTAGTTAATGTTGTTTAGCTCCCTGGCATACAGCTGCTGCAATCCATCTCTAACTCTTGCAATTCACATGAAAGAGATTGTGCGGAACACAGTGAAATCAAAATAATGTAATAATTATAAGCAAACACATGTAATACTGACCCTTATTGGCCACTTATTTCTCATCATTTTGTGCTGTCGCAGCTAATAGAAGACAGCACACACACACAAAGACACACACACTCACACACTGAAAGTATATATATTATGCTGACTACTGGCGAAAAATAACAGGTTATAAGTTTATAATTTTATTTTAATTAATTCATTGTGTTTATTTTAAAGTATGTTAATATTTATTTAGCTATTTCTATTATCAGGTGGTACATTAATGCATATTTTATAACTTTGTTTTACTATTCCAAGTATTAGAATCATTTTTTTTCCTCTTTTTTCTTAATACTGCATCTTAGATACTTTGATATTTAGGCCTGTAATTATTTTAATATAGCATTTTTTATGGTGAAATAAAGTAATTATATAAGAAAATATATTTGTCTTTATATAAAATGGTTGATGGTATTTACTATATCTTAAGTGTGTCCATACCCCACGAAGAATGACTGAATAAAAAGCAGTCGCAAATGGTTCATTGTTAGTATCATATACTGCATCGAAACAATTATAAACAATAATTTAGATGTTTTGATTAAGTATTCGCTAAGAATCTGATGCCTCTAAAATTATCACTATCTATCAGAATCTGTCGTAAAAGGATTATTTTAAAATCAGTAATATAATTTTTATTTCTTCTCTTTTCCATTTTATTCTTTATTATTATTATTATTATTTATTTTTATTTTTTTTATTTTTTTTTTTTGTTGTTGTTGTTGTTGTTGTTAAATACAGAGAAAAAGAAAAAATCCAGTAGACTGGTTTCTCATAGTTATTTAATTTTTATCAGTGTAACTAGTTAATATATCTAGTAGTTGTGTCCCCTGTTAACTATCAAGATACAGTCATTTTATTGGCACGGAAGAGAAGTTTTAGTAAGTCATAGTTCCTTGTTTTAGTTAACAAATATTTATACGACCGGTTGACGGACCTATAATTTAATTTAATTTTTGCAATTTTCTGTTGTAAAACTTGTATCAAACATAATGAATGTATCACTATCAACTATCAAGGCAATCAAACTATCAATGAATCATTCATTGATAATTTGATTCAAATACGAAATAACACGTGGTCAGTTTGCTGTTTACATGTAAATGCCACTTCTAATGCATTGAAAATGGAAATAAATATAAAAAAGAATTTAATGTATTATAATCATAATAATGGTTTCAAGTATTGTTTTACAACAACTTGCTGAGTATTGTCCGCTATGGAGTGTAATGTGGTTTGACGCACAAGACACAAAATAAAACATGCAAAAAAAGGTTTCGACGTTTCCAGCAATTTCTACTCAGTAACTGACATCTATGTATATGAGGCACTGAATATAATTATGTATGACATATTTCCCCAAATTACTTTAAATAATCCATGTAGAATTGATTTCATTATGAAAGAATAGATGTTTAAAAGTTCGTAAACACTGATCGGCGTTCGACGTTGCCATCTTAGATTTCTATCGGAAGTTTCCGTGAGCGCTCGGAAACTGTCTGATTGGGTTCAACTATTTTCTGAACTGTTTATGATTTACACTGACAAAGGTAAGGATGGTTGTTCATATTACCAAACCATGATGTTCTACGCCTTTCCTAACTTCTTTTTCAACTTGATCAAACTTTTTAAACTGGATTATTTTTGTGCAAATTGCCTGCATAATAAACCAAAATTACGATTTGTTATAAGATTAATCAATTTAATGTATTAACTTTTGTAGCTGGCAATGTTCCCTGTGTCAGAACCCAACAGAAATGAACGTTGAGGTGTAGTTTGTACCCATTAAAATGGCGAAATTCTGGAGGACTTTTTTCCAGTGAAATAATTTGTGTCATTACACGTTATCGTTCCTGTTGGTCCATGCTACTAATTGACCCTTTTTAAGTTTTTTGATTTTCATTTTCTTGAAGGGCATTAAATTTCGAGTTGTTTTTTTTTTCGTTGGTATTTTTATATATTTTCTAAACAGTAAATATCAGGATACATAAAATTATTCAGCTTCATCTTCATTTTCATTTCTTGACACATGAATTGTGATATTGATAAACAACAGAGAATCAACAGACAAATTTAGCATTTCAAAATGATCGTAACCACTAAACCAGGTATGAGCAGATAGTCACATTTTGCACCAATTGGCTGTTCCACTGGGTTAATGGCACAGGAAAAAAATGGCACCTTATTTATTTTTTCTGCATAGTTGCTTTGATAAAAAAATACTTTTGAAAATACAGTTTATTCATGCAATATTGCTACATACATGTACATTAATATGTAGCATCACTCAGCCACTTGGTTTTGCTTAATAAAATATAGTATTATATCAGAGTTTAATATTACACATATACATATACAGGTACATATACACACACATTAATACATATGCACATACATACATACATGCATATATATATATATATATTTACACACACACTATACACACATTCCTACATATGCATACATACATATATGTATACTTACACGCATATACAGATGCTCTAGTACGTTCGAACATACCAATACAGATGTATGTAATTTAAATACACATAGCACAGTTAAATATCCTCCAGAATGATATCATTCAGTCAATTCAAATGTGTGTGTTTGTATATATACACACAGACACATACACACATTTCTTATGCTATGTTTGAACTCGCATAATATCATTCTGGAGGATATTTTAACTATGGTCTGCATATTTACATTAGGTACATCTGTATGAATGTTTATATATGAACGTACATCTATGTACACATGCAAGCATATATATGTGTGTGCGTGCGTGTGTGTGTGTGTGTGTGTGTGTATATATGCATGTGTGGGATATATGTGTAATATTAAATTCTGATATAATATTGTACTTTGTTAAGCAAAACCAAGTGACTGAGTGATGCTATATATTAAAATACATGTATGTAACAACATTGCATGAATAAACTGTATTTTCCAAAGTACTTTTAAGATTTTTTTTTAAAGCAACTATACAGAAAAAATAAATAAGGTGCCATTTTTTCTAAATGTGTACAGAGCCATTTCTTCCAGGTGCCGTTTTTTTCCTATAACCGCTCGCTGAACAATATCTCGCTTGACGATGTGCACCCTTTGCTTGCATTTCATTAGCTTATGTTATGTTATTTCTGGGATGTTCAGCATAAAAACACAAACAGGAAATCCGAAAGCATTCTTGATTTTGAATATTTTGATTCAGTTGTATTTCTCAGTTTCTGAATCTACACTGATTTTTTTCAAGTTTTTATCTAACCATATCCTAACAGGGCCTTGATCAAGCTGTGGAAAATGTTCTCAGTGATATTTAGATATACTGTTTTTGTTTAAGTTAGAAAATTGGTCCTAACTTCCTTATTAAACCATGGGCCACAATTTAGGTTATAGCTACGTATAAATTTGCTGGTAGCTATTTTGTTACTTATTATAATATTTTATGCTGTTGTGCTATTAAGGTACAGTTTTTGAAAATGTCAGTAACATATTTACTATTTACCTAAATAGCTTACTTTAATACAGTCTAACATCTCGTAATTAATTTGCATGTATCATTAAAGTAACTAAATATGTTACCCATTCATTTCTACAAATATTCCTAACAGTATTTATTAATTAAATATGTACTGTTAGTTAACTGGAATCCAATTACTGAAATCACATAGAAATTAACAGTCAGTAGCTAGAGACAAAGGGAATTTTTGTTAGTTACGCTCTGCTGATTACATGGAAGTCCCAACATATTTGTTTAAGTAAAAGGCAGGAGAGACCACGTGACAGACACACCCTCTGGCCTGTCGTAGACGTGCTTCACAGCCATTATTAGGCAATTTTGTTCGTAACTATATTTTGCGTTATCCTTGTTTAAGTCAGAAGCAGGGACAAATGGTGTCCAGTTTATGTATACTCTGTTTTATTTGTTGATCAATTTGATGTAACCTGTATATGCTCCATAGAGAGTTTGATTTTATATATTTCTAACGTTAGCCGTTAGGGAAAATTAAAAGAACTAAGAATTATAGTACCTCATTCAACATAACTCCCACTGAATAATAAGTATACATACGTAAAATAAATAATTATCTTTGAAATAGAAATATTGTTCTTTGTTTTGTGTTCGTAGTGGATACTTGATATTATATACAGTTTATACCTGTAGTATATGCAAAATATGTATCTGTTATAATCAACCATCACAGTTTCTTAATTACACGGCCAGTGTGTCCATCAAAAGGTGCAGTCCCTAGACAAAAAAATGAACCATAATTTAACGGGGTCATTAGCCCTTGAAAGCTAACACTCATTAACAATATCGAAATGAAGCTTTTTACGAGTTCTAAATCTGTACTGTATTTTTAAGCAAGTTATTAGCTGAAATTTACTGTACACCAGTGTGTGTCAATGCCATTCAGAGAAAGTCAGAAAGAGGCGTTGATGTCGTGTGACCTAAATTGATTTTGTTATTATTGATCCTCTGAAGTGCGGGCTGTGCATATGCAGTCTTTCGCTACCATACATTCATCACTCACACCCATAAAATTAGTTGAAATGTAGCATAATAGTACTTAATAAGCAGATTTATTTTAAACATATTATTTTGAACATATTTTTTTTGAAGGATATGCCCAAAACTTTTCCAGTGATTGATGACCTTGCTGAGATTTTCAGAAATATTTTTTCAGAAATATTTTTTGATAAACTTCCCCTTGGTCAATATTAAAAATCGAAACTGAGGTTGTAGCAAGATATGTATACATCATCAAACTAAATTTGTTTAGAAAGATTTTTCTAATGGACCAAGAGATCAGACTTTGCTGATTCTATGCAAGAATCGCACAGAAATCTCACGAGAGTGAAATAGGTTATTTGCACATATCTTTAAGTCAGCCAGTAGAGGTATTTCGCAAACCTATTGCGCATGCGCACAAAGAGTAATGTTCCTTGACAAAATAGACTGAAAGTAGTCTACTTACAAATTGAGTGGTATGACAGATATGTTGTTATGGGCAATTTGAGTAGCTTTGTAGGAGACTTTAAACTTTGGCAACTAACATGTACATATTTTGAATTAGATGGCATAATGGCCGTAAAAAACAGTCCACTGAAATTTACAGCAGAATGGTTCAAATTAAAAAGCAATATAACAACTTGGACAAAGTCTCTACGACTCGTACACCCGATCATTTTGTTAATGCCAGATTAACAGACTAGTTTGTAAAAAGTACAAATACATATAATTTGTTTACTGGAAACAAGCTTGCACAAATATTGTCAAAATCAGGGCATATGTGAGCATCTCAGTATATGTGTGTGTGTGTGTCTGAACGCGCACGCACACACACACACACATTCATACACACACACGGTCTGTGTTCTGTATGTATGTATACATAATATATAGAAATGCTGTTATCCAACCTGTCATCTGCACCTACAAAAATGCTTGTGCACACACACACACACACACAGAGAGACACACACACACACATCATAACTGAAAAAACACCTCTCAAAACCACTCAGTTCCAGATCAAGGTGTTGCGGGTGCCCATTCTCCACAGATGCACTAAACATTGGCAATGACTTGTTTGTTCAGCAAGTCTTTGTAATTATACCATTTACAGAGTATTTACACCTTTGTTGCAGATACATGTGTAGCTGAACACTGATAATATGGCCACATACAATGTTTAACAAACTCAACATAGAGTAACATGGTTAATTAAATCTTTTGTTTATGAAGAACATGTGAGCAACTTATTTCCTTATAGGTTAAAACCAGTTACCTGTCTAATTACAGTTATTGTTAGGTGTAATTAGTACAAATATGCACCAGTGCAATAAGTTTACATATTTTATGCTTAAAATAAACTCTATAAATAAACCATTTATTTAGGAGTAACATATAACTGCTATATTGAAGATTGTGTGATTATACGAGTAAAGGTACAATTACAAACACCTACACACTTGTACAACCCCTACTAAGTACTTGTGACTCCAAACAAAAAACACCTGAGGTAGACTGAATAATTATGAAAATAATTGAAGCTACTGTTCTCTGTAGTTATCTGAACTATGTCATTAATTTCATTTGTTTTTTGTTCTAGGTGTTGTGACAATTTCCCATCTCATATTGAGGGTGGATATATAGTCCACATGTTTCTTGTTCACTGGCTTCCCACCTAAAAAATGTGCCGAACAAACCCTCATGTTTGCAGCAATATTAAAATCTTTTTCACTTCTATGTGAAGCGATTACCCACAAATGTTTCCAATATGCACTGGCTGGGTATAGATGGAAGGATACTGAATTCCCCAACTTCTGCGATAAGAACAGTTAATAACTGAACAACAGTCATGGTGTCCCATTACAGCATGATTGCTTTTGCCCACCACTCTGCAAGTAGCGCTATTTTGGTGAGATCTCGGGGTTTGTGTCCTCGAATTACCCAGCAAAAGGTACATGTTCAGTGGAATGTGACATACCTCTATTGTTATCTTGACCATTTGAAAAATGGTCGGATCACCAAAGTCTTACTGCAGACCAGACCTTCTGCTTAATGATGTATGTTGACCTATTCTTCTTTATTTACTTATATCGTACATAAAAATGATGGAAAAAGATGTCCCTAATATCATACTGGTATTTTTCGTCATAATTGTCTAGAGTCTTGGATAATTTGCTATTTTAAAATGATAATGCTGCCTCTTTACAAATCAAACAAGCACATGCTGTTGTATTCTGAGTTGATTTAAGTTTTGCAATTCATTCAACCAAATTTTGCATTCCTTTTCATATCACTGTTTGTTTCAGGTTTTGCTGGTTTTTGTTGTTTCTTCTTCTTCTTTATTAAATTTTTTGGTTTTGCCCTGAAAAAAAGTTCAAATGTAGCAGTTATCATTCACAAATCTCTATTGTCTTAAATAATGTTTAACTGGATTAAAATAAGCACTTATAATGGGATTTGAAATTACTGTTACTTCCTTAATATTCAACATATTCACTTAGTGTAATTTTAAAGCGTTTCCAAGATCTTTTCAAATATGTTATTTGTTTTCAGATATCTGGGGTTTGAAATTTTTGTCCACATAATGCAGCAGCGGTCTTGTAATTCATTGTGACTAAGCAAAGTTTATTCAAGACTTCAAATCATATATAAATTACAGATTATGCCTTTCTCTTACAATCTGTCTAATACCAGTCAAATACACCAGACACTGGGTACTGAGATACTTGAAGTATGAATATATGTGATGACTTCTATAATTCTTCTGTAATCCTTCCCAAATTTAACAATTAAAAATATAATTTTTAAATGACATATCCTCAAATACTGCCTACCAATGAAATTTCTAATGTTGCATGATTTTGTCTTGACACCACTATTTTCCAAGTTGTGAAAATAAAGTTCAAATTCCATTGTTGATTTTGTCACTTGATGTCAGTGTCCATTTTACTTTAGGAAGAAATTCAAACTGTGAACATCAGTTTTATTTATTTATTTATTTATTTATTTATTTTTAAATATTAATTTTTTATTTTTTTATTCTTAATTTATTAACATTTTTTTTGTTATATACAGAATTGTGAATTTGCTGGTATCTTTGTTGAATCTTTTGTATAATATTTTCTTCTCAATCCCACACTCTCTCGTAGCTTTCCTCATTTGTGTATTTCTAAACTGGCTTGCTCTTAAATTTTTCTGACATAACTAAGGTAAGTACGGGGCTTCAAATTACAGGCAAAAGTAGCTATAGAATGTTTCTGTTTGTGCTGGAAATGCACGTATATTAATTACTATATTTGTGCTCATAAACTGTTCTTTTTTATATTTACCTCAAATATTTAGTAAGAAGCATATCAGGTTTAAATACTAAACCATAACAAATTATATAAAAACAAGATGATTCATTTATTTGTTCAGTTTTATTTAAATATGATGCAATATTAAAACTACATGAAAGATAAAGCTGTCACAATATATATTATTGTCTCCATGCATGAATGGAAATAACTTAGCTACTTGTGTTATGTTTATAGACAAAGGTATCACCAGCAGTAATCATTTGGGTTTTATCAGAACAATTGTTTTAGGTTGGGCTGTTGCCCATGAATATCATAAAATGCATCAAACATAATTATAAATGCTTCTATGCTAGAAAAAACCTCAAAGCAAATACTAAGCTAAGAGAACTTTCATGTTCTGCTTTAAATATGACATTTAACACACCTGCGCCTTTAATTGCCCATAGATTTATGATTATAGAGATCTTATTTCCCCTAATATCTTTCTGGAATTGGCTCTGAACTAAATTTGTGTATTGCAGATGATTATGATTAGACATGAACTATTTGTTGTCCTAGCTGACATGTACATTTGAAATGAGTTTAGATCAGGGGTCGGCAACCTTTTGGAGAGAGGTGGCCAATCAGCTATGCAGTGTTCTGGAGGAGGGCCAAGACAGACACACCGATTTTCTCTCTCTGTCTCTTTCTCTTTCTCTCTCTGTCAATTCTATCTTCAGTGTTGAGCACCAAAAAGGGATGTTATGAAGGAAGGCTGCTTTGGTCTGGAGGTTTAAAGAAAAAACAACAAAGTTAATGTAATAATTGGTGTCCATGTGTTCAATTGGCGGGCCTTGGGTTGCAGCATCTGGTCTAGATGTTATCAACTATAGTTAGAAAATATTGAGAAAATTTAATGTGTCTACATTAGTGGTAACGAAGAGGTTTTTAATTTTTTTTTCTGATGAAATTTTAAAAATAAGTGAAATTGTCACTCATTAGTAATCCCAAATCACTAATTTATAATACTTAAGTGTAAAAAAAAATCAAGTCACACGTGTAAAGAAAGGTATACTGTGCTATTTAAAGTTGTTACATTTATAAAGTTGCAACAGTTGACTCTATAGTGCTTATATAAAAAAAAATAAAAAAATAAATGCTTTATTTTTCAGAAAAAATTACTCGAAATATGGCATTTTGCTTGACCTTGCCCATATAAGTATATACAAATACAAATTTGAAAACGTGTGAACATGCACACGTGCACACTCACGCTGACCTGCACGCATGCACACAACACACACACACACACACCAATTTCTCATATATCCTTTGATGTGGCATAAATAACCAATTACTATTGTAGCTGAACAGTTATTAATGCATGTTCTCTGTATCTGTATTTGTTGGAACAATTGAAAATGTCTTAAACTTTATTTATTCATTATTTTATTTTATATTTTTAAATATTTCATTTAGGTGAAAAGTTCATTGGTTCACTGTTGCGGTGTGTACTCTTTTAACTGTTGTGGAGAACAATGGCTAATGAACCTGAAATCTGCAGTAAGTATATCTGTCTGTCTTTCTGTAGTGAACTAGTCATTATGACAAATGATATAAATATGTTGGCTGATAAGTGTTTGTTGTCATAACAAGTACAAAACATTATTTTGTCCAATAATCTTGAGCTGTTGCTGAAACCAGTAATCATTGCATGATATAAGAAAAATTATTTAAAAAAAGAAAAACAGACAAAAGAACTACCCAAAACCAATTAGTATGTGTGTGTATATGAATTAAATATTACAAATCTTATTGTAAAGAAAATTATCAAATGTTAAGTGAATTTAACTTGACTATTATGTACCTATTACATAATTGTCGTATTCTGTGTTCAGTTAAATATTTTTAAAAATACTTTTAGAAAAGTTTTTAACACCTTTGGCAGGAGTTATACCTTTTATCAACTCCTGATTCAGTATGGTACATATTGTAAAGTACTATGCTCATACTGCCTAGTCATGTTGACTACATGTACACCTCTCATGTTTTTCTATGATTTCTATAATTCAATGGTCATCATCTGCTTCATGTTCTCAGCACTGTCCTTTGCACTGACTCTCTTAGGATCCGTGGAAGTTTGGCAAAATACTGCACAAAACGTGAGCAGAACACAACAGAGATGCTTCCACGGTGAGGTAACCACGTGAAGCAAACGAGCCAGATGTGGGATGCTGGGCGGATATTGTGTTCTTCATTACTTGGATTTTGGCTTGCAACTCAAAGCAAAAACTCGACTGTGCAACTGCTCGTTACTAGGAAAACTTGTAAGTTGGAGCACTTGTAACTTGAGGTACCACTGTATGTAGTATATATATGTGTGTGTGTGCGTGTGTGTATATATATATATATAATATAATTTTAAATGTGCTTTCACAAAACACGTAAATAATTTTTGTTTTTATATTCTTTTGTATTATTACAAAATATATTTCCTGATAAATAATGCATCAACAGCTTAAGTTTATTAATCTAACGGATGAGTGGAGTATTATACTATCCCGATAATCAGATTGAATTGACTAGTCCCTGTCATAGTATTTTAAACAGGTCCTAGATGGTGATAACAAAAACAGCAACAGTAACAACAACAACAATAATCGTAATCACAATGAAATCAAAAACTATTATTACCACAAAGTTGGCTAATCTGATCTGCTTTTGTGTTGTTTGTGTTACTGACATTTTGTTAGCAGCTGAATTAACATACGTTATTTCACAGGACAACTAAATTGTGAGGTACATTTTAATTATTTTTTCTTTTATTATCATTTTTCAAATCTGATTTTTAAATTATGCTAAATTAGGCTATTAAACCAAGACCTTCCTCTGTACCCAGTATAATACACACAGCATTTCAGTGTTAAATTAAACAAGATTTATTTATTATGATGAAGTATTTATTTGTGTCAGTCACATGTTCCTTCTGAGTCATGTGATCAGCCGATTGTTGTCATTCTGCCAGAACAGAGAAATATTTCTGATCAGTATCAGGTTCATACCTCAGTTAAATCCTAGAGGAGATATGCTGCTGTTGTGCAAATATATATATATATATATAAAAAAATAAACAAGTAAATAAAGAAAAAAATAAATAAATAATACTAATACTCTATCAACTAAATTCTAGTTATTATAATATTATGTATTTTATTATTCAACTAAACCAGGCATGCATATTTCTATTTGTTTAAATGTGAGCAATTCTCAAATGTTTGGTAATATGAAGTTAATTCAGTGCACACAGGAGGGAATATAATGCAGACTTTCATAAGAAAGAATAATGCAAATGCACTGATAGCCATCTCTGGATGCTGTTTTAATGACACCTTTGTAGCATTTGTAACTTTAGAGTATATTTTTATATGTTTCTGTGGCATAATATGATAAACAGTACAGACAAAATCAGCTGTCTCTCTCACACACACACAAACACACACACACACACACACAGAATGCTGATTTTGTCTATACTGTTTATAACATTCTGCTGTACAAACATTCAAAAATACACTGTAACGTTATAAATGCTACAAAGGTGACATTAAAACAGTATCTAAAGATGACTACCAGTGCAGTATTTCATTTGCATTGTTCGTTCTTATGAATGTCTGCATTATATTTCCTCTTATGTGTACATTACTTAACTTCACATTACCATATATTTGACAACTGCTATCTCATTCAAACAAACAGAAATATATAATATTATGTATAATAACATGAATTTAATCAATAATATTATTTATTTATTTATTTATTTATACCTGATACCACCAGCTCACATTCAAGTTCAAAACAAGATATAATTTTGGCAGCTAAATGTATTGTCTTTCTGGGACCTAGACACCTATTGCTATATCTATTATTACCATGTCTGATCGAATTATAACCAGCATTTTATAAATTAATTAAGTGCACAAATTATGTTAAGTAGTTGTAACTTTTACTGCTGTTTACTTTACCAAAAGAATTTAAAACTTTCACCATTGTTTTTCTCATTATGTATATGTGACTAAAATCATATTCACTATGTATTCTGTTTTTCATTCATACAGTTGATTTATATATCTTACGAATAGACCTAAAATCACCAGCTCAGTATTCAAGTCTAAACAAGATATATTTTGGCAGCTAAATGTATAGTCTTTCTACGACCTAGACATTCTTTATTTGAAGTGGTATCTTACCTCACGGAGTGTTAAATGTCAAAATGGCTTCTTCGTATTCATAACTGTAACAGCAAATTGAGAAATTTTCTTATGTGTTCGATTTTTCATCTCTGAAGACAACCGTAAGAAAATTTGTTGTTGTTGTTGTTGTTGTTGTTGTATTTATGGTTCTCATAGTTCTAAGATATTTTAAAATAAAACTTAGTAATTTAACCTTTGTTCTTTATAAAATTTCTGTACGTAATTTTTGGTGCAATACTCATTGGTTAGAGCAGAGGGCATGGTTTAATGGTCAGAGGAAAGTAGCATCAGATTCTTAATTCTCATTCAGTAGTAGTGACATTTGTTTATTAAGATATTTTTGAAATGTGACTTCATAATCATTGCACTGATTCTTCTCTGAAGGTCACGTTTCTTTTACTGTACACGTTTGAGTTATGAAAATGTGGGCTGGGTTATGTAGCATGTCTGTTACTCAGTAGAAATTGTTGCTTGACACATGAATTGTGATATTTGATAAACAAAAGAATCTACAGGCAAGTTTACTGTTTCAAAATGATCTCACCAGGTATGTATAGAATCTGTAGATAATCACCATGTGGCTATTTTTATTACTTCCTGGATGATTTCATTCTTAATAGACTGAGATTCTGACCAAGTGAGTTACCGTTTGGGATTTTTGTTTCTTTGAAAGCTGAAGTATATTCCATCATTAGAGTTTCTGTTTAGTTATTATTTTTATATATTTTCTAAAACTGTAAGAATCATGATGTGAAGTGCGATATTTGATAAACAACAGAGAATCAACAGGCAAGTTCGATTATCACCAGGTTTGTGCAGATAATCACCATGCTTGGTGGCCGTATTGCACCAACCGGTTGTTCCACTCAACCATATCTCATATGAAGCTATGCACCATCTGCTCGCTTTTCATTAGCTTATGTTAAATTATTTCTCGAGTATTCCAGCATAAAAACACACAGGAAATTCAAAAGCATTTTTCATTTTGAATATTTTGACTGGGTTGAGTTTTTCTATATATATATATGCTGATTTTTAAGAGGTTACAAATTTTCACTATGCTAGAATCAAGTGACTTGAATGAAAAATAGCTTGACATATTAAATTGTTTTTCATCTTACTGTCTTTGAAATTCTATCAAGCAATGATAAGTAAGGCAATTGTTATCTTGACCATTTGAAACATGGTCAGATCGCCAAAATTACATTGTTGACCAAACCCCCTGCTTAATTACTTGTGTTTGAAGATGGATCATGTTGACTTATTCTTCTGAAATTACTTACATCTTACATAAGAATGATGGAAAAAGATGTCCCTAATTTTAAAATAAAAATGGCCGCCTCTTTACAAATGAAACAAGGACATGCCTTTGTATTCTCTGTTGATTTAATTTTTATAGGTTTTTCAGCCAGATTATGCATTCCTTTTCATATCATAATAGGTTTTGTTCTTTTTCATTGTAGCAGTTTTCGATTACAAACCTCTATTGTCTTAAATGGTATTTAACTGGATGAAAATGAGCAACTATTAATTATTATGGAAATTGAAACTACCGTTACTTCCTTAATATTCAACATACACTTCTTGATCTTGTCCTCATTTAAAGGGTCCAAGCTCATTCCAAGTATGTTATTTGTTTTCAGATTTCTGGAGTTTGAAATAGTTGTCCACATACCACAGCAGCTGTCACGTGAGTCATTGTTATTAAGCTAAGCTTATTCAAGACTTTATATGATATAAGTTACAGGTTATAACTTTATCTCATAGAAATCTGCCCAATTTCATGCAAATATATGTGATTAGATTAGTGAGATACTTCATTTGGATTACGAAGATAGATGATGATTGCAGTTGCTGATGATTTGAGAAGTTTGATGTTTTATTTTATTGTATGATGTAGTAACTATATGGACTAATAGTCAAGTTTAGTGCAGTTTTAGACAATTTTTCTTTCTGATAATAATGTTGATTCTGAAGGAGCCTTGAAGCAAGTTAGATTTTGATATACAAAATGTGTGTCAGTATATTGAAAGCATAAGGAAATTAATACTAATTAATGTTATTATTTAACTGCTAAAAAGAAAATACTAATAATAATTTTAGTAAAATGTTTGAAAAAGTAAAGGGTTCTGCAAACTCATCAAGAGTTCAACTATTGTAATGGTTTACTATCTTGAAGTTTCGAGATATACATAATTAAGGCATAAACAAAATTTGAGTTAATTAGTTCTAGAACTCATGTTTAAAATTATATGAGATACTAAATTTTCATCTTATCAAATGACTAAAATTAATCATAATTTCACCATAGATTATAAATGAAAAATACCAGCAAAATGTATTCACATAAAAATGTTATTTCTTTCATATTAGTGCTGTCTTAAAAGATCTTGGAGTCTTTTCGATCTGTTTTTATTTTTTAACTTTTTTTTTAACTTTTTTTTTTAAACTTTTTAAACTTTTTTATTTATTTATTTATATTATTTTATTTTATTTAATTTTTTAATTTTAGTGATATAGAATTTTATAGGAAAACTATTTTTGAAAATTTTGTCCAATGCCTACTGACTGTGGATCCTTCTAATTTGGACAACATGCATCAACAGAATAAGAATTGCCTTTGTATGCTGTAAAATTAGCCTTTATATACTGCAAAATTATTGTTAAAAGGTAAAAATAATTGAGGGAGATTTTTTACAAAGTTGTTTATCAATTGCAATGCATTTTGGAATCAATGTAGAGCAAAGAACAAGATTAGAAACACAGTAATTTTGACAGTTGCTGTACATAGTTAGTAAAGCCCACGTCAGTGACAAAAGCAATTACTTTATCCACTACTCTGGAAAATGATTTGCTTTTGAATTAGGTGTGCTTTGTTTTAGTTTGAACAATGCCAGTTCAAGTGAAAGTGTTGCTGTGTGCAGTGATCCCTTCACAATAAGTTATTGTGTTTCTTTGTGTGTTTTTTTTACTCTCATTTTCATTTATTATCACATCTAAAAGTAGTAAAAGACTAGCAGAAATACAACTTGCTAATGAAAAGTGCATTCATTCTGTACAAGAATTTTAAGAACGTTATCTCAATAAAGATCAAACAGTCCAATCCTCTACCAAGGTAGATAATACAGGGGAAAACAAAATAATTGCTTTCTTTCCTTGACAATGAAAGACTGAAAATTATTTCTGAGAAGAAGTGATTTATGTGATAATAATTATTTATTTCTTCTTCTGATGATGATGATGATGATGATTATTATTATTATTATTATTATTATTATTATTATTATTATTATTATTATTATTATTATTATTATTATTGAGAGTATTATTTAATTTAAATTTAAATTTTTTTTTATTTTTTTTTAATAACATTGACAGGGGACTGTTGTTAGGATTAATTATCCCTACTTTGAATTGGTAAACAAATTATTTTTACACTATGTATAATTTATAACAGATAACGTACATCCATTTATAATATCTCCAAAATTTAACACTTAGAAACAAAAGAAATTAAATTACATCCCTCAAGTATATTGACTACATATCATAAATTCCTCTGTGCAAATTTAACATTTGTCTAACCAAAAAAAGATGTACATTTGCAGTATCACCACATAACAAAATCTTCATACTGGTCCAGTATAACCACAACTGCCAATATTATTTATGTCTACCTCGAACAGTTGATGATGAAAATACTGAACAGTCACATATAATTATAAATGTTGGTGCAGTAACAATTGTTGAGAGACATATATACATATCAATCTGAATGCCAAAAATAGTTAGTGTATGTAAAGGTAGCATGCAAGTAAAAGCTGATGTAGATAAAGTTGAGGTGCAAACAATAGCCAGTGTTGTAAAGTTAGGATGTAAACAACTGTGTGTACTTGTAATTATTTGTGAACATTTGCTGACATATTGAGTTGTAGTGTTAAACTATAAGTGTTTACACAGTTGGTGTGTAAGCATGTAGTTCATGGAAATGTTTTTATAAGTTTTCAGTCTTTTCTTTCTGACATACTGAGGATTTTTTTGCTTTTCAGTACTGGTAAGAGGCATTGTAACTGTACCAGCTGTTTAAATCAATTGATGTCAACTAAGAATGATTTTTATTGATAATAGGGTGCAGTCTATCCTTTGAGTTAAACACACAGAAAGCAAATACTAAGCTAAGAAAACTTATATTTCTGCTTAAAATATGACTTATCACAGCTGCACCTTTGATTGCCCTAAATTTTATGATTATAGAGATCTTATTGCCCCTGATTTGTTACCTTTCTGGAATAAGCTCTGAGGATTAGCTCTGTTTGTTATTGCAGATGATTATGATTAAACATCAGATGCTTCTTGTCCTCCTAGGTAATGTATGTGTGTCTAATTGGATGTATTGAATGAGTTGATGTTATCAGCTATATCCTTAGAAAATGTGAAAATTGAATGCCTCTATATTAGTGGTAATGGAGAGGTTTTTATTTTGCTTTTCTGATGAAATTTTAAAAATAAGTCAAATTGTCACTCAATAATCCCAACTCATTTCCTGATCATAAAGTGTATAAAAAAGAAAATAATAATAATAAAAATAATAAATAATAAATAAATAAAAATAAATATAAATAAGAAAATTACTTAAACATAAATACAAATGCACATACAGACAAACACACACACATGAACATGTATATATAACATATCCTTTAATGTAACATAAACAACCAGATACAGTTCGATCTGATCAGTTATTAATGTATGTTCTCTGCATCTGTGTGTGTTGAAACAAATGAAAATGTCTTACATTTTAATTTATTTAAAAAAAAAAAATTATATTTTATTTAGATGAAAAGTTCATTCTTGCAGTCTGTACTCTTAACCATTGCTGAGAATAATGGCTTATGCAGCTGATATCGGTGGTAAGCATGTCTGTCTATAGTGAATTAGTCATTATGATTAAATGAAATAAATATGCTGGTTGATAAGTGTTTATTGCCATACAAAATACAAAACAATAACCTTGAGCTATTAATACATTTTACCATTATCTGAAATTGTTCTCATAACTGAAAATAGTGACTTGCTTTTACTGTGTTATTTTCATTTGAAGATACAGAAATGCAACATTATTGCCCAATAATTTGAGATAATATGGAGGATATTTTGCTAGGTTTTGTTGTTGTTTTTTAAAAAAGAAAAAAGCTAGAAATTTTAAACATTATATTTATAATTACAAAAACATGATAAGATAATTGTGGATAAAAACTGTGATTAGTGATGTAAATAGCATACAAAAATAAGCATGTTGATTTCTGGTGCATAATTATTAACAATATCAACAGTATTTAATACATCAAAAAATATGTTATTAAACTGTACAGTGCATAAATGTATAATTATTTTCACTTAACATAAACATCAAGCTGTGAATGTGCAATCCAGATGATTATTTTAGCAGGTCAAAATGTAACAGCTTTCCCAGATGGGACTGACTCATCATTGTTATGCAATAACGATTCACGTTCCCAGTCTAGTGAAGAGCCAGTAGCTGGAGATAAAGATGGCCAACATGACAACATCACAGCCAAAAAGATGAGCATAACAGAAATGAATCAGTATTTTAAGGAGGATAATAAATTGTGTTCAGGTGGAGGAGGAACAGTTTATAAAGGTTCAGATTTTTATTGCATGTTTAAATTTCATACACATGTAGAAAATCTAGCCACTTGTTTAAGACGTTGCAAAACATGTTTGACAAAGTTTGCCACTTTTATTAATCTTTTCAGTTTTATCTACCATCAGTAACATTTATATGTTGCCTACATTTTTCGTTTTCTCTTTTTTCCATATGCTTTGTTACTAATCAAAAATTATTCAAAGAAATATATATTGCAGTAACTTGAAAATATACAAAATGAATTTAATCCTTTTATTGGTAGGTTTCTGGATTCATATTTATTGAGATTTTTCATAACTTGAATATACTTGGTGCATAATTCAGATCTTTTGCTATTTATTATAGGATGTAAGCAGTATAATGACTGTGATGTGGTTGTCAAGATTTTGCATAATCATCCTGATAAAAAAAAGATGCTGGAATCATTCACAATGGTAAAGTTTACCACTTTTTTTTCTGTTTTCTTTCTCTTTTTATTATTTGTTTTAGTTGTTATCAGAAAACAAATACGTTACTTCCACTATAAAAAAAATCTTTTATATTTCTTGTTTTTAATTTTTTGTGTTCCATACACACATTCAAAGCACATACCAAAGTCTTTTATGCTGCTATTGTGAAGCTTGAATGCATATGGGTCATTCCGTGTCAAATCACCCAATGGGTTAAACCCAACCGTCTCAGATTTGTATAAAACTTGGTATACTTGTTGACTGGGATCCCACAGCACCAAATCTGACATATTAGCCCAATCGGATCAGTGGTGTGGGAGATATGGCCCACCGAATATTGAGATTTTTGGCAAAAATGGGCATGACCACCAACCTTAGAACCCTCACATCTCAGGAACTACTGGGCCAATCTTCATAAAATTGGTATTGTTGAAAAGGCAATATTGCAAGGATTCCAAATCTGCCATTTTTGTTCGGTTTGGAAAATATTGGAGTACATTGACCTTTTGACCTTTGCTATGACCTTGAAATTGACGGTGTGGATCACGTGACCTTGAGATGACCTTTATTGAAATTTAATCTCCCACATGTTAACTAAAACATATACAAATTTCCTGGGTGTAATATTTTTGGTTTAGCCACAATATAGATTTAAAAAATGCACATACATGAAAATAACACATTTTCAGCCATTAACATCTGATTAACTAAAACCTGAATGATCGATTCTGGATGCTAGGAATCACCATCTTTCTTGATCATCGAGTAAGACTTTGTAGGCCTACATGTATGCATAAAGTTCACATAAACTTGAGAGAACTAGGTGTTCCATGACAGTGTGACTAAATATTTGTTGTGCTGCAAGAGAAAACCAGACTAAACACAAAATTTACAAATTTATTATTTATTTATTTTTCTGAATATAAAACTTTAGAAAAATATCTCACAAAACATCCCCTCAAAATGTACATGAAAGTGTGAGGTGATCACCAACCACTTAATGCCACTGTTTTAGCCAAGGCTAATCATTACCCCTCTCAAATTTGAATGCTAATGTACTTTTCAGAAAATACAAATAAAATGCCTTAGGTACAAAATATATATATAAAAATTAAAAAAATTACAATTCTATAAATTAGGGCATTCTGACATTCTGTGGCCTGCTACTCAAAATAGCTGTTTCCATCTTTGGCCTGATTTTCATGTGCTGGGTCTCATTTCAGAGTTTTGGTTTATCTAATAGTTAATTTCAAATATTAATTATGTCAAATCACAATATTTGATCAGCTTGTATATGCTGTTGATACTTGGGTGTTATGTCTGTACAACACTGTGTCAGCTCTTGCTATGATGATGATTTTGCTCGACTTTTATGTCTATATATTTTATCAGCTGATGCTGCAATATTGATGTTTTTTGAGTGTTATGTCTACGTAACATTTTACCAGTTCATACAATGTTGTGTGGGTGTATGGCTGCACAAGTTTTTTGACATGCCACAGCAAAATATTTGAATTTCACAAATGATTTTATATTTTTTTCAGGAGATGATTTCATCCAGAAAAAAGCATCCTTTTTTGCTGCCATTGTTAGCTTATTGTGAGGAGAATCAAGAGGAAAATGGGTAATAACAAAGAAAATACAGGAATGAAGCTGATTGTGACATCAGGCCATATAACGAGAATTATTGACTTGTTTACCAGTCATTCCTTTATCAACTAATCAAATAGAAAGGACCTTTTATTTTAACTTTTTTGTTTTTTAATTTTATATAAAATCTAAATGTTAACTGTAATTAATGGAATATATATGGCAAATGTCCAGATCAAACATCCATTGGCACTTAGTATGAAGAAATATATTGATAAAATGATAAATCTGACAGATTTTATGAATATAATCATCTGCCTTGTTATCATAAGAGACTGGAAATGAATACTGACTGCTGAATCTAGTTGTTACATTTACTGTGTTGACAAATAAATAAAAAAATTGTGTTGTCTCTTTCTTAACACCAGTTTGGTAATTTTTTTCAGTAGTTGTTAGTTTTCTTATTTTATTAATTAAAATTTTTATAAGCATCTACAGATAGGATTCCAGTCATGATCTTTATTCAAGCAAGGCCTTAATAGATGGAACCCATCCACTCCCAAAAATGTCACTTAGGTGCAGAGAAGAAAATGTTTATCTTTAATTTTAAACTATTTATCTTTAATTTTTAAAATGTTTTATTTTAGATATATGTAGAATAAAATGCTAAATAAAGCATTTTCAAATGTTTAAACAGCTAGTACACTTTCTAACAAGATACTATGGCATGATTATTCCTTTACATGTATTAATCATTTGATGGTAAAGAAACGGTTCTATTCTTTCAGGCAGTACATTTTAATGTATCCATATATGAAGAATGAAGATCTTGATATCCGTTTAAAACATGTGTGGGATAAAAAAGCTACGTTATTGTTGGATGATTGCATTCGCATTATGTACCAGGTGTCTGTTGGGTTAAAGTTCTTGCACACAAATCATGGAAATAACGGGTATGGAATTAACATGATCAATACAAGGAAGAAAACAGTTAATTTATGCATCTTCAGTTTAGTTAAATATCTTGCTCTAAGTGAATGTGTTGATAGATAGATACATTTGCACATGTATAATTGCAAGGCCATACATATCTTTATATATATTGCAGGATAGATGATTTTAGAGTTTGTGTCTAAAACAGATGCTAGTTCTTAGTTTGATATGTATGTAATATTAAATAAGGTTAAGTCAGAACACATCTTGTATATCACAAATAATTAATCTGTCCATTGCTTTAGCTGTGGAATTTTAACATGAATATTTCCATGACATTTGTTTTCCCTCTCCCACAGAACACAGATCGTACACAGAGATGTGAAACCAGCAAATATTTTGCTTGATGACAAGCTGAATGTTCGACTCAGTGATCCAGGAATAGCAAGAGAGCTTGGTGGTCAGACACATGTGACAATCATAAATTCAGTGGGCACTCCAGGATATGTTGATCCTGATGTTACAAGTTCAGGAGAGTTTAGACCAATAAACGATGTGTTTGGTCTTGGAGTGGGTGAGTGACCAACACACACACACACACACACACATTCCATTACCACAGGCATGCCTTAACACAAATATATATGTATGTACATATACATATACACATAATACCTACATAAACACACACTGACACACACACACAAACACACATACGCACATATATGCATTCACACACATTTGTGAAAGCCTGTATGCTGTAGTAATAACATTTTATTATGTGATGTTTAGATACAAACACACACCAATATTTTTTTACAGATACATACAGACAATTCTATTCAGATTACAATAATGTATTAAGTACCAATATCATCTTTAATCACAATGTTTTCCACTTTATATATATATATATATATATAATTTTTTTTTTTTTTTAATTTTTTTTTTCTCCTATCTGACATGTTATTTTAAATTTTTCTTCCTGCTTAATTTAAGCATTCCTCAAGTTTAAGTCTCCATTTTGTTTTCTCGTCTAACTCAGATTTAATATATTCTTATAACTATTTCACAGGTTATATTTTCATTACTGCTAAGTTTCTGTTTTCATGTTATTGCAGCCATATACTATTTGAAATCACTTCTATCTATAAGAAATGCCCTGACAAACTGCTGACATCTCTTGTGAGGTCTGCATCAGTGTTTTGTTTCTGCCAACACTGAGCAACATGCAGCAGGTTGATTTTTCAGTCATAGGGTAATGTTCTATTTCAGCCCCTTTTGTTGTCTGCAACAGCTGAAGTTTTTGCATGTACTTGTTATTTTTGTATACTCTAACAAAAAAGAAACGCAAAAGTAAATTTTATTGACATTGGGAGTATCTATCTAATGGATCAACAGAAAGCAGCAGAATGTTCAAATTTTACACACACTTTAGCAATTCATTAATACTGATTGAAAAAGTTAAAGTTCAAGGTTACAACAGTATAATATCAATACCTTGTGTGCCCACCATGGGAGTCCAGAACTGCCTGACATCTCCTTCACATGGCAGTAATGATGTTACGAATTACACCTTGTGGAATGGTGGCCCACTCTGTAGTAATAATGCCAACTGAGCACGATTCTGTGGCTGTGGTTGATGCTGCCTCAGCTCTCTATCCAACTCGTCCCATAAATGCCCTATAGGGTTCAAATCCGGAGATTTAGAGGGCCAGGGCAGGACCTGAATGTTATTGTTGTGTAGGTACGCTGTTGTGAGTCTGGTTGTATGTTGTCTCGCATTGTGGTGGTGGAATACAGCTTTACCATTATTCATAATTGGAGCCGATTGCATTGTTTCATTGCATTTCACTCAGTCGTGGCATATGTTTGGTGTTGGGTCAGAACAAAAATAACGAACAGAAGTATTCGAAAACCTTGCATTTTTATAACCCTTGTATTCAAGTTTCATGTGCCGCATGTGCACATGCACTGGTAACGTGGTTTGCATGCGGGGATGTTTTGGCTAATAAACACGATCGTAGCCTTTATTTTGTGTTGCCTGCTTTTTGGCAACTGTAACAAAAGCTATACGTTTGAATCACCAAATGTCATTATATTCATAGTTTGTACATTGATACAGGTACCGGCAGCCTAGCCGATATAATTGGTCAAAGCTGTTAAATGTTCAGATTTTGTCCATTTTCCTCCACTCCCAAATCCCTTCTATAAATCCTACCATAAAAAACATATATGTGACTAAAGATCTTTATGTGCTCTTTTATATGGTGTTGTTGTTCTTGTTGTATGTTAAATCAGTTCTTTGTATGTGAGTGTTAAACACGGTGGGGGTAAACGCACTTCAGCGCCTGTGGTCAGCAATTAACAGCGTGGAGTAAAAAGTCCTAAAATAGGGTTGCTCTACAAACGCTTGGCTTGTTTTCACCAAAATGGCTTCAATGTTATTTTTAGCACAGATAGGAGGGTCAAAGTTCAATCTTTCTAACCATGTGCATGTCATCGCTGGCAATGGCTTATATCAATAGTTGTCCAAAAATGTACTTTTTCATCACTTAACTTATTACTATCAATTATTTAATAGAGTGTAAATTGAAGCTGCTTATGTAAATAAAGTTGTGTTGTTCTATATAAATTGAAAATGTAAATTTATTTTATGGGCTTGGAGAATTTTAAAATTCAAGTATGTCATTTGAAAAATCTTGATAAATTATTCACAACACAGGTTGAATTTGTCAAATAAGACAAAAACTGAAACCACAGTGTCTATTTGAATGTTTAGTCGTTCTGCCGTGTGTCATTTTGAAGATTTTGGCATGTTCAGCATGTTATTGTGAACACACATACAAACATACAGGTCTGAAAAAAATTGAGCTCATTTAGTAAGTTGGTCCCATCACTCTTGTTGATTTTCAGCCTTTTGTGTCAATTACTTTTCAAACTACAGTTGGCCAAAGTAGCCCTTTCTGCTAATTAGCCAAAATAGGGCTAAAAAACAACCAAATACCTGTCGTACCGATTCGCATATATCTTTTTAACCGCTGGAGATACAGTCATAATTTTTTGTGTGTTTTGTTTCTTTTTGCTACGGCTTTCATTATGTGCTAATTTTTTTCACATATGTGAAATTGAAGTCAGAAAAAATTTGCCTGCCAGTACCTAATTGATATGTGACAGTTTACAATAGTTACCTAAGAAATAAACTATTTTGCGTTTCTTTTTTGGGAGAGTATATTTTTTCACAATCAGTATTGAGTTCTTTGACTGTTCAGATTGTTGAAGTACATATCATGTAATGGTAGAACTCTGTTTTCAGTTATTATGGCCATAATGAAATTGGTGAGAAAAGCTTTCACCCCTGGAAACTAATACTTCATTACAATTTAGCCTAGATTTAAAAAACATACACAGCAACACTAACAGTTTGGATTCTTGTTATTTTTTTTAAAACTTATATCTTGTGTATGTGTATGTGTGTGTGTGTGTGTGTGTGTGTGTGCATGTTAGTTTCGATGATTTGACTTAAATTATGCTTTTTGAATTAGTTTATCAATATAAATATGACCGAACTGCAATAAGTTTAATAACAACAATCTTCATTTCTACGAGCAACATTGGTTGGATATAAAATAGGACATGGAATATAAATAAAATGAATATAAAAGATAATGACTTGAAAGTTATTTTGTTTATTCTAAATTATAAAAATCTACACAAGTTTAGTCCACTGTAATGACAGTCTCTGAATAAGTCAAATTGATTTTACATTCCTGAATTAGTACTCATTATTTTAGTTTGTGTGTTTTGTGGAACAAATATATCACTGTTTTTAAGGGTTTTTTTTAGTTTAGATTTTAAGAATGTATACTAGTATTTCAAGTCTCTGAACACACCAAACTGATTTATATTCTTGTTTTTTATGTTGTTGTTGTTTTCTTTTGCTGTTGGTAGTGACAATATAAGAAGACATTATTTAACCATATTAAGGAAATGTGCTGTATTTCATCTGTTCATTTTCAAATTGTTTGTTCTTTTGTGAAGTCTGTTGACTGTTTTGTGGAATTGTTTATTCATTTGTCAAGTGTGTTCAATGTTTTATGCAATTATTTGTTCTTTTCTGGCATGATCACTGCATTGTGGAATTTTTCACAATTTAATTTCTGTTCACATTTACAATTTAAGTTACTGAGCAGAAACTTATATATTATGTTACTAATATCTGTGTAATATATTACTACATTTCAGTTATGTTGCAACTGCTTTTAAATAAGCCAGCACAGATTCAAGTGGAAGAAAAAGGCAAGACAAAGAAGAAGAATTTATTCCAAATGTATAGAAAAAGACCTGAAAAAGACATTCTGAAAGAAGTAAGAAAATTGTAGTACTTTTCTTTTATTACAAACAAGTTGATTTGTTTCCATTCAGAAATCTAATAAAAAAAAAAAACCTTTTTGTATGAGTCATGTCCTGTGAAGAATGTTTCAGTGTTATAATTAAGGTTTGGTTTGTTTCACATTCACATTCGCTTGACCTTTGCAGTAGCCTGGGGAGTTTTTGGCTACTGGTATATCTTTCAGGAGGCTGAGAGAAAGGAAAGGTTTTTGTCTTTTTTGTGATACAGGTGCTGAAATTGTGTTTTCTTGTGTAAAGCTGTTGTGTGAATTCTTCCCAAATTCTCAGCCAAATTTTTGAAGAGTCTGAAGAGGCACTGATCAGCATATGTTATTATTTCACCATTGGTAATAGTTAAAATCAAGGACTTAGACCTTTCAGAGTGCCAAAGTCTCGCCATCCAATGTAACAAAGCTAATTTATCAAGGTTATGATGATTTCTCTCTGGTCACTGGATAGTTGAATGAAAAAGAATCACTTGTTATGAACGCTGATGTGATCATAGTTGAAAACAAAAGCAAACGATGGAAAGCTGAAAACCTAGTTCTGTAGCAGTTGTTAAAGTTACACTAAATATCAGTAATAAGATGTACTCAGATGCCATTCATCCATATTTCATATGTTTGTATATTTCACTTTTTTGATGTTTTTTTTCAGGCTAAAGAACAACACAAAGATTGGCCAGAAAAATTATTGAAGAAATTTGTCAACTTAGCTTGGCAGGCAATAGCTGCTGCTGATGATCGAATTACTGCTGATAGTCTCTCTGGACAGCTGCGTGTGAGTTGGTCTGCAGATATAAGTATCAGATTGAATTCCTTTAAGCATTGTTGATTTGAGAAAACTGAAATTAGACTGATTTCATTTCCAATTAGTTGGAAATGTGTTAATAATTTATTCTCCAAAAATTGAGTATGGCAATTATTTTAAAACAATTAAAAAGTTTAAAAATCCAGTAATCTCATTCTCATACCCTTTCACTAACAGCAAGAAGCAATCATCTACAAAACTCACTTAAAAAGCTGGTAATTTCCAGATAACAGATTGATCCTGAAATATTAAAAGTATGCAGACCCTTTAGCTTATTTTTTCTTGGTTACATCAGTTATAGCATTAAACAAAATATCACTTTAATTAACTAGTCAGACTCTAGGAAACAAAAACAAGAGAACATCAACATTGTTAAAATAAACCAAAAACCATTTCAAAATATCTTTTCTATCCTCTGTTCACTGATTTTAATTTTTTTGTTTTTCAATTTTTATCTAATTTAATTTTACCTAATTTAATTTTCCTTCATTTATTTATTAATTATTATTATTATTATTATTATTATTATTGTTATCATCATCATCATCATCATCCTCATCAATGAAGGGACATGTTATTACTTGTAAAATATTCATGTTTCTTTTAATGTGATGTTTTATATAGAGGTTTGTGCATAATGCTAATATTTCAAAATTTGTTTTCAGTCCGATTCTTTTACTACATTTCTTATTGGGAGAGAAGAAGGAATCTATATTGAATCTTATTGCTTGTGAAATATTTGTTTTAATTTAGCAATTTGATTTATATTTAAACAGGAACTTCTCATTAGTAACAAGGGTGAATTGTGGCAAGGTCCTTCACAGTTGACAATGTGTGTGTCTTGTTTTGGCCAGCCAATAGGTTAGTTTTATCTGTGGTTTTAGGATAGTTGAGATATTTACAATAACTTGATGTCGTGTTTATATCTTTGTTTTAATATGCATCACATATTTTTAACTGGAGTTGTGTATGTTTGTTTTCTTAATATTGTTACATACAAGACAGCATTCTAGCTGAAGCATAAATACATAAATAAAACACTTTACAATGTGTTTTAGAAAAACATTTGATACACTATAATTAAGTCAGTTCAATTTAGCTTTATGAACAGACTATGAAATAATTATTTTAGCAAAATTAAGACATCTGAAAACAACAGATTTTAAAAAATAATTTTATAAATAAGATTAGCTTTTTGAAATTTGCCACTTGTTCAGTATATATATATATATAAACTGAACAATTGGCAAATTTTAAAATGCTAGTCTTTTTAAAATAATAATAAAAACTATTATTTATATATATATATATATATATTTTTTTAATGTTTCTCTCTAAATTTCAGTGAAGCTGAAGCCACATTCTCCAAACTGCAATGAAAACTGCGCTCGCTTTTGCCATAACTGTCTTTCCAGAAGCCAAGAAAACCCACTGTTCTGTCCACAGCATGGGGAATGTCAACCACCAATTGGTAAGTACCTTAGTATTTTTTCTGTGTTGTCAGTAGCATTTGTAATCAGTGTTAACTTTAGAAATTACATTGTCAGTACATTCACTTCAAATATTGTTATCTTAGCTTATATATATATATATATTTCAAAGTCCTGTCCAGCTATTGTTACTCTATTCGGATTCCTGATGTAAATTCCTAATCAAAAGAACATTTTATATAGTAATTAGCATTGTCAACAGCAGCACACAATTTTGCCAGTACTATCACTTCTTAAAGAATGACAGAAATTTTGCACACTTAATAAATAATGTTGGTGTACTTTTTGTAGTTACTATACTCTATAGGCATCTAAATGAACAAGATTATTATTATTTTGTCAAGAAGCAAAAGTCTGCATAAATACATATGGTGCACATTTTGCATTGTCTTATTGATTGTTATGGCAGAGCGACCTAAAAAACTGAACTTTCTAAAGCAAAATTAATAGAAGAGTTTTCATCAAACCCACTGTGTAAACAGAAAGATTTAGCTGTGGAGGGTTCCCGTTGGGCTTGAAAAATAGGGAGAAGTGAGGTTTTGTAAAGGTGAAATGAGACAATACAACAAAACCAAGCCCTTGTCACAAAACCGAAATTAAGCATCTAATGTTCGTTGTAAATAAAATTATCAAATGTTAACTGAATTTAACTATTACATGATTGTCATACAGTATTCACAGTAAATATTTCTAGTGAAAATAGTATCAACCTAGAAGACAGTGGCAGTTTTACATTCATTTTTCATTTGTGAATAAAACCTGGAAAATTAGTTTCAAAGTACTTTTTTTTTTGTTGAACGTCATAATAATTTGAGATCTGTGAGAGGTATTCTAAAAAAAAAAAACACAACTAAAAAATTTAAACATTATTATTAGTAAAACATGATTGATAAAAACAGTGGTTACCAATATAAATAATGTACAAAAATAGATATATTGATTTCTGATACATAGTTATTAACAATATCAAGAGTATTTAATATTAAAAATAATACTTAAAATTAAAATCCAGATTATTATAATTATTGTAGAAATTCAAAATGTGTACGTTTTGCATTCTGTGTGGCACATCTTTGCTTCCTGATAATTCAGTCTTGCATGACAAGTCAAGTTCTGAGGATAGTGAATAGCCAGGAGCTAGTTATTAATAATATCAGCAGTATTTAATATAAATTATGCAGTGAAGATGTAATCCGGATAATTGTAATTGTTGTAGGTCAAAATGTAATGGCATTCCCAGATGTGCCTGACTCATCATTGTTTCCTGATAATTCACTGGTACCGTCAGTGGCTAATGATTCATGTTCACAGAGTAGCAAAGAGCCAGTAGCTGGAGATAAAGATGGCCAACATGATAACATCACAGCCAAAAAGATGAGCATAACAGAAATCAATCAGTATTTTAAGGAGAGTAATATATTGTGTTCTGGTGGAGGAAAAACTGTTTATAAAGGTTCAGATTTTTACTGCATGTTTAAATTTCATCTACATATAGAAAATGTATCCAGTTTCTTAAGAAGTTACAACACATGTTTGATGAAGTCTGCCAATTTTATTGATCTTTTCTATTTAATCTACCATCATAAAATTTAAATGTTGCCTACATTTATAATTTTCTTTTCTGTTCTTCTACTGTGTTATTAACCAAAAAATTATTCCAAGAAATATATATCACAGTAACTTGAATTTAATCCTTTTATGGATAGAATCTGAATTCATATTAACTGAAATTTTTCATAATTTGTACATAAATGGTGATAATTCATATTTTTGCTATTTATTATAGGACATAAGAAATATAATCACTGTGATGTGGTTTTAAGTGTTTTGCATAATAAAGAATCTTGTACAATGGTAAGACCTACAACATATTTTCTTTTTTTATTTATTATTATCAATTGTTTTTTGTTTTTTTTGTTGTTTTTTTTAATTGATTTTTTTAAATTATTAATATTTGTTTGAGTTGTTATCAGAAAGCAAAACAGTTATTTCCACTATAAGGAATCTTTTTTCTTTTAATTTGTTTGTTGCATACACACATGCTAAGCACATACCAAAGTTTATTCTGAAACTAAAATGTATATAGATATATATACTGATTGTGACATCTGTCCACATAAATTTATTATTTATTTATTTAGCTGATTTTAAAACTTTAGAAAATTGCATCACAAAATAATTCTAGGGAAATTCCTTCATAATGTACGTGAATGTGTGAGGTGAAAATCAACCACTTAATGTCATTGTTTTAGCCAGATCTAATCATTACCTCTCTCAAATTTGATAACTAATGTTTTGGACAGTTTGAGTAAAATCCTTTTGAGAAAATATAAATAAAGTGATTTATACTTTAAAAACGAAAAAGGAGTATTGGTTTCCTGAAGTAATTTTTATCTAATAGTGAATTTGATGAAAGTTTCAAGTTCACCATTTCAGATATTAATTATGTCAATTACAATATTTTATTATCTCATACAATGTTGTTGATGGTTGAATTCTATAAATTAGCACATTCTGACATTCTGTTACTCAAAGTAGCTGTTTGTGACTTTGGCCAGATGTTCCCACACAGGATCACATTTCATTTCATTTCAATTTCTCTGGAGTAAATATTTATCGTTCACCATTTCAAATATTAATTTATGTCAAATTACAATATTTTATCAGCTTGTACTATGTTGTTGATGTTTGAGTTTTATGTCTGTACAACATTGTGTCAGCTCTTGCTATGATGATGATGTTATTTGACTTTTATGTCTATACATTTTACCAGCTCATACTGTGACATTGATGTAGTTTGAGTGTCATGTCTACTTAATGTTTATATTCTTGCACAAAGTTTTTGACATGCCACATTTGAACCATTATTTTCTTCAGCAAAATATTTGAATATCAAAACTGTTTTGATGTTTTTTTCAGATGAAGATGGCATCCAGAAAAAAGCATCCTTTTTTGCTGCCGTTGTTAGCATATTGTGAGGAGAATCGAGAGGAAAACAGGTAATAACAAAGAAAAAAACGGGAATGAAACTGACTGTGACATCTGGCCACGTAACGGAGAATTATTTACCTATTTATCAGTTGTTCTTTATCATACTACTACCTCTAGCTCAATTAAAACAGAAGCACAATGACCAAATAAAGGTTTTTCATTTTTAAGTTTTTCTTTAATTTTTTTGTTAAAATCCAAGTGTTGGATAATTAATGGAATGTGTATTCCAAATGTCCAGAACAAATACCAATTTTTACATAGTATGAAGAAATACACTCATAAAAAGATAAATCTGAAAGATTTTATCAATGCAGTTGCCCGACTTCTTTTCGCTTTGAACTGAAAATAAATACTAACTGCTGAATTTAGCTATTAATTTTAATTCTTGTATATATGCGTATCTCTTTGATTGTTAACACAAATTTGTTAATTTTTTTGTCTGTCGTTGTTAGTTTTCTTATTTTTTTAATTAATATTTTTATAAGCATGTACAAATAGGATTCCAATCATGATTTTATTCAAGCCAGACTTTAATAGATGTCTGCAGAAAGGAAAATATTTATCTTTAATTTTCTTAAAAGTTTAATTTACAATAAAATGCTAAATAATGCATTTTTATTTGTTTACACAGCTAGTACACTTTCTAATAAAACTGTTTGGATGGATATTCCTGTACATGGATTAATGGTAAAGAAACAATTTCATACTTTCAGGCAGTGCATTTTAATGTATCCATATATGAAGAATGAAGATCTTCAAACTTATGTGCAGGAAAAAAAGGTGTTATCATTCGAGAATTGTATTCGCATTGTGTACCACGTGTCTGCAGGGTTAAAGTTCATGCACAAAGATGATGGAAATAACGGGTATGGAATTAACATGATTAATATAAGGGAGGAATCAATTACAATTAATTAATACATCTTCATTTTAATTAAATTATCTTGCTCTTGTCTTTGCTTGTGTGTGTGTGTGTGTGTTGTGTGTATGTGGTCAGATAGATAGAAGTGTATATTTATAATACAACAGCATGCATAATCTATGTTTAAACAACATCTGTAGATGAATATTGCAGGAGTGGACTATTACAGAGTTTATTCCTCATTTGATAAACATATACTGATGTAAGTAATATGAAAAATGGTTGTCAGAACACATCTTGTGTATTACAGCTAATTAATCTGTCCACTGCTTTTTCTCTCCCACAGAACACAGATCCTACACAGAGATGTTAAGGCTTCAAATATTTTGCTTGATGACATGCTGAATGCTCGACTCAGTGATCCAGGAATAGCAAGAGAGCTTGACGATGTGACAATCGTAATGCCACCAGGCACTCCAGGATATGCTGATCCTGATGTTACAAGTTCAGGAGAGTTTAGACCAATAAATGATGTGTTTGGTCTTGGAGTGGGTGAGTGACCTGAAATATTATTAACCAACACACACATACACACACACATACATATTTACATAAGTGCACACATGCATATACACACACACACACAAACAAACACAAACACTACACATGTATACACAATCACAGACCCACTGATTAATACTGTAGCTTTAACATTTTATTATGTGATGTTTAGATACAAACACACACCTGTCATTTATACAAAAACATACATACAAGTCTATTTACATTACAATCATAATGTATTAAATACTGGTAGGAGTGGTATCATCTTGAATCACAATGTTGTATCTATATATTCACAATCATCGAGTTCTCTGACTGTTCAGATTGTTGAAGTACATAACATGTAATGATAAACATTTTTCAGTTATCGTGGTCATAATAAAATTGTTGTGACTTTGTTTGTATTTATGGCTTTATTGTTATTTGAAATTGGTAAGAAAAGCTCTCACCCTGAAAGCTGATATTTCATTACAATTTAGCCATGACTCAAAAAATACAAACAGCAACACAGACATTAACAGTTTGGACTCTTGTTATTTTTTAAAGCTAATTTGAAAAGTAGATTTTAAGACAAATCAACATAGCAAATCTGTGTGTGTGTGTGTGTGTGTGTGTGTTTGTGTGTGTTTCAATTATGATGACTTGTCTTAAATTATGGTTTTCTTATTTGTTTATAAATATAAATATGACTTAACTGCAAAAACTTTAATAACAACAATCTTCACCATTTCTACGAGCAAGATTGGTTGGCTATAAAATAGAACATGGAGTACAAATTAAATGAAAATATAAAAAGATAAAACTTGAAACTTATTTTGTTAATTCTTAATTATAAAAATGTGTACCAGTTTAGTCCACTGTAATTCCAGTTTCTGAACAAATTGAATTGATTTTACATTCCTGAGTGGGTACTGACTTATTTTAGTTTTTGTGTTTTGTCGAACAAAAGTAGCTCTGTTTTTCAGGAGTTTTTAGTTTTGATTTTATAAATCTATGACCTGTATTTCAAGTCTCTGAACATACGAATTTGAATCATATCCTTGTTTCGTGCAGGTTTTTTATTTTTTGTTGTTGTTGTTTTGTACGGTTTTTATGTTGCATTTTTTGCTGTTGGTAGTGATAATATAATGAAATTATATAACCATATTGAGGAAATGTGCTGTATTTCATCTGATCATTGTTTTCAAATTATTTTTTTGTTAAGTCTGTTCACTGTTTTGTGGAATTGTTCATTCTTTCATGAAGTCTGTTAATTGTTTTCTAGAATAGGTTATTCATTTGTCAGCATGTTGTTCACTGTGTTGTGGAACTGTTCACAATTTGATGAGGTTCATTCACATTTACAATTTAAGTTACTGAGCAGAAACTTATATATTATGTTATTAATATCTGTGTAATATATTACTACATTTCAGTTATGTTGCAACTGCTTTTAAATAAGCCAGCACAGATTGAAGTGCAAGAAAAAGGCAAGACAAAGAAGAGGAATTTATTCCAAATGTGTAGAAACAGACCTGAAAAAGACATTATGAAAGATGTAAGAAAATTGTACTATACCTTTCTTTTATTATAAACAAGATGATTTGTTTGCTTCAGAATTCTTACAAATTTTTTTAGTAAGCATATTTCATTGTGTGAAATTTAGTATTTCAGTTTTTTAGGCTTTAGATTGAAGCTAAAATCCCTCTTTTGTTTCATCTTTCAGGTAGCCAGGGGAGAGTAAAATGTTTAGTCTTTTTGGCGTTTAACCTAACTGTGTTATGGTAGCTGAAACTGAATATGCTGCTGTTTTTCTGTCAGCCAATTTTATGAAGAGGCACTGACTTCACATGTTGTTATTTTAATAACCTGGTGTGCTTCCAGTGATAAAAGTTAGCCCCTTTAAAGTGCCAAAGTCTCAACCATCCAATGTACCAAAGCTAATTTATCAAAAGTTGTGGTGTTTTCTCTCTGGTCAGTGGAAAGTTGAATGAAAAAGAATCACTGATCTGGTCACAGAGGGAAAACAAAATGGGTGAAGTTGGAATCCTAGCAGTGCTGTAGCAATTCTATAAGTTACACAAAAAGTTAATAATAAAATGTACTCAGATACCAGTCATCAGTATTTCACGGTTGTGTATTTCACTTTTGCTGTATTTTTTATTTTTTATTTTTTTCAGGCTAAAGAACAACACAAAGATTGGCCAGAAGAATCATTAAAGAAATTTGTCAACTTAGCATGGCAGGCAATAGCTGTTGCTGATGATCGAATTACTCTTGATAGTCTCTCTGGACAGCTGCGTGTGAGTTGGTCTGCAGATATAAGTATCAGATTGAATTCCTTTAAGCATTGTTGATTTGAGAAAACTGATTTCATTTCCAATTAGTTTGAAATATGTTAATAATTAATTCTCCAGTCAAACTCTAGGAAGCCAAAACAAAAGAACATTATTAAAATAAACCATGTTTAACTTTTCATAATATCATTTCTGTCCTCTATAACACTGGTTTTTATTTTTTTATTTTATGTTATTTTGCTATTTAATTTTATTTAATTTTTTTTATTTTCATTAATAAATTAATTTATTATTATTGTTGTTGTTGTTGTTGTTGTTGTTGTTGTTGTTGTTATTATTATTATTATATGTCAATGAAGGGACACGTTATTACTTGTAAAATATTCATGTTACTTTCAGTCCAATGTTTTATACAGACACTAACATTTCAAAATTTGTTTTCATTCTTTTACTATTTTTGTAACTGGGAGAGAAGGAATCTATAATAAATTGTATTGCTTGTGAAATATTTATTTTAATTTTTTAACAATTTGATTTATTTTTAAACAGGAACTTCTCAATAGTGCCAGTGCTGAATTGTGGAAATGTCCTTCACAGTTGACAATGTGTTTGTCTTGTTTTGGCCACCCAATAGGTTAGTTTTATCTGTGGTTTTAGGATAGTTAAGATATTTGCAACAATTTGATATCAGATGATTCTTTTAAAAAGATTAAGTTTTTGAAATTTGGCAGCTGTTCAGTATATAGATAGACAGATATATATATTTTATTATTTCAGTGAAGCTGAAGCCACATTCTCGAAAATGCAATGACAACTGTGCTCGCTTTTGCATGGACTGTCTTTCCAGAAGCCAAGAAAACCCACTGTTCTGTCCACAGCATGGGGAATGTCAACCACCAATTGGTAAGTACCTTAGTATTTTTTCTGTGTTGTCAGTAACATTTGTAATCAGTGTTAACTTTAGAAATTACATTGTCAGTAGACACACTTCAAATATGGTTAACTTAGCTTATTCACACACAAGCACGCATGCACGCACGTGCACACACACACACACACACACAGTTGACTCCATTATGTTTAATCCGATTGCTGTCTACTTTGAATTTTGGATGTAAGTTCCAGAACAAAAGAATCAGTTGTATAGTAATCAGTTCTGCCAACATACAATTTTTGAACAAATATGGCAGTTTGCACACTTAATAAACAATGATGTACTTTTTGTAATTACTATAGGCATCTAAAACAACAAAATAATTATTACTGTGTTGATACCTAAGTGAATTCAGATTTAGATTTAGGGTCAAAATACCTATGCTGCACACTTTGCATTGTCTTACTGAATTCTTCATAACAGCAGAGTGATCTAAGAAATAGCAATGTATAGAACTTTCTAAACCAAAATTAATAGAAGATTTAGCTATGCAGGGTTCTTGCTGTGCTAGAAAAACAGGGAGAAGTGAGATTTTGTATAGGTTAAATGAAACAATATGACAAAACCAAACCATTGTCACAAAACTAAAATTAAACATGTATATATGTATATTGATATTCCACTTCTGATAAAACACAGTTTTCAACAAGATATTTTTTATACAGACATTAATTATAAAATTATTTAATAAAAGGTTTATTCTTACATTTGTTTAGAATTACATGCAGCCTTCTCTGTTCGGTATTGGACCTCTACTTATGTTAGTTTGTTAATTTTAATCTTTTCTGTACATGTAATTCTGTACAGTCAGTTATCCAGTTCACCTCAGTTAATTTAATTGTATACAAGTTAAAAGAACTGTGTTTATCATCAGCCTCTAATCACAACAGTAAACAATGCATTTTTTGTAGCTATTCAGACAGTTGGTCATATGATTCATTAATACATATAATTTGATGGAAATAACAGAAATCTGCTAGTGCAGCAAAATGAGTGTCAGTACTTTTTAACTTCCAAGTGATATAAATAAAGAAAGAAAGAAAGAAAGAAAACAGAAATTAAAACAAAAAAAATGTAGAAAGCAAAAATGGAAATTTAAACTTTGCTATTGGTTTAAAGTAAGGCAAAGTTTAGTACAAAAGGGTAAGTATTTTGCCCATGTTGCCCCCTCACATGAACCCTGACTACGCAATTTAAAATATGAAGACAAACAATATCTTAAAATTTAGTGACCATTATCAGAAAGTGTATGAAACCAACTTTTCGGCAGAGAATAACAACCAGAAAATTAAAAAATCTGAATGGATTGAAGATAAACACAATGACTGATCTTTCATATGTAGATGTTCTTAAAGACATAAATCAAATTAAATCCACTGGCAGACTTTTCCACCCATGTTAAACATGGAGGCCATGATACAGTGGTTGGCTTTGAGAGAAATATGAAATACTGTGATAACTAATAGATTATTTTCAGTCAACCTTTGATAGATGTTTAACTGTAGCATTTATAATATTTAAAATATATTCCAATTTAATTTTTAATCTTTATAAACAAGCAGTTATCTAAACAGCTTGTGTCATTGGTCCCAAGTGAATCTGATTTTGACAGTCTACACACACACACACACACACACACACACAGATGCATGCATTCATACAGACATGCCAGTGTATATACATACATACATACTTAGAGATGTAGACACACAGACACACAGACCCCATATACACACACAGTCATGCATTCATACATACATACATATTAATAGACATATCGACACACAAATACACACACACTCGCACAGATCTACAGTAAAAGGAACGTCACAACAATTTGGGATGAAAATGGTTACGAATAATAATCATAAAAATTGCTCACGTGGAAAATTTACTGAAGTACATACTATGCTGATCCATTTTATTTTGTGCTATGAATTACAGACTTGTAACTCGTTAGTTTACATCATATAACTGTTCTTTCATAATCTTGTGTCCCTGTCATTCAGTAGCCATTGCCTTCATCTGATTTCTTTATGAAAATAAAATGATTTCACTTCAGGTCACAATAACATATTTGTCCTGATGGTTTCTGGAATTGGTAAAAATCCAAAGGAGAAAATTATACTTAATTCAGATATTGATAGAATGAAAGAAATTCTGGAGGATAAACATATCATTGGTGTCAGGTAAACTTTCTTTTTATTATTGCTACTGCTTATCCAAAATCCTTGGTCACAAACCAAATCATAATGACAGTGTTCATTCGTTACACTTCATGAATTTGCAAATCAGTTACTGGTTTCCCTTTACTAGGTTAAAAATAAAATAATCTACAAAGAAATGTAATGTGTAAGCATAAAACAGCACATAATTGTGGTTGATTCGTTATGCACTTCTAAACTAAGAAAAACTGCCCAAAATTTGCAATGTTCTCTAGTCAAATAAAAACATTTAGAAACGGGTTTAGAGATATTTTATAGTTATGGGTTTAGATAGATGTGCAAGTGATATTAAATTGACATTGCACAATATAAATAAATATACTAATATATTTAATTAATAAATTGTAAACATCATGTTTGACTTTTATCAAGTCAGATATCAAAAATAAAGAATGTTAAATTATTATATAAACAAATTTTAGATAATCTCATAATGTTTTATCATTGGGCAGCATCTGTTAGTAATGAACTCATATTTTTGATTTGCAGTTACATGTACATATTTATTAAAATCTGTAATAAAAAATAATAATTAATTTGTTAGAGAAAGCATTTATCATATCATAAATACTTTTTTCATTTGTTCAATTTTAGTCTGAATTAGTTGTTTATCATATATATTTTTATTATTTCCTTGTTTTTAAAAACTTTTTCAGTCCTGATAATATAACAGTGATCCGTGGAAATGCTGATAAAAACAGTATTTTAAGTGCTGTTCATAAGATCAAGAAAAAAGTGGAAGGCCAGTTTGAAAGTCTTTTCATATTTTACTATACTGGACACCACAATACAGAAAGGGAATTTTTAACTGATAATCAGGAAGAAAATTATCTGAAAGAAGAGGAACTGAAAGATCATTTCCGACAACTGAATGCCAAATACATGTTGTTCATATTGGACACTTGTTATAGTGGGGGTGCTGACATTGGTGCAAAGGGAAATCATCCAGGTTACTCACCTCCCCGCCTTTGGGATCTTTTTGAGTCAGATTTGCAGGCAAAAGGAGAAATATCTAGCTGTGTTGTTCAATGGTCTTCATCAGTGAAAAACCAGGAGTCTTATTATAAAGGAAACCTGAGTGCTTTTACCTCTGCAATCATCAGTCAGCTGAAAAATGAATGTGTCATTTCTTGTAAAGGCTGTTCATCCTGTAATGGTTTTCACGAAAGTGCAAAACAAAAGGGCTATATTGACCTTAAAGAACTACATGACTCTGTTAAGTATCATGTTAGGAAAAGTACGAGTGGAAAACAGCTACCAGAATTACGTAAAAAACCAGAAGATGCATTTATCCCACCATTTGCATATTATGTTCATAAAGATATGTAATTTCCTGCTAATAGTAAAAAAAAAAATAAAAAATAAAAATAAATAAAACATTTTCAGTCAATATGACAGGTGACATTTTACCATCCCCTAGAAATATATCATTATAATAAAACAGTTACGTTCATAAAGATATATAATTTCCTGCCGATTTAAAAAAGTTAATAAATAAATAAGAATAAAACTGTGGAAGCAGCTTCTACATAGCTGTTTTATTAATATAATGATGTTGAAAGAGAAAATAAGCAGCTTTCCAGCTCCAAGAGCTAGTGTATCAGTTAGTAGCAGAAAGATTCTTCAATCAAACAAGAAAGTATAAACCACTACTTTTTAAAAACCGAACACGAGAGGTTCAGTGTATGGCTAAAGTGCAACAAATTACAGATGAACATGCTAGTGACATCATTATTAACCCACCCTTTTTTCCAGATCCAGGTTTATTAAAGGATAAGCAGTTGAAAGCAGTATCATTAATATCATTATTATTATTATTATTATTATTATTATTATTATTATTATTATATGTAGATTTTCTCTATTTGTTTTTTAATTACAGCAAATTAATATTTGTAAATAAAAGAAATAATTTGCCGAAGATGAAGCATATAAGTGTTGCATATTAATCTTCCATTATCAGTATGAGTATACTAAATATTCTAATCGGTATTTGTGATAATTTTATATATATATATATTGGGTTTTTTTAATCATTAAAAATTCTATTTTATAACAATAATAATATTTATATATTTTAATAAAATATTTCTTTCGGATGTTTTTTGTTCTTTTTATGCTTTTCATTATTTTGTTTGTTAATTAAAAACAAAGATAGCTAAGATGAATAACATTTGAACAATACAAGTCTGAGCAACTATGTATGTTATATCACATGTTTCTAAAGCACAGGCACAGCTGGAAACCAATTAAAAAAGAACTGAAGAGAATAAGGGGGAAAAAAATGATTGTACATTTTCCTTACAAATAATTTTTATTTTATTATATTATTATTTTATTTTTATTTTTTTTTTTGTTCCACAGTGTTGGATCAGGATATGGTTTAGCTTATAAATTATCACCTATCATAGCTGAGGTTAATTATATTCTAGTACAGTACAAAAAAATACCTTGTATCACCATTGATCAGCATTCTAATTATCATTCAAGACATTATGAACCAAGTTACAGCTACCCTCAGAAAGATTTAAAAAAAAAAAAAAAAAAAACAGTTTACTTATCTACAGTAATGGGTATACTAGGACTTTTTAAGATATATAAAGTTTAAATCCAGTTTGTATCAGGATTATTTTTTTATTAAGATACATGAATCCAGTCTTCAAGAAAAAACAAATATTAATAAAAATTGGCATTTCTTTTTTTATCTTCAATCTGTTAACCCAGTTTTCTTAAACTACCTGTTTACATGACACCAATCTCAACGTGCCAGTGCCTGCATTATTGTATCTAAAGTCTGGTATTCAGTATAGTTCTAGTGTTTTGGGATTGTTATTATCAGCACTCGTATGCTGTGTATGTTAGTTGAGAATGAATTTTGGACCTTTGAAACTATCTTGAATACAAAATGAACTTAATGTGTTTTGGAAATTCAACTGGAACAAATCTCGTAGACAGTCTCTGTATCTCAGTATGTATTGGTTATCAAGTTCACCATTTTCGGGATTGCAGAAATTAATAAAGATACTGAATTTAATGATTTTATCAAGCTCGCTGTTTTGGGGATTCAAGAAATTAATAAAGATATCTGGATTAGAAATGTTAATATGTTCTGTCTTTGGGATTGCAGAAATAAATAAAAAAAATAGTGGGTTTAAAGGTATGTACAAAAAAGTATTGCAAGCAAAAGACAATGTGGGATAATGATGGATAATGGATCCACAAATAAAAGGCTGTTGTAAATGTTGATTAGCTTCCTGACACAGAGCAGCTGCAGTTCATCTACATCTGTCTCATCTTCAACTTCAGAACTATTCTTGACAACAATTTTATCATCCCCTTTCGAGAAAATGTCCCACAATTCTAAAATAATCGTTTTTCCCCTTTGTTCAAGTTGTTCATCTGTGATATTTGTTTTTGTGAGAAAGAATCAAATTTGAATTATGAAAGAGATGAGCTAGCCTGAATATGTTTAAGAGTGACAGCTTTCAGTTCACATTAATGAGATTGTGTGGAACACAGTGAAACCAAAATATGCAAGAATAATTTGCACTTGTAAAAAATAATTAAAAACAAACACTTATAAGTCCATTGCTTGTCTTAATCAAGTACTAGGGGTAGAAGGAGAATGCCAGCTGAAATGTGGCACTATAACGCTCATCTTATTTGATCTGGACTGAATATTTCTCTTTGACTAAAGCATCCTTCTAAACAGATTCTGTTATTTTAGTTTTAGTTAATTATAAATTAATCAAGACCATGCCTGTGTTGGAATTGTCATCCATCCATCATATGGACAGCTGTTGTTCACTAGTTACTGCCTGATAGATTTCAGGATCTGTTCTCCTCAGCTGACCCTTTATTTTTCTCCTTCCAGCACAGAAACAGGACTGCTTTTCTAAAGTATCTGTGAAGCTGCTTAAAACTTGCATCAATGTAACAGGTGACATTTTATAATCATCTACAGGACTGTTTTATTATTAAGTAAAAAAGGAAATAAGCTGCTTTTCAGCTCCAAGAGCTAATTTGTCAGTTAATAGTAATTAGGTTCTTTAGTCAAATAAGGAAGAAAATATAAACCACTACTTTTTAAAAGGACACCAGACACCAGAGGTTCAGTTTATGGCTAAAGTGCAACAGATTACAGATCAACATGCTAGTGACATCTTTCTGAACTTTTGATCCAGATCCAGGTTTATCAAAGCATAAGCAGTTGAAAGCAGTTCTCGTTAATATCATTATTATAATTAGGTGCAGATTTTCTGTATTTGTTTTTTAATTACAACAAGTTATATTTGTAAATAAAGAGAAATAATTTACAAAAGATGGTGCATATAATTGCTGCAAATTAATATACTTTTATAATCAATATTTGTGATAATTTTATAGAGATATTTTTTCTTTCTTTCAGTTTTTGTCTTTATCATTTTTTTTAAATCAGTTGTAACAGTAATAGTATTTATACATATTAATAAAATATTTCTTTCAGATATTTTTGTATTTTCAAATTTTTCTTATTTTGTTTGTTAATTGAAAATAAAGATAGCTGAGATAAATAATATTTTTATAACAATACAAGTTTGTGAAACTAAGTATGTTTTATCCCATGTTTCTAAAGTGCATTAAGAAAGTAGGAAAGGAAAGAAACGATTGTACATTTTCCTTACAAGTAAACAAATAAAATGTTGAAATATTTATTATTATTATTATTATCTTTTTTTTTTTTTTTTTTTTTTTTTCGTTTTCGTTTTGTTGTATTAGGAAATGGTCTAGCTTATGATTTACTACCTATAATATCTGAGGTAAATAATAGTTCAGGACAATACAAATAAACCATAGATCCACATTCTAATTATCATTATAAATGAAGTTACATCTGCCCTTACTCATATATATTTTTTTTAAACTATATTTTCTACGATTTGTTAAGGTATAAAAAGTTTAAATCCTGTTTATATCAGGATTATTATTATTATTATTATTATTATTATTATTATTATTATTATTATTATTATTATTATATATGAATCCAATTTGCACCAAACATTTTTTTTTTTTTTTTTCTTTTTTTATCTTTAATCTGTGACCCACAGTTGTTGTTTTTTAAAACTATCTCAGTTTATATGTCAACTATCTCAACATGCCGGTGCCTGTAGTTATTAGCAGTTACATATGAATAGTTGAATATGAATCTTGAACGTATGAAACTGTCTTGCATTCAAAATGGTATCTTGGAAATTTAACTTGAACAAATCTTGTAAACAGTCTCTGTTATCAAGTTGACTGTCATTGGGGACTGCAGAAATAAATAAAAATACTGGGTTTAAAGATATGTACAAACAATATGTGTCCTGACTGTTTTCCAAGCTAAAGACAATGTTGGACGACGATGGGTAATCAATCCACAAATAACGATGTGCCTAGCAGCTGTTGTTAATGTTGTTTAGCTTCCTGGCACACAGTAGCTGCAATCCATCTATAACTCTGTCTCATCTTCAGCTTCTAAACTATTTTTGACACCATTTTTATCATCTGCTTTCGAGAAAATGCACTGAAATTCTAAAGTAAAGTCTGTTTTATCCCCTTGGTCAAGTTGTTCATTTGTGATATCTGTTTAAGAAAAATCTGTTTTTTAATGATAACGCAACCAAATCGTAATTCTGATACTAATGAACTATTCTGAATCTCTTCAAGAGTGACAGCTTGCAGTTCACATGAAAGAGATTGTGCGGAACACAGTGAAATCAAAATAATGTGAGAATAATTTGTAAAAAATAATTAAAACCAAACACTCAGATGATAATAAACTATTGAAATATTTTATATCATCTTAATTCTGATTTGTGGAACATTTTGAATCCTGTAATTACCTGTAAGTACACACACAGTTGAGCAAATATCCATATCTAATTAAAACCAAATGTTGGAGCTCAGTTGATTTTTGGAGATTGTGAATTACTACATACACCAAAATTCAGCATTGGACCACAAATACTCCAGTTCTTGTCCACTTGTCTTAGTAACAGAAAGTATTTAGAGGTGGTGGGAATGCCAGTTTACATCACTCGTATTTTGTTCATTCATTCTTTTTCTCAAAGAATTACTTGATGGAAATTTGTTTTGAAGTCCAGTATCAAGGAGTCTGTATGAGATTACTTTTTGCTGTATAAAATGAGGAAAGGTAAGGGAGCTGGTGGCATTTCTTTAAATAGCTATTTAAGCAGAGATTTTCAAACTTTATCTAACTATACCCCTTAGAGAAAATAGTTGATGCGTACCCCTTTTCAAATAGTGTATTATGGCATCTGGTCAGTTACTACGTGAGCAATATATAATGCAAAATTATAATTTTAGAAAAAGATACAACACCACCAACATCAACAGCAATAATAATAATAATAATATGAAGAAGAAGAATTAATAATAATTATATTGATGTTGTTTGGTGTCAAAATTATTTGAGGATCAGGCGAGGACAATTATTATTCTTTAAATGGCATCCTGTATAAATACTGTTTTTGCATCCGCCTTCATACAGTTTTTCTCACGTACCCCCATAGTGACCGACTACTTGTGTTCCAGAGGTGAGCGTGGGTACCAGTTTGAAAACCTCTGGTGTATATGTTGAAATTTAACAACATGGAATCACAAAGATGCGATGCAGAATGATACAACTGGCTAATATTTTGTCAATGTGGAAAGTTCGCAATATAGCTCCTGTTCATGATCATGTACATTAGAACTGTTGCTGTAATTTTACAGATTATGTAGAAAATTTCAGCGACAGAACATATTACTAACCATTACTGTCCGGTTCTTTCTTGTGATTTTTGTGGCATTGCAGAGAATAGAAGACGACATGCACACTCTAAATGTGTATATATATATATATATATATATATATATTGCGCTGACTTGACTGTGGGAAAAAAAAAAGGTTCAGTATTGAAGGTTATAATCTCATAATTGTTTTAATTACCTTAGTGTGGTTGTTTGAAAGTAATTTAATATTTATTTTTGCTATTCCTATTATTAGGTGGTATAATAATTCATATTTTAAAACTTTGTTTTACTATTACTAGTATCAGTATTTGAATTTTTTCTCTCTTAATACTGTAATGAAAATACTTGGATATTTAGGCATGTAATTATTTTAATATAGTATTCTGAAGTGAAGTAAAGAAATAATATGAGAAAATAAATTTGCCTTTATATAAAATGATTGATGGTATTTACTATACCTTAAGTGTGTCCGTAACTCACGAAAAATGACTGGATAAAAAGATAGTCCCAAATGAGCCGTTGTTTGTATCACAAATTACATCATGTATAAACTATAATTTTGACATTTTGATGAAATATTCGCTAGGAATCTGATGCCTCTAAAATTATTACTATATACAGTATTCCCTCGCTATTCGCGGGGATACGTTCTTACCCCCCGCGAATAGCGAAAAAACGCGAATATTGGATGCAGTTTTAAAACGTCTATTATGAGATTATATACGGTACTAAATGCTTCCCAAACACTTTCTAAAGACACTCTTACTCATTAATACAGTAATAATGTAGTAATATTGCATGCAATTATGTATTTCACTAATGTAGTAATGATAATGTAAACACATTTTAATTTTGTAGTGAAACAATATTTTAATCAGAAAGAAACGTAAGTACAGGAGGACAGTAACACCGCATAGCATAGTTACCCATACAGTATTACTGTACCGTAAAGTCATTTTCTATGCGTACAACATTTGTATTAGAATTGACAGAAAGTGGAACAAATTTAAAGGCAAACAGACAGATAAATACAGTACGCACAGTTCAGGTAATAATACAATTCAGTAATAATATGCAATTAAAAACATTATTAATACACGGTCACAAAAAATATGCACTGTACATACAGTGTATGCATTTATAAAAAAAATACGTACTGTATTGCAATAATAATTGAAAAAATTTGATATTGTTTGTGCGGTTTACCGAGCATTTGTTTTTATGACGTTATGACGCTAGCCTGGTATACCAGCATACGATGCGATAGGGTTAAGAGCCTAACCCGCGAATATGCGTGACCGCGAATGGGGAACCGCGAACAGGTGAGGGTATACTGTATTTGAAATGTCGTAAAAGATCATTTTAAAATCTGTAATATAACTTTAATATCTTTTCATTTCCAGTTTTCTTTTTCTTTTTGTTTCTTTTATTATTCTTTTTATTTTATTTTATTACAAACCGAATAGCATTAAAAAATTATTTTTACAAGTCATTATTGTTACTGAAACTGAAAGTCACTAGTCATTGCTGATGTGTTTCGACTTTCATAATTTGTTCTTTGCCATTAACACAGCAGAGAGAGAGAGAGAGAGAGAGAGAGAGAGAGAGAGAGAGAGAGAGAGAGAGAGAGAGAGAGAAATAAATAAATAGCTAAAATAGACTGGTTTCTCATCGTTATTTGATTTTGTCGGATTAACAGTTAATAGATATTTAAACAAGATCGGGTCGCCAAAGTGTCATGGCAGATTAAATTTCCCGCGTAATCAGTTAATGATTCAAAACTGACAGAGAGAGGTTACCATTTTTATATAACAAAATATCTAGGTTTGCAGACTATTGAATGTGTATTAGAATTGTTTGAAAATGGCTTTTGTTGATTTATTCTTCTTAAATTACTTGTATCTTATATTACTTACATAAAAAAACGATGTCACATGTGCCTAATAATTTAGACATGTGCAGATAATCGCCATTAGCGGCGGCCATTTCGCACCAATTAGCTGTTCCACTTCACACGTATTTTGCATGATGGGGGGGCACCGTTTGTTCGCTTTTCATTGGCTCATGTTATATTCTTTCCATGGGATTTCTGCATAAAAACACAGACGGGGGGGGGATATTCATAAGTGTTGCGACGGACACGCCCGCTGACCTGTCAGAAAGCGTGCCCGTCGTAGACGTGCTTCACAACAACCTTGCTCTGATTAGTACGTTAATTTTTTTTTTCAGTTTCAGTTTCATAAGTGCTCACGATTTCGAATATTTTAATTCCGTTGAGTTTTGCTGCGCCTATGCTGCTTTTTAGAAAATTACGAATTTTGAACACGCTTGAATCACTAAAACCAGCTACGTGACACGAACGAAAGGTAAGTGGACATAATAATTTTTTTTTTTTTTTTTTTATCTTATTACTATTAGTAATATTATATTGGTATTTTTCATCCAAAATTTAAAAAAAAAAAAAAAAAAATTCAAATCGACTGGTTTCTCATCGTTATTTCATTTTGTCGGATTAACACTTAATATATATTTAAACAAGCTCGGATCGGCAAAGTGTCATCAGTTATTGACTTAAAATTCACAGAAAAAAGTCACCATTTTTTGGTCTAGGTTTGTAGAGTATTTAATATATATTAGATTTGTTTGAAAATGGCTTTTGTTGATTTATTCTTCTTAAATTACTTTTATCTTGTATTACTTACATAAGAAAACGATGTTACGTGTGCCTAATATTATATTGGTATTTTTCATCCAAAATTAAAAAAAAAAAAAAATCTAATCGACTGGTTTCTCATCGTTATTTCATTTTGTCGGATTAACACTTAATATATATTTAAACAAGATCGGATCACCAAAGTGTCATCATCAAATTTATTGACTTAAATTTCAAATTGACAGAAAAAGTCACCATTTTTTTTTAACAAGGTATCTAGGTTTGTAGACTATTTAATGTATATTAGATTTGTTTGAAAATGGCTTTTGTTGATTTATTCTTCTTAAATTACTTTTATCTTATTATTACTTACATAAGAAAACGATGTCACGTGTGCCTAATATTATATTGGTATTTTTCATCCATAATTGTCTTGGGATTTTAAAATGAATGTTAACCACCTGTTTACAAATCAAACTAGCAGACGCTGATGCTATTCTGTATGGAATAATTATTATATAATAGTCCTATTTAGTGCAATTCAAGACAATATTTAGCTAGTTAGATTCTGATGTAGAAAATGTATGGCAATACAACGAAAGCATAAGGAAATTAATACTAATTAATGCTACTGGTAAAAAAACAAAAAACAAACAGAAAATGTTTGCAAGATACTTGAAAAAGTAAAGGGTTCTACAGCTTACAAAGAGCTTCATCTTTTGTACTGGTTTACTTTCAATGGAGTTTTTATGATACTCTTATTAAAGTCATAAAGAAAATTTGAGATAATTAGTGCAATTCATCATTCATTTAAAACTCACAAGTGTTAGGAACATGCTAAAAAATTGTGCTTAGTACTAGAACTCATCAAAAGCTTAATTTATATATATATAAATATATATAGGTTTAAAACAATATGACATATTCAATTTTTATGTTGCCAAATGACTGAAATGAATCATAGTTTCGCCATAGATTAGCAAATTTTATTTAGATAAAAATTTATTTATTTCATATCAATGCTGTCTAACAGATCTTGGTTTCATTTTAAAAATTGTATTTTTATTCTCCCTCTCTTTCTAATGATATAGAATTTAATAGGAAAATTATATTTTTAAAAATTTTGAGACATCTACTGACTGTGGGTCTTTCTAATTAACACAATATGTGTTGCTTTTATATGCTGTTATAATATGATTAAAAGGTAAAAATAATTAAAACAGAGCTTTCACAAAGTTATATGTCAATTAGTGAATTACTCTGCATCTTGGAATCAGTGTAGAGCAAGGAACAAGAACAGAAATTAGCAATCCAATTATTTCAACAGTTGTTGTAGGTAGTTAGTAAAGCCCATGATAGCCATTGTTTGTTGTACTTTACTCCCATCTTCATTTATTGTCACATCTAAAAGTAGTAAGAGACCAGCAAGAAATTTACTTATTAATGAAAAGTGTATTCATTCTGTACAAGAATTTTAAGAACATTATCCCAATAAAGATCAAATAGTCCGATCCTCTATCAAGGCAGATAATACAGGGGAAAACAAAATAATTGCTTTCTTTCCTTGACAATGAAAGATTGAACATTATTTCTGAGAAGACGTTATTTATATGATAATAATTTTTCTTATTATTATTTCTATTATTTCTATTATTATTATTATTATTATTATTATTATTATTATTATTATTATTAAGTTATGCAGAGTGTTATTTAATTTAAAATTTTAATTTAAATTTTTTTTTTTTATTAATAACATTAACAGGGAACTGTCGTTAGGATTAATTATCCCTACTTTGAATTGGTAAATAAATTATTTTAAAACTATGTACAATTTATAACAGATAATGTACATCCATTGTTATGCCTCCAAAATTTAACACTTAAAAATAAAAAAAAATAAATTACATCCCTTAAATGCCTCTGTGCAAATTTAAAATTTGTCTAATCAAAAAAGATGTGCATTTGCAGTATCAACACATAACAAAAACTTCATACGGGTCGGGTATATAATGTGTGTTCTCTGTATCTGTATTTGTTGGAACAACTGAAAATATCTTACATTTTTATTTATTTATTTATTTTTTTTATTATTTTATTTAAGGGAAACATTCATTGTTGCAGTCTGCACTCATTTAACTGTTGCTGAGAACAATGACTTCTGCAACTGATATCAGTGGTAAGTATGTCCGTCTGTCTGTAATGAATGAACCATTATGTCAAATGAAATGAATATGCTGGTTGATAAGTGTTTATTGCCATACAAAGAACAAAACATTTTGTCTGATAACCTTGAGCTATTGATACATTTTACCATTATCCGAAATTGTTCTGATAACTCAAAATAGTGAAATCATCTTCCTGTATGATTTTCTTTTGAAGATAAAGAAATTCGACAATTGCTTTCTTCAGTAGTGGATGAACTTAATTCTGATGAACAAGAACAGTTAAAACTTCTTTCTCAAGATGTTCTCAACGAAAAAGACAAAAGCGAAACACCACTAAAGCGTTTTGATATATTACTTAAAAGTAAAACAATATGTCCAGAAAATATGGCATTCCTTGTAGAGGCTCTGGATTTGATGCAGCGTAGAGATGCCATTGAAAAGATTCAGAACTTTTACAAATATAAAGGACATATAAAGGACATCTCAAGATCAAAATTGTATATTTCTCCATTTACTTGCCAACTTTATAAGTTGGGCTGCGACATGGATGAAAAAGATGTTCAAAATTTGGCTTTTCAACATAAAAAAGCAAATAAATACAAAATCGATGGGAACTGCTGACTCTGTTACGCAAGGAATCTGTTTTGAACGACTTGACAAGTATTGAAACGGTGAGGAAACTTCTGAAGCTTGCCCCTGATAAGAACAGTGAGAGACTTCACTATCTGCAGGAATATTCCTCACCTGATCAGTCAAAAGAAACTGGTAATTATTGCATGGAATAAGAAAATTATTTTAAAAAGAAGAAAAAAATAATAATGATGAAAATAACAGTTAACTGAAAACAGTTAGTATGTGTTATAGGAATTAGTTATTACAAATCCAATATGGACTGTAAATAAGATTATCAAATGTGAATTTAACTTGATTTTGGTTACACATCTGTTATATAATTATCATACAGTGTGTTCAGTTAAATATTTCCAGTCAAAATAGCATCAACCTAGATGACAGTGGCACTTATACATTAATTTTTCAGTTGTGAAAAACACCTGGGGAAATAATAGTTTGAAATTAAAAACTTTTTGATTAAATGTCTCAATAATTTGAGATTCTGTGAAAGGTATTTTAGGTTAAAAACAAAACAAAACAAATGCTGAAAAATGTAAACATTGTGATCAGTAAAACACAACTTGATAAATTGTGGATAAATATATTGATTTTTGGTTCATAGTTATTAATGATATCAGCAGTATTTAATATGAAAAAATACTTAAAATTGTACAATGTGTAAATGTATAATTATTTTCACTTAAGACAAACAGTGAATGCAGTGAAAATGTAATCCAGATAATGGTAATTGTTGTAGGTCAAAATGTAATGGCATTGACAGATGTGCCTGACTCATCATTGGTTTCTGATAATTCTCTGTCACAGTCAGTGGCTAATGATTCAAGTTCCCAGAGTAGCAAAGAGCCAGTAGCTGGAGATAAAGATGGCCAACATTACAACACCACAGCCAAGAAGATGAGCAAAACAGAAATGAATGAATATTTTAAGGAGGATAATGAATTGTGTTCAGGTGCAGGAGGAACAGTTTATAAAGGTTCAGATTTTTATTGCATGTTTAAATTTCATATAAAAAATGTAACAAATCTAGCCACTAGTTTAAGAAGCTGCAAAACATGTTTGACAAAGTTTGCCACTTTTATTAATCTTTTCAGTTTTATCTACCATCAGTAAAATTCAAACGTTTCCTACATTTTAATTTTCATTTCGTTTCTTATACTAATGTTATTAACCAAAAACTATTCCAAGAAATATATATCACAATAACTGGAAGTATACAAAATGAATTGAATGTACTATTGCTATTTATTATAGGATGTAAGCAGTATAATGACTGTGATGTGGTTCTCAAGGTTTTGCATAAAGAAAACATGTCGAAATCTTTCAAAATGGTAAAACTTACCACACATTTTCTTTTTTTGTTACTATTTTTTATTTTTATTTGTCTGAGTTATCAGAAAGCAAAACATTTATTTCCACTATAAGACATTTTTATTTCTTCTTTTTCATTATTTGTATTTGTTGCATACACATGTACAAAGCATATATCAAAGTCTTTTATGCTGCTATTGTGAAGCTTGAATGCATATAGTTTATGAGAGGACCATAGAGGATGGATCCTGTTACCCATTACAACTCAACTTACAAATATCTCTCCATTGTGAATTTGATGGATGGTTGAGTTCACCATTTCAAATATTGATTATGTCAAATCACAATATTTTATCAGTTTGTACTATGGTGTTGATACTTGAGTGTTATATCTGTACAACATTTTGTCAGCTGGTGCTATGATGTTGATGTTGCCTGACTTTGATGTGTATTAATTGTATCAGTTCGTGTATGATATTGATTTTCTTTTTATTTTTAAAAATAACAAAATAAAAAAAGGAGTTTTGTGTTTCTTTCAGTTCGTGTATGATATTGATGTTTTTTTAGTGTTACGTCTGCATAACATTTTATCAGTTCATATGATGTTGTTTGGGTGTATGGTTGGCTGCGCAAGGCTCTTGATGTGCCTCAGCTAAATAATTTGTTTATGACAAATGTCTTTATATTTTTTTCAGGAGCTTATTTCCTCCAGAAAAAAGCATCCTTTTTTGCTGCCATTGTTAGCTTATTGTGAGGAGAATCAAGAGGAAAATGGGTAATAACAAAGAAAAAAACAGGAATGAAACTGACTGTGACATCAGGCCATAATGAGAATTATTAACTTGTTTACCAGTCATTCCTTTATCATTGTACTGCTACTACTTGCTCAAAATTGAAACAGATGCTTAATAATCAAAAAGGGCTTTTATTTTTTATTTTTTATTTTTTTTTATAAAATCCAAATTTTCACTATAATTACTGGAATATATATGGCAAATGTCCAGATCAAACACCCATTCTTACTTAGTATGAAGAAGTATATTGATAAAATAATAATCTGACATTTTATGATCATCTGCCTTGATAACATATGAGACTGGAAATGAATACTGACTGCTGAATCTAGCTGTTAAGCTTACTGTGTTGACAGATAGATTTTTTATGTGTATTTGTGTGCATATCTCTTTGATTGTTAACAACAGTTTGGTAATTTTTGTCTGTAGTTGTTAGTTTTCTTATTTTTAATTTAATATTTTTATAAACATCTGCAGATAGTATTCCAATTATGACTTTATTTAAGCCAAGCTTTAATAGATGGAACCTATCGAGTCCCAAAAGTATCACTTAATGTGCATAGAAGAAAATGTTCATCTTTAATTTTAAAATATTTTTCTTTAATTTTTAAAATGTTTTATTTTAGATATGTAGAATAGAATGCTAAATAATCATTTTTATTTGTTTAAACAGCTAATACACTTTTTAACAAGAATTTTTGGCATGGTTATTCCTTTACGTGGATTAATGGTAAAGAAGCAATTTTATGCTTTCAGGCAGTGCATTTTAATGTTTCCACATATGAAGAATAGAGATCTTGAGGTCCGTCTAAAAGATGTTTGGGATAAAAAAGCTATGTTATTGTTGGAAGATCGTGTTCGCATTGTGTACCAGGTGTCTGTAGGATTAAATTTCTTGCACAGAAATGATGGAAATAATAGGTATGGAATTAGTGTGATTGATGAAAGAAAGAAGGCATATTAGAGTTAATTAATACATCTTCATTTTAGTTAAATCATCTCATTCTGTATGTGTGTGTTTCTTGGTAGAGGTAGTTATGCTTATATGTATGATAGCACAGGTATGCTTATCTCATGAATATTTGCATGACAGTTTTTCTTTTCTTTTTTCTCCCACAGAAAACGCATCCTTCACAGAGATGTGAAAGCAGCAAATATTTTGCTTGATGACATGCTGAATGCTCGACTCAGTGATCCAGGAATAGCAAGAGAGCTTGATCGTCGGACACATATCACAACTATAACTCCATCAGGCACTGCAGGATATATTGATCCTGATGTTACAAGTTCAGGAAGGTTTAGACCAATAAATGATGTGTTTAGTCTTGGAGTGGGTGAGTGAGCTGAAATATTATTAACCAAAACACACAAAACACACAGTCACAGACACATTGTTTAAAGCCTGTATGCTGTAGCATTAACATGTTATTATGAGATGTTCAGATACAAGCACTAATTTGTTTATAACATACGTAGACACAGTTCTATTCAAATTATGATAATATTGTATTAAAGACTAGTAAAAGTGATATCATCTTCAATCACAATGTTTTCCACTTGTGTGTGTGTGTGTGTGTCAGGTTATTTTAAATTTCTCTAAGTTTCTGTTTTCTTGTCATTGCAGCCATACTTTGTAAGATCTCACTCATATATTATAAGAAATGCCCTGACAAACTGCTGACATCTCTTGTGAGGTCTGCATCAGTGTTTTGTTTCTGCCAACACTGAGCAACATGCAGCAGATTGATTTCTCAGTCATAGGGTAACGTTCTATTTCAGCCCCATTTGTTGTTTTCAAGGGCTGAAAGTTTTTGCATGCACTTGTTATTTTTGTATTTTTTCACAGTCAGTATTGAGTTCTCTGATTGTTGAAGTACATAGCATGTAATGGTATAACACTGTTTTCAGTTACAGTGGCTTTAATGAAATTGTGACTTTCTTTGTTTGTATTTATGGCTTCGTTCTTACTAAATTGGTGGGAAATCTTTCAGCCCTGGAAGCTACCATTTCATTACAAGTCTTATTATTATTATTATTATTTTTTTTTTAGCTAGATGTGTGAGTGTACTGTATATCTATGTCTATGTATATATGTGTGTGTTTATGTGTGTCTTCGTTATAATTATGTATGTATCTATGTTTGTCAGTTATGATGATGTGTCTTAAATTCTGCTTTTTGTGTTAATTGATAAATATAAATGTGAGATAACTGCAATAAATTCAATAACAAACAATCTTCATTAACATGGCAACATTGGTTGGGTATAATATAAAACATTAAATAAAATGAGAATTGAAAAAATAATACTTTAAAGTTATGTTGTTTATTCTAAATTATAAAAATGTTCTACCTGTAACTCCAATCTCTGAAGAAATCAAAAGAATTTTACATTTCTGTGTGTGTTGAGTTACGTTAGTTTATGTTTTTCGGATCAAATAAATCACTGTTTTTTTCAGGAGCTTTTTAGTTTGTTTTTGAAATGTGTACCAGTATTTCAAGTCTCAGAATGTATCAGATTGATTTATATGCTGCTGTTGTTTTTTTTTTTTTTAATGTTTTTTCTCTTTTTTCCCTTTTTCTATTGGTACTGATGATATAACAAGGAACTATTTAGCTGTATTGAGGAAAAGTGCTGTATATCATCTGTTCATTATATTTTCAATTGTTTATTCTTTTATGAAGTCTGTTTACTGTTTTGTGGAACTGTTTATCTTTTGTGAAGTTTGTTCACTGTTTAATGGAATTATTTGTTCTTTTGTAAAGTCTGTTCACTGTGTTGTGGAATTGTTCACAATTCAATGAAGTTTGTTTACATTTACAATTGAAGTTACTGAGCAGAAACGTAAATGTTGTTATGTTATTAGTATCTGTTTAATACATTACTACATTTCAGTTATGCTGCAACTGCTTTTAAATAAGCCGGAACAGATTGAAGTGGAAAAAGATGGAGAGACAGACATCAAGAATTTATTCCAAATCTATCGCAACAAATCTGAGAAAGATGTTCTGGAAGAAGTAAGAAAATTATACTATACTTCTCTTTTAATTCATATAAGTTGATTTGTTTGCTTCAGAAATCTAACTAAAAACCTTTTTCTATGAGTCATGTCCTGTGAAGAATGTTTCAGTGTTATAATTAAGGCTTGAATGTAGCAATAGCTTGGGAATTTTTTCGCTACTGGTATCTCTCAAGAAATTCTGGAATTCTAACCACAGCAGTATACTGGACAACTACCTTATTAATGCCTCTTCAGGATTTTTATTTATCTGTGTCTGAAATTCCACAAGGTGACGTAAGTGTTAATTTGGTCTTGTGAGAAGCATGACAAGGTACAGTCATGTGAGCTAAAAGAATTGTTCATAGTTATGAGCTTGCATTTGAGAGATCAATATTACACACTTGTATAAAATTCTCAGTCAGTTTTTTGAAGAGACACTGTGTTCACTGACTGGCATATCATTTTAATAACTTAGTGTGCTTCTAGTGATAAAAGTTGAAGTCCAGCCATTCAGAGTGCCAAAGTCTCAGCCGGCCAGTGTACGAAAGCTAATTTATCAAAAGTGGTGACCTTTCCTCCCTGGTCAGTGGGAAGCTGAATGAAAAAAGAATCACTTGTTATGACTGCTGGTGTGATCAGTTAAGAAACAAAAATGGGAGAAGGTGGAATCCTAGCAGTGGTGTAGCAGTTGTTTAATTTCCACAAAATATCAATAATAAAATGTATTCAGATGCCATTCATCAATATTACACTGTTGTATGTTTAATTTTTTCTGTATTTTTCTTCTTTCTTTTTTTTTAAGGCTAAAAAACAGCACAAAGAATGGTCGGATGAATTATTGAAGAAATTTGTCAACTTAGCTTGGCAGGCAATAGCTGTTGCTGATGATCGAATTACTGCTGATAGTCTCTCTGAACAGCTACATGTGAGTTGGTCTGCAGATATAAGTATCAGATTGAATTCCTTTAAGCATTGTTGAGTTGAGAAAACTGAAATTAGACTGATTTCATTTCGAGTTAGTTGGAAATGTGTTAATAATTTCTTCCCCAGTCAAACTCTAGGAAGCCAAAAGAAAAGAACATTGTTAAAATAAACCAAAAACCTTTTCATAATATCATTTCTGTCCTCTATAACACTGGTTTTTATTGATATTTTAATTTTAATATTATTTAATTTTATTTAAATATTTTATTTTCATTTATCAATTAATTTATTATTATTATTATTGTTGTTATTATTATTATTATTTATTATTATTATTATTATTATTATATGTCAATGAAGGGACATATTAATTGTAATATATTTGTGTTACTTTCAGTTCAATGTTTTATACAGACGCTAACATTTGAAAATTTGTTAATCTATAGTAAATCTTATTGCTTGTGAAATATTTATTTTAATTTTTAACAGTTTGATTTATTTTTAAACAGGAACTTCTCATTAGCGCCAGTGCTGAATTGTGGAAATGTCCTTCACAGTTGACAATGTGTGTGTCTTGTTTTGGCCAACCAATAGGTTAGTTTTATCTCTGGTTTTAGGATAGTTAAGATATTTGCAACAATTTGATATCAGATGATTTTTTTCAAAAAGATTAAGTTTTTGAAATTTGGCAGCTGTTCAGTATATAGATAGACAGATATATATATTTTATTATTTCAGTGAAGCTGAAGCCACTTTCTCCAAACTGCAATGAAAACTGTGCTCGCTTTTGCATGGATTGTCTTTCCAGAAGCCAAGAAAACCCACTGTTCTGTCCACAGCATGGGGAATGTCAACCACCAATTGGTAAGTACCTTAGTATTTTCTCTGTGATGTCAGTAACATTTGTAATCAGTGTTAACTTTAGAAATTACATTGTCAGTAGATTCACTTTAAATATTGTTATCTTAGCTCAAAAACACACACACACACACACACACACACACACACACACAGTGGAGTCTGTGGAAACTGACCTTTGACTAACCCAGATTTCTGTGAAAAGCAGCACCATTTCAAAGTCCCATCCAGATATTGTCAATCTGTTATGTCTAATCTGGATGCTGTCTACTGTGAATTTCGGATGTAAGTTCCAGAACAAAAGAATAAGTTGTATAGTAATCAGTTTTGCCAACAATTTTTGAACAAATACGGCAGTTTGCACACTTAATAAACAATGATGTACTTTTTGTAATTACTATAGTTATCTAAAAGAACAAAATAATTATTACTGTGTTGATACCTAAGTGAATTCAGATTTAGATTTAGGGTCAAAATACCTATGCTGCACATTTTGCATTGTCTTACTCAATTCTTCATAACAGCAGAGTGACCTAAGAAATGGTAATGTATTGAACTTTCTAAACCAAAATTAATAGAAGTTTTAGCTATGCAGGGTTCTTGCTAGGCTAGAAAAACAGGGAGAAGTGAGGTTTTGTATAGGTCAAATGAAAAACAATATGACAAAACCAAACCATTGTCACAAAACTAAAATTAAACATGTGTATATTGATATTCCACTTCTGATAAAACACGGTTTTCAGCAAGGTATTTTTTATACAGACATTAATAATAAAATTATTTAATAAAAGGTTTATTCTTACATTTGTTTAGAATTACATGCAGTCTGCTCTGTTCGGTATCAGACCTCTACTTATGTTAGTTTGTTAATTTTAATCTTTTCTGTACCTGTAATTCTGTACAGTCAGTTATCCAGTTCACCTCAGTTAATTTAATTGTATACAAGTTAAAAGAACTGTGTTTATCATCAGCCTCTAATCACAACAATAAAACAAGGCATTTTTTGTAGCTATTCAGACAGTTGGTCACATGATTCACTAATACATATAATTTGATGGAAATAACGGAAATCTGCAGGTTGACAGCAAAATGTGTGTCAATACTTCTTAACTTCCAAGTGATATAAATAAATAAATAAACAGAACAGAAATTAAAACAAAAAAATGTAGAAAACAAAAATGGAAATTTAAACTTTGCTGTCAGTTTAAAATAAGGCTAAATTTAGTACAAAAGGGTAAGTATTTTGCCCATGTTGCCCCCTCACATGAACCCTGACTACACAATTTAAAATATGAAGACAAACAATATCTTAAAATTTTTGACCATTATCAGCAAGTGTATGAAACCAACTTTTCAGCAGAGAATAACAACCAGAAAAATATAAAATTAGAATGGATTGAAGATAAACACTATGACTGATCTTTCATATATAGATGTTCTTAAAGACATAAATCAAATTAAATCCATTGGCAGACTTTTCCACCCATGTTAAACATGGAGGCCATAATACAGTGGTTGGCTTTGAGAGAAATATGAAATACTGTGATAACTAACAGATTATTTTTAGTCAACCTTTGATAGATGTTTAACTGTAGCATTTATAATCAAATGTATTCCATTTTAATCTTTATAAACAAGCAGTTATCTAAACAGCTTGTGTCATTGGTCCCAAGTGAATCTGATTTTGACAGTCTACACACACACACACACACACACACACACACACACACACACATGCATTCATACAGACATGCCAGTGTATATACATACATACTTAGAGATGTAGACACACAGACACACACACCCCATATACACATACAGTCATGCATACATACATACATACATACATATTAAGAGACATATCCACACACACACACACACACACACACACACACAACACACACACACTCACACTCACACAGATCTACAGTAAAAGGAACGTCACAACAATGTGGGATGAAAATGGTTACGAATAATAATCATAAAAATTGCTTATGTGGAAAATTTACTGAAGTACATACTATGCTGATCCATTTTATTTTGTGCTATGAATTACAGACTTGTAACTTATTAGTTTACATCATATAACTGTTCTTTCATAATCTTGTGTGCCTGTCATTCAGTAGCCATTGCCTTCACCTGATTTCATTATGAAACTAAAATGATTTCACTTCAGGTCACAATAACATATTTGTCCTGATGGTTTCTGGAATTGGTAAAAATCCAAAGGAGAAAATTATACTTAATTCTGATATTGATAGAATGAAAGAAATTCTGGAGGATAAACATATCATTGGTGTCAGGTAAACTTTCTTTTTATTATTGCTACTGCTTATCCAAAATCCTTGGTCACAAACCAAATCATAATGACAGTGTTCATTCGTTACACTTCATGAATTTGCAAATCAGTTACTGGTTTCCCTTTACTAGGTTAAAAATAAAATAATCTACAAAGAAATGTAATGTGTAAGCATAAAACAGCACATAATTGTGGTTGATTCGTTATGCACTTCTAAACTAAGAAAAACTGCCCAAAATTTGCAATGTTCTCTAGTCAAATAAAAACATTTAGAAATGGGTTTAGAGATATTTTATAGTTGTGGGTTTAGATAGATGTATCAGTGATATTAAATGCACATTACTGCACAATATAAATAAATATACTAATATATTTAATTAATAAATTGTAAACATGTTTGACTTTTATCAAGTCAGATAACAAAATTGATAAATGGTATATTATTATTAAATAAACTCTTAATGTTTTATCACTGGGCAGTTTCTGTTAATAATGGACGCACATTTTTGATTTGCAGTTACTTGTATGTATTCGTTAATCTGTAATAAAAATAATAATCAGTTTGTTAAAGACAGCATTTGTCACATCATAAACACTTTCATTTGTTCAGTAAGAACTTTTTCATTTTTTGCTATTTTAGTCTGAATTAGTTGTTTATCATATATATTTTTATTATTTCCTTGTTTTTAAAAACTTTTTCAGTCCTGATAATATAACAGTGATCAGTGAAAAGGCTGATAAAAACAGTATTTTAAATGCTGTTGATCAGATAAAGGAAAAAGTGGAAGGCCGGTTTGAAAGTCTTTTCATATTTTACTATACCGGACACCACACTAAGGAAAGAGAATTTTTAACTGACGAACAGAAGAAATGTCATGTAAAAGAAGAGGAACTGAAAGATCATTTCCGACAACTGAATGCCACATACATGTTGTTCATACTGGACACTTGTTATAGTGGGGGTGCTGACATTGGTGCAAAGGGAGATTATCAAGACTACTCACCTCCCTGCCTTTGGGATCTTTTTGAGTCTGATTTGCAGGCAAAAGGAGAAAAGTCTGTATGTGTTGTTCAATGGTCTTCATCAGCTGAAAACCAGGAGTCTTATTATAAAGGAAACCAGAGTGCTTTTACCTATGCAATCATCAGTCAGCTGAAAAATGAATGTGTCATTTCCCGTAAAGACTGTTTTTACTGTAATGGTTTTTGCAAAAGTGCAAAACAAAAGGGCTATATTGACCTTAAAGAACTACATGATTCTGTTGAGTATCACGTTAGGAAAATTAAGAGTGGAGATCAGCTACCAAAACTACATAAAAAACCAGAAGATGCATTTATCCCACCATTTGCATATTATGTTCATAAAGATATTTAATTTCCTGCTAATATTAAAAAAATAATAATAATAAATAAATAAAACATTTTCAGTCAGTATGACAGGTGACATTTTACCATCCCCTAGAAATACATCATTATAATAAAAGAGTTATGTTCATAAAGATATATAATTACCTGCCGATTTAAAAAAAAAAAAATAAATAAATAAGAATAATATTGTGGAAGCAGCTTCTACATAACTGTTTTATTAATATAAAGATGTTGAAAGAGAAAATAAGCAGCTTTCCAGCTCCAAGAGCTAGTGTATCAGTTAGTAGCAGAAAGATTCTTCAATCAAACAAGAAAGTATAAACCACTACTTTTTAAAAACCAAACACGAGAGGTTCAGTGTATGGCTAAAGTGCAACAAATTACAGATGAACATGCTAGTGACATCTTTATCAACCCACTCTTTTTTCCAGATCCAGGTTTATTAAAGGATAAGCAGTTGAAAGCAGTATCATTAATATCATTATTATTATTATTATTATATGTAGATTTTCTCTATTTGTTTTTTAATTACAGCAAATTAATACTTGTAAATAAAAGAAATAATTTATCGAAGATGAAGCATATAAGTGTTGCATATTAATCTTCCATTATCAGTATGAGTATACTAAATTTTCTAATCGGTAATCATTAAAAATTCAATTTTATAACAATAATAATATATATATATTTTAATAAAATATTTCTTTTGGATGTTTTTTGTTCTTTTTATGCTTTTCGTTATTTTGTTTGTTAATTAAGAACAAAGATAGCTAAGATGAATAACATTTAACAATACAAGTCTGAGCAACTAAGTTATATCCCATGTTTCTAAAGCACAGGCACAGCTGGAGACCAGCTTGAAAAAGAACTGAAGAGAATAAGGGTGAAAAAAATGATTGTACATTTTCCTTACAAATAATTTTTATTTTATTATATTATTATTTTCCTTTTATTTTTATTTTTATTTTTATTTGTTCCACAATATTGGATCAGGATATGGTTTAGCTTATGAATTATCACCTATCATAGCTGAGGTTAATTATATTCTAGTACAGTACAAAAAAATTCCTTGTATCACCATTGATCAGCATTCTAATTATCATTCAAGACATTATGAACCAAGTTACAGCTACCCTCAGACAGAAAAAAAAAAAAAAAAAAAAAAAAAACAGTTTACTTACCTCCAGTAGTGGGTATACTAGGACTTTTTAAGATATATAAAGTTTAAATCCAGTTTGTATCAGGATTATTTTTTTATTAAGATACATGAATCCAGTCTTCGAGAAAAAACAAATATTAATAAAAATTGGCATTTCTTTTTTTATCTTCAATCTGTTAACCCAGTTTTCTTAAACTACCTGTTTACATGACACCAATCTCAACGTGCCAGTGCCTGCATTATTGTATCTAAAGTCTGGTATTCAGTATAGTTCTAGTGTTTTGGGATTGTTATTATCAGCACTCGTATGCTGTATATGTTAGTTGAGAATGAATTTTGGACCTTTGAAACTATCTTGAATACAAAATGAACTTAATGTGTTTTGGAAATTCAACTGGAACAAATCTCATAGACAGTCTCTGTATCTCAGTATGTATTGGTTATCAAGTTCACCATTTTCGGGATTGCAGAAATTAATAAAGATACTGAATTTAATGATTTTATCAAGCTCGCTGTTTTGGGGATTCAAGAAACTAATAAAGATATCGGGATTAGAAATGTTAATATGTTCTGTCTTTGGGATTGCAGAAATAAATAAAAAAATAGTGGGTTTAAAGGTATGTACAAACAAGTATTGCAAGCAAAAGACAATGTGGGATAATGATGGATAATGGATCCACAAATAAAAGGCTGTTGTAAATGTTGATTAGCTTCTAATCTGACACAGAGCAGCTGCAGTTCATCTACTACTGTCTCATCTTCAACTTCAGAACTATTCTTGACAACAATTTTATCATCCCCTTTCGAGAAAATGTCCCACAATTCTAAAATAATCGTTTTTCCCCTTTGTTCAAGTTGTTCATCTGTGATATCTGTTTTTGTGAGAAAGAATCAAATTTGAATTATGAAACAGAAGAGCTAGCCTGAATATTTTTAAGAGTGACAGCTTTCAGTTCACATTAATGAGATTGTGTGGAACACAGTGAAACCAAAATATGCAAGAATAATTTGCACTTGTAAAAAATAATTAAAAGCAAACACTTTTATATCCAGTACATTTGCTTGTCTTAATCAAGTACTAGGGGTAGAAGGAGAATGCCAGCTGAAACGTGGCACTATAACGCTTATCTTATTTGATCTGGACTGAATATTTCTCTTTGACTAAAGCATCCTTCTAAACAGATTCTGTTATTTTAGTTTTAGTTAATTATAAATTAATTATAATCAGCACATTTGTGAATTTTCATAAACGGCGAACTGGCAACGAAATATTTTACATCATCTTAATTGTGATTTGGAGAAATTTTCAATAGAAACACACACACACAGAGTTGGGCAAACAACTATTTCAAGTTAATGCCCACTAATGAAGCTCAACTGATTTAGGGAGATTGTGAATTACTACATACAACAAAACTCAGAAATACTCCAGTGCCTGTCCATTTTGTCTTAGAGAATAACAAAAAGTCTGCCCAGTTATAATCCCTTTTATTTTGAACTCTCGAAAAGATGTTAAAAATTAACCAATACATTTGAAGGTGGTGGGAATGCCAGTTTACATCACCTGTATTGGTCATTCACTCTTTTTTCCAAAGAATTACTTGACAGATATTTGTTTTGAAGCCCAATATGACATAACATTTTGCAGTATAAAACCAGGAAAGGTAAGGGAACGAGGCGCATTTCTTTATATAGCTATTTAACGTTTTTATTTGTCAAGTTAATGAACTACACTTAATGATGCAAAATAATAACCTTTTAGAAAGAATAAGGAATTTATTTTGAATGAAGTAATAGTTCTAGAATGGTATTTCACTGTGATGAAGTGGTTACTTGCTTTCATACTTTCAGGGAATGGGCATTTGGCAATGTTTGATATTGCAATGCCAAACTGATTACCCTAGAGAGAAATATATATTTTGTATTCATAGAATACAACACAGTGATGAAACGATTTCCTTGATGATCAGTTAATTAGTCAATACTGACCCCATTGTGGCCTATGGGACTATACAGAGTTTCAAGAGAGGAATATGTCCAGAAATGGGAATTAATTGAGAAGGAAGAACCAAATGCAAAGAAAAATGAATCATGTAGAATGATGATATATCATGGATTCCATGAAGAGGTCGATGGTTTAAAACGTTTGACTACGTTTTTTTTTTTACATTTTTCTTGTCCATTTATTATTTTATTTTACAGATTTAAAAAATAATAAATAAATAAAAAATCATTATTTTATGCTTGTAACACTATCCGCAAAGTGTAAGATTTACTGTTTTGGATCTTCGGAATTTCGGATAAGGAATTCTCAACCTGTATTTAAATAAAGACAATCGGTGCTCATGGAGTTTTGGGCCAGTAAGCCGGAGTCCGTTATAAAGATGTTTGACTGTATGTATTCTGTTGGACGAAGTTTTTCCAAATGGATACATTTCCAAATTCGTGTACTGATCTACCCCATACAAAGCAAAAAAAAAAAAAAAAAAATACAAAAAAACAACAACATATATATAAATAAATAAATAAATTAATTAATTAATTAATAATAATAATAATAATAATAATAATAATGACACGAGTTGCGAATGTTCCAGCATGTCTAACGATGAAATTTAAATCTGATAGTGATATTCTTCATTTATTTTTAAGCTGTTTAATATTAGATTTCCTTCTAACTTATATTATTTATGAATAATTTTCTGTTCTGAGTAGAAATATAAAATGTCAACTAAACTGTCTTATCGGACTTTGCCTCCACACAAATTTTTATTTAACACGTCCATAAACGAAACAATAACAGAAAAAAAGAAGAAACACACTACACAACCATCTCAGAATGATAAGAACGGTAACTCTAATTTACAGTTTCGCTGACGATTATAAAAGTGTTATGTACTTCATGAATCCCGTATTTAAAAAATTGTGTGCCTCTGCACTCAAACACAGAAATGTGTTGGCTGCTTTCACAGAACAAAATAAATGCTGCATCTATAGTTGTTCAGTAGTTGGGTCTGCCAACAGTCGTGGTGTTATGTCAAATCAGTTGTATGATCTAGAAGTCCTTCACAAATGTGCCGATTACATTGCAATTAATAAACATTTTGACATTAAAATAAATATGAATGACAAAACTGATGAAATCACTGTAGACAAACAATTGTGTCATGCCTTTCCCGAACTAGTTGATCCAAAAATGGTATTTGGATTCAGGTAAGAAAATAATAATAATAAATAAATAAAAGGTGTAACTTGATAGTCAAAAACAAGTACTAGTGTGGTAGTTGAAAATCCTTTCACGTAACTACTTTTACTGGTAGTACTAGTTGAGCTAAAGCATCTACGATGCAGATAAATGTTACTTTAAAACGACAGTTTAATGTTAAGAAAATACACTTACAAAAACAAAAACAAATATGGCTAGTCATTTATTGTGAATGGATGAGAAAAAAATCACTTAACCTACAAATTAATTTTAAAACTCAGTTTGAGACTATCACAAATCTATAATAATTCATTATTGTTGTTGTCGTGTTGTTATCGTTATTATTGTTATTAAGTTATTCTTGTTGCTCTTATTATTATTTAAATACACATAAAAGTCAGTGTATTATATCGTTCACAAACCTGATTAAAAACAAACTTTGACTTGACAGCCAAGAAAGCAATAGAACATTTGACAGAATGCTTGAATTTGCAACTGACATCACCATATTGAATTAATCAAACCACTGTTGCACATCAGAAGTGTTACCCTGCACTGATTTCTCCGAAACCACTAATGTCACTGGTCTACAGTAAATAACTGATCCATAGTGTGAAATTCATTAAGGAAACCCAATAGATTATTCCCACAAATATGTTAATATACGATAAGTTAGTTGATGCCAGACTTTCCTAATAATAAAGTTTGAAATTATAATAAACGTTTGACACAATGGTGCCTATTTGCTGTTTTACCTTCATTTGATCATGCACAAGAAAACAAAAACTGATGACCTTTGCTACGGATAAAATAATATTTAACGATAATCTACATTGGTTGTTTATTAAATCTTTATTAGGAACACACTTAAATCATTAATCATGTGTTATATACACAGAGAAACATAGACAAAAAAATTAATTCATTTAAAAAATGAAAATATTAGGTTTTCTAGTGGGTTTTTTTCTGCTATAATGACACAGAAGTTTAATGCAAAGTGAACTGATACATGTATTTTAAAATCTTGTTGAATGTTTTTTCTTCTTTTTTTTTTTGTTGTTGTTTCTGTTTAATTTCAGATTTGCTCATCGGTTAGACTATGCCACCAGTGGAGTACTGTGTGTTGCTTTGTCTCGCAAGTCGGGGGCAGCTTTACACAAAGCATTTTCCAAAGGGCAAGCAGTAAAACATTACCTTGCACTAGTGAGATTATCTTTATTAAATCATTTGTAATATAGTGTGTCTACTCACAGTAGTGTAATGACAGTTGTATCAACAGTAATGCAATGTTTGTATTAACAATACCGTAATGTAAATATTTCACTGTTAGCTTTTATTATCAATGAAATGAAATCTCCGTATTTGAATTAATTTCCTCCTATCCTCACTCCTCCCTCCCTGCAGGTTCACAGTCACGTTGGAAAGGAGAATTTACTCATTGATGTAGCAATAGGTCAAGACAGCTCGGTGCAAGATTTCAACAAAATGTGTACAGCAAATGTTCGAGCGTGTTCCAATCCGAGACCTGCAAAGACGTTGCTCGTCTGTCTAGAACATGGCTTTTACAACGGACGTCCTGCTAGTAAAGTCTTGTTGAAACCTATCACAGGTAGCTTGTGCGATGCAGTAGTTAGATAGGGATTTTCACTTATCTGTCGATTCATTTATTTCTCATTTTTGTTTGTTTGTTTGTTTGTTTATTTACTTAGTAATTTATATTTATTTTAAACATTTAATTTTTTTGTTATTTATTTTATTTATTTATTACATATTCTTTTTAATTTAAATTCAGTTTAGGCATTAAAAAAAAAATAATAATAATAATAATACATTTTAAAAAAAATAAACAATAATAGTAGTTAAACATTTAAATATCTTTTTATTATTATTATTTTATAAAAATTAAAGTAATTTGGTTAAGTTATTTTACATTTTTTTACTTTGTAAAAATGCAGTTTTTATAACATCTAGATTTAGACCAGTGAATCTCAAATGGGAGTTGTTGTTTGCCATTGAAGAAATGGAGAAAGATTGAAGTGCATACTTGTATACTTAAAATTAAAATAGCTGAGTAAACGGGGAAGCCCGAGATCACATGACATAAACTACTGAGAACCACTGGTTTAGTCCAAACTATCATAAAGTAACTTTTATTGGGTTGAAACAGAAGTTCTTAGCATTTTTTAATGAGATATTCTGAGATAATAGTAAGAAAAAGGTTGAAAATCCAAAATCTGAAATAGCAATATTTTAGTTTTAAGACTGTTTTGCATACATAAACTTTATTTTATGCACAAAATTATTAAAAATGTTATATTAAAAAAGCTATTTGTTCAAACTGTATACGAAATATAAATGGGATTTGAATTTTGACACAGATACTCTTCTCAGGCTGTAATCTTATATTCTCAAATCTGAAACATTCTGAAATCCAAAACACATTCAGTTCCAAACGTTCATGTAAAGAATGTGCAACCTGTATTACTCTTAGATTTACTGAACCATATATGTACCATCTTTAAAGTAGCTTTGTGATTCCATCCTCCCCAAATTTGGCATCTTTCTGGGTGACAAACTGGTCTAAATATTACAAACTTTTGTTGTTTCAACCTGATAATAACTGAGATACATTTTTGTCACGAACATCACATTAGCACTTGAAACAGCATCAACGTGACACTTGCATAAAGGCAAAGAAAATATTTTTGAAATAAATCATTTTAAAAATTGCTTGAAAACCATAAATATAAAAAATAAAAAATAAAACGGTGTTGTGAACTGCTTGATGAGTAGCAGTATTTATACACCTTGTTTTTTCTGATCTAGGTGGAAAAATTAAATTCTGTAGACTGTAATTACGTTAATATATTTAGAAAAATGACAACGTTTGTGATTGCACTAACAGTATTAATGATTTTGGTGTGCATAATTGAGAATGTATTTTTACACAGCTTGCTATGAATAATACTGTGAATAGTACATGCTTAAGCCACTTCTCAAGCAATGCTGTTCCACTTGTTGCTCACAGAGAATTATATTTTTTTGCTTTCATCAGGCAGAACACATCAGCTGAGAGTGCACTGCGCTCACATCGGCCACCTCGTTATCGGCGACTACACCTACAGCAATCGAACGGACACTGAACCGTTTCGAATGATGCTGCACTCCCTCCGCCTCGTCGTTCCTCTGAAAAAACGTCGTCTTGACATCGTTTCTGGTGATCCATTCGTTTCCAACGTCGACCCAAAGTGGCAGACGTCTAGTGTCATAAACACATACAGCAGGACATCACAGTGTGTGGATGTGTCCACTCTCAAACATGTAACAATGGACATCTGATCATGGAGGATTTTGTTCGTGTGCTTCCAATAGAGAACTATTTATGTCAAGGACATCTTTTTTTTTTTTTTACATAACCTTATCAAGAACATGCCTGTGTTGGAATTGTCATCCATCCGTCATATGGACAGCTGTTGTTCACTGGTCACTGCCTGATAGATTTCAGGATCTGTTCTCCTCAGTTGACCCTCTATTTTTCTCCTGCCAGCACAGAAACAGGACTGCTTTCCTAAAGTATCTGTTCCCCCCCTTCTCTTTGGGAAGGTGCATTAAAACAATAGCATCCTGCTGATTTGAAAAAATGTAACTCACTGAATAGCGACAGAAATGTTATCTGTGTAATTCTTAACTCCATGTATGATAAGATGTATTCATGGAAATATGTTGAGTTCAAATAAATTATTTTTTACTTTTTTTCTTTAATTTGTATCCTTATTTTTTTTTTTTTTCAAATATATGGAAAAAATCTTACAAATAAAATTCTTCTAGAAAGTCTGTGATTTCTACCTAAATCTCAATTTCTTTTTATAGAATTTGGTTTTTTTTTTTCAAAGTTTTATGTCAGTAGTTTTTTGTGACTTTTATTTCATTAAAATAATGATAATAATAATATTAATTTATTTTTTTTTTTATTTATTTATTTATTTATTTATTTTTAGCTATTTATCAGTACTGCACAGTTTCTCACCAAAATAATGTTAGGCCGACAATGATACATTATGAAAGAAAAAGAAAACGTATTTAAATAGGGTTATTGTTGTTGTTTTTTTAACATCTATCTAGTCGATACTTAACAAAATAATGTTAGGCCGACAATGATACATTACGAAAGAAAAAGAAAACATATTTAAATAGGGGTTTTTTGTTGTTTTTTTAACATCTATCTTGTCGATACTTAACAAAATAATGTTAGGCAGACAATGATACATTATGAAAGAAAAAGAAAACATATTTAAATAGGTTTTTTTTTGTTGTTTTCTTAACATCTATCTTGTCAATACTTAACAAAATAATGTTAAGTGTACACTGCTACATAATGAATGTAAATTAAAAAGAAAGAATACTGTAACAAAAAGAATGAGAGAAAATAAAAAAAAAGATTTAAGAAATGATGTCTACCACAAAGAGAAGCTGTGCTGCAGCTTTTCGCAAATAAACTAATATTCAGTTATTTATATATTTATACACTAAGCCAGGCAGAGGTGATGATGGTAAATACATGTGTGATTAAGAAAAACAAAAAAGCAAGACCTCTAAGGTATATCATTTATAATAATACGTTTACATCAAACGATCTATAAACTCAAATATACAAAACATCAACTGTGGGCTTACTATAGTTGTTTTAAAAAAATAAATTACTAAATATAACTTATTGATACTGTAAGAATCACATATCAGCTGTAAGTATGATTTTTTGTTTTTATTTTTGTTCTCGTCACTTTTGTTATTTAGAAATATTTTCATTTATTTATTTACTTTTAGTTTTTTGTTTGTTTTTTTGGTCATGAAGTTTTCACTTATTTACTTTTTTATAATATAGTAATAGCTTAGCTGCAGTATATGCATCAGTGCAAGTTTAATCATATCAGCCCAGACATTTTAAATCTGAAAATTTTCTTAATTTAATTCCTATCCTCAAAAGTTCCAACTTTTTTCTTTCATTATTATTATATTTTAATTTTAATTTAATTTTTTTTTTTTTTTTTTTTTTTTAAATTACAGTAGGGGTAAAAAAAAGACAGATAAAAGAAGTCCCATATTCCACTGTGTAATATAAACTTCATGAGCATGTGTGTGGTGTTTTGGCTTATTTATTTTGTTATTATTTTTATTACTACTACTAGTACTACTACTATTATTATTATTATTATCATTGTTATCACCATTATTATTGTTTTTATTGTTGCTACTGCTGCTACTACTACTACTACTACACCTACTATTATTATTATTATTATTATTATTATTATTATCATCAGCAATTCAGCCTTCTCAGTGACAGTATGACTGCAGGAATGAATACTGACACAACAGCACTGATCAGTGAAGACATGACAAGAGTTGATCCTGTGACCCATTACACCTCAGACCAAGATTTCTCTAGCCCACAGACAGCACTTAAAGAGTCATAATAAGAAACTGTCTACAGTTTCATTAACAAACTAAATTGTAATAAAAAGTGGCAAAGTGTAATCATTCTTGTGCCCCCACTGGATTATTTCCCATTCCAACCTGTATGATATAAATGGTTTATCAAAGATGCTTAGTACTGGCCACCTGCCTCCCTGTCAGTGAGAACATCAATGTAAGAAACTCCTTGCTGATGTAGATAAAGCACGATTTTTGATATTCTGTGTGTGTGTTTGTTAAAATATACACAGTATATTCAAATGTTAGCGTGACAATACTGAATTACATCACTGCACAAAATGTAACCAAATACATTTACATTCAGCATTAAAAAAAAGCAAAAAAAAAGCATTTGAGATTTCATGTGCATGAAAATATCACTTAAATTTATACATCCAAATCATATACACAAACAATAGAATAAGAACATAATGAATTCAATCCAGCACACTATAAATCATTAATCTCAAAAGTGATTGTCTTTGCTACCTCCCGAAACAAAACGAAACACTGGTAGCATCATTAGGCTGGTTAGAAATGTATAGCTACAGTTATGAAAACTGGGTAGGGTGAAAGACAGTGGATCTATTTAAAAACATTACCATGCTGGTTTTTGAAGCAGTAACTTAAATAAAATAACTATCTTCAGGTCTAGGTAATATTAATTAAATATTAATTAAACATCCAGAACTCTGTCTACTCAAGGTTGAAGTATATGTGCAACCCATTTCCATAAAAGATGCACAAAGTCACTTACAGCCAATGTCACCATACATCAGATTAATTATAAAATTTGTTTTTAAAAATAAAACTGAAGGTTTTTTTTTTCATGTTTATCTCCTACAATCATTTTAACAATAATTCACTTTGTTTTTCTTAAACTGTGTTGAATATATGTGTGTCCTTCGAGTGAAACAAATTAAAAAATATATATATTATACTGACAATTTTTAAAAGCAATAATCGTATTTTGATTACTGATAAATCAGCAAGGCTTTTATCATTTAACATATTATATTTCGTAGGTTCTAAATGACAGAAACTCAAAAAATAAATTATAATAAAATTTAAAAAATTCAAAATGTGACTTGATGCACCTTTTGTGGGAATGGGTCAGATATGTTCTGGGTACAAAATTCTATGACTGTGTCTGCACAAATGTAGAATAATTATTTAAAATGAAGGTATTATGATCTGGACAAGGGTTGTTACTGGGATATGATCACAGTACCTTCCAGACTTAAGCTGAGGATTTAACCATGGTTAGACATTATTGAAACTCCTCTAAACATGGCCAAAAGCAACAACTAAAACATCTGTTAATTTTAAGCTTTTATTTACTTACTTATTTACTTCTGTTTTCAATTTTAAATGCATTATTTATTCATTCTCTGAAGAGAATCAAAATTATCTGACCGGTGAAATTATGAAAAGAACAATTGTTGAATTATTTTTCTCTTTTTTATTTACATCAACTATTTACATGTTCAGTATCATTTACTCATGATTTTAACCTTTATTTTTGAAACTGGATGCAAACAAAATTAATATCACCAATACAGACATCATAGATTAAAATTAATAAAAGCAATATTTGATAAAGTAAAGCTGGTATACAATACTAATAAACCAAAATAATAAAAAAAAGGTTATCATCTGGTAATATTTCTGTAAAGCCAAGAGCAGGGTAATGGAGATTTGGTCTCACATCTAGACAAAGCAATATAATTCATTAATATTAATGAAGCAATAGATCTGCTGAGACAAATTAATATTAATTAAACAGTAGCATTTGTTAATATTAAAAAAAAAAAAAAAAAATCAACTGTAACAGAAAGGTATAGTTTCAGATTTAACTTAAGAAACAGGATATTTTTTTTAACATTATTCAAACAGGGAGGACTGAATGGTATTAAGATAAGACCTTTTTAATATTAATAAAGTACGTACTAATTAATATTAAAGGTGAACAGGCTATCTATAGTAATAAATCAGGTAGAATAGATTAACATTACTGAGCAGACTAAAATAATCCAGTATAGATAGTCTTTAATGAAGAAGAAATAGCTGATAAATAAAATGGGTATAACTTTAATATTAATAAAGCTATGTGCTGTTTACTAATATTAATAAAAGTTGTACTGTTTATTAACATTTAATTTTTTTATTTTTATTTTTAATTAATACCATTAATTAATATATAAAAATAATAATAAAAAAATAAATAAATAAATAAACCAAAATGTTTATTAATATAAAAAAAGAAAAGAAAAAGAACCTGCAGTTTAGAAATATTAACAAAGCTGTACTGCTTATTAATATTAATTAGGTTGACTGAGTTACAAAATTATAATGACAAGCAGTAATCATGCTATGTAAACAAACTCTGTGAGTGGTGTTTACCACTGAATGTAAACAAGTTAAATAGTGGTTCCACTTTACTTTCAAACTCACAAGTTGCTTCAGTTATGATGTAGATGTTCTACCATGCAGCTGTTTTGATGTTCGATATTATCTGTTTTGTACAAAATAATTTCTTGACTTGTTTCATCATAGTGTAGCCATATTAAATTTCACCATTTTTGTTAACCATTTTTAATTTTTACCATTTTGTATCTGATTTAAATGACATTTTGTAGTTATTTCAAATTTGCCATTTTTGCTGATCAGTTTGAATGCATGTTCCCATTCTGCAGCTGTTTTGATGCTAACTGTTTTTCAAAAGTCATTTTCAAGTCCATTATTCTGAGATTATTCCATTTTATTGCCATTTGTGAGTTAAATACCAATATTTAATATATGATTTACAACAGATCAACTTCTGTCTTATTTAAATATATAAAACTATGTCACAGAGATGTAATACTCTATAAAAGAATGTATATATATATATATATATATATAAAAAATCTATCTCTTTCTTCATTGTAATGAGAAAATCACACAAACTAACTAAATAATAACAAATAATAAATATAATTCTTCTATCATTAGAACATGAAAATGCAAAAAAAAAATACAATTGAAAAGAAAGTAGTGGTTACTTTCTGTAAAAAAAAATTAAATAAGAAGGAAAAAAATCTGACATATATCTTCCAAAATCTTGAAATAGTTAAATTTTTATATATTTTTATGACAACAAATAGAACAAATTTTGTTAATAAAATACAAAACAAAAACAGTAATTCAAAAAGATTTAATAATAATAATAATAAAAAAAAAACAGATTAATAAGAAAATAATAATAGTATAATTCTATCAAGTTAAAACAAAAAATAGAATAATAATAGAAAAAATAAAATATATCAAACTTTTAATAAATTAAAAAAGTAAGTAGTGTTTTATATATATATATATATTTAAATAGTTTGACTAATAAAGAGACAGAGAACACTGGGAATATTTTGTATACTTTTCAGTGATAAGATTGTCCAAAATTAAAAATCAATATGTTTGTGTTTGTGTAGACAAACATATACAAACAAAAATAAGAGTGTTTATATTCCAGCAATGAGAAAATCTCAGTTAAGAAAACTAAGTTATTCTCTTTAATGACACAGCCACCAGCGCAAGTCAATTTTTTTTTTTTTTTTTTTGACACCATTCTCAGACTCACAGAAACAATAATAACCCTTTTAGCACCGTGAAACAATAGCAAAACTGTGGTGAAGAAAACCGTGCATTATTTTTTTAATTTCTTTTTTTTTTTTTTTTTTTTTTTTAAACTTAACCTGACATCTCTGCAGTTACTCATCCTATGTGCTGAATATAACTGTTTTGGAAAATATACCACAACCCTGGAGGAATCAATACCTTATAACATCAGTTCACTAAAATATACTGGCCATGCATGTAACAATCTTTGACACTACAACACTATATCAGCCACTTAAAAAAAAAAAAAAAAAAAAAAAAAAAACATTTCTTCTAACAAAAATGTTAATGAGCAATACAGCAACTACCGGGTACAGCAAATAATTTGAGCCAATCAGAAAGCACAATACATCTACGTTAACATGGCAACATACACTGGGCATCTCTGAATTCTTGTACCTCACAGTGAAGAGTTAGTTTGTCTCTGATAACAGAAGGCGGTCAGTGCTAAAAGGGTTTAAAGAATTATTTTAGTGAGATTTAAAAAAAAAAAACATAGCACACATACAAGTTAGACAAATAGTGCTGTATATATATAATTCTATCAATATAAAACAAAAAGACCAAAAACTTTCATTTTTTTTTTTTTAAAAAAAAAAAAACTGTCAAAAAATCTCCTTGGAGCATTTTCATCAGTCGTTTACTTCCGACTTCGGGAGCGTACGTCCATCGCTGTCTGAAGAATCTGGCTCAGCTCCATCAGGTGCATCTGTTTGTTTCCTGTTGCTGCAGCAGCTGAGGCATGTCGACCAGCGTACCTACAACAACAACAACAACAGCAGCAGTGGCATTAGTTATGAAATATGTAAAATGTAAGCAAGTGATTATCCAGCATATTCTAATGCAGGTTTTGTTGGTGTAAACATACGTCCTTCGAAAAATTCAGGTTTTTTTTCGTTCCTTTCTTGAATCTTTGTTAATAATAAAGTATGGAAATGAAAAAAACAAAACAAATCATGGACATTCAGTTTGTCTGATTTAACTAATATAAACATTTATTAATACGAGTATCACACTATTTATCAGCAGGATTGATACTGGAGTTCACCTGGGTTACTGGATTTTCTGAACCAAGATTTTTAAAATGTAAAATAAACAATGAAAAATAAAGAACAAAACTGTATTTAAAAGATAGAAATCAATACTCTTATTAACCCAGTTTTCTAGAAGTCATACCAACAATACCTGTTTCAGACACACACACACACACAAAATTATGTTTAGGGCAAAAACAAATGCTGTCATAACTAAAATGAATATTAAAATTGATTTGAACAGGATTTTATTTATTTAAAGTTGTTTAAGAGGTAAACCATACATTATAGTTTCTATGAAAAATAATTACAAACCAAATGTTTAAAATAATACATTACTAATCAAACCACATTTGAACAAAAAAAAAAAAAAAAAAAAAAAAAAAAAAAAAACACAACCAAAACGAAACGAGAAATAAAACTAAATTTCTCTTACTCTAATTCAGAGTCTTTGTTGATCTTGTGGAGAATGGTTTTGATTCGCGCCTGCACGTACATCCATGCTCCCATGTTCTTGTGCTCCTCCTGGGCCCAGGTCAGACAGGCCTTTGGGTATTTCTCAATTTCAGACTTGACCAAGTCAAACGGAAACGGCGTGAGCTAAAAGAACACAAAAATAAACTCACTCGGAAAAACAATACACACTGGAGGATGAACAGAGCAGAGGAACACCTCCAAACATTTCTTTCAAGTTAAAAATTATTAAATTATTAAACATTTATTTTATGATATTTAATTACATTTTGATACCAAGAGCTGTTGGTATAGTGTACTGTTTATTTAGTTATTTATATACAACAATTAACTGAGTGGGAAACAAAAATCATTTGTGGCCTGGTGATGGGCTACTGTTATTGTTTAGCAGAATAAAATATTTTATAGAAACCTTCCCAAGGACTTAAACATTATAACAAATATATAGCTGGATTGGGAAATAATCTGTATACCTAGGATTACAGATTTTGTTCCTGACTGTATCTAATAACTGAGCCACAGCCAGTTTTTTTTTCAACTAAAATCACTCTGGACCAATCTAAGAGTGACAAATCCATACGTATGAGATATCCAAAAACATGTAATGCTTGGTGCAGAGTATGAACATTTAATTTTTTCTTCTTTTAACTGATTACAAATCTCTAACACAGTGTTTTTCAAAGTCACAACATCTGAAATCACTGTCAAAAAAACGTGTGCAGTCAAGGACTTGTTACCTGTTCAATTCTAGAAATAGCAATCTTGTCCACGACTCCTTTCTGCTCTCGTTCCTTCACCAGCTCATAGTAGAGCTTTCCAGTGCAGAAGACCAGTTTCTTCACACCGCTAGGGTTGTCTGCTGCCTCTCCACTTTCTGCTATCACACGTTTGAACGTCGTCCCTTCCTTCATCTCATCGAAACTTGACCTCGCTTCAGGCAGACGCAACAAACTCTTTGGTGTCATCACAATCAGCTGCCAAAAAAATAATAATTCAAATCACTGTTAGCAGCAAAATAAAATTTAAATTACTATTAGCTGCAAAAAATAATTCAAATCACCTTCAGCTGCAAAAATAATTCAAATCAGCATCAGTTTCAAAAAGTAATTTAAATCACTATTAGCTGCAGAAATAATTCAAATCACTATACCAGCTGCAAAAGGTAATTCAAATCACTATTAGTTGCAAAAATTCTAATCACTATTAGCTGCAGAAATAATTCAAATCACTATCGGCTGCAAAAAGTAATTCAAATCACTATTAGTTGAAGAAACAATTCATATCACTATCAACTGCAGAACTAATTCAAATGACTGTCATCTTCCAAAATAATTTAAATGTCATTATTTGTTGTACTGATTATTCAAATCCCTACCAGTCACAATGATAATTCAAACTGGTGTTAGCTGCAGAAATAAATTGAATCACTATTAACTATAGTAATAATTCAAGTCACTACAGGTATTAGCTACAGTAATAATTTAAAATTACTATTACTGTAATTAGCTGTAACAATAATTTAAAAAAAAACGAAAATTAGATTTTGGCACATTTCGTAATCATTACTGGTGGTTGTGGTAATTACCAGAAAGTCAAATCATGTCTGAGAAGTAAAAATCAAATCAGAAGTAAGTGGGAATGAAAAAAGAAGAGAAAATCAGACAAATTGTGAGATTAGCTCTGGTGTATAATGAGATGGATTCCTAGATTCAACACACTCACAGGTTTTCTGAATGGCAGGACAATCTGTCGCCTCATCGCGTGGAAGAAGTTGGCAGGAGTGGTCAGGTTACATACAATCCAGTTTGTCTCATGAAGCTGCTGAATTTCAAAGTTTTGATTCTCTGGCTGCAAACAACAACAACAACAATAATAATAATAACAATAACAATAATAATAATAGCAATAATAATAATAATAAATAAATAAATAAAAATAGATAAATAAGACTGAAGAAAGAAATATTTTATTTAAAAGTATATTTAAGATATATGTCAATACTACAGCAAACTATGCACCAGAATACATGTGGATTACTGTCCTTATAGTTAACAAGAAAGGAAATTTGATGTGGGTTACTTTTTCATAAATTGCAACAAAGGGTATCTATTATAAGCTCTTTCTCACAGTTAGTTATGTATAGACCATATTACAGTATTTGATAAGCAGCTAGAACAGGAATTTTTTCAACAGAGGTACAACTGGTTTGATTTTTCTATATTTACAGACTGTTGTATCAAATGTACTGGTATGTCTGACCTATGGTTCTAATACTTTCATATACAACAGTTCCGTAACTGCAATTAATCCTATATATCTACTGACTACAAACAATAACACTAGCTAAACAACAGTACATAAACATATTCAGAGTTAAGTCTACTAGTACAATTCAAAAAGGAAAAGGTTATTGTTTTAAAATAAGAGAGATCTACAACTGGCTTAATTAAAAAAGGAACAGGCTACTGTTTTAAAACAGGAGAGACCCATCAGATGATGCATTATTTCAAAATGAAGGATGAAACTGTTCACTTGTAAGAACAAACTCACAGGGAAGTGGTCAGGGTCATCATTACTCATCTGCAGGAAACGCTCCAGTCTGGCACTTGAGTGCTCTGGACCCTGAAATCAAAACAAAACCAATTTTCTTCAACTTTTCAACCACAATCTTATCAATTTTAAACTGTCCAGCTGAATGGTTTTTTTTTGTTTTTTTGTTTTTCAAAGCAAAAAACCATTTCTCAACAGACCGAAAACGACTAGGACAAATTACCATTATTTCATGGCTGTAGACAAAGACAACTTACCATTCCTTCATACCCATGAGGCAGCAGGAGGACTATGCCACTCTGCCGCACCCACTTAGCTTGTCCGCTGGAGATGAACTGATCAATTATGCACTGAGCTGTATTGGCAAAGTCTCCAAACTGGGCTTCCCAGATCACCAGAGCTGTTGGGTTGGACAGGGAAAAGCCAAGCTCGAATCCTGAAAGAGGTGGTATTAGAAGTGTTATCAGTGATACTGGTGTGGTCTAGGGTGAGTGAAATACTTTTACTTCTACTCAAGTACAAAATAAAAGTATCTTGTAACAAATCCACCTGAATTAGAAAGTAAAACTATTTTCTAAAACTAATTAAAAAAAAAATGTAGAAGGTAGAAGTTAATGAAACACAAAATACAAGAATCAAATGCACTGCGACCACAGACATGTGCTGCCACCTTCAGTTGACATCGATACCTCCTTGTACAGAAGTGTGCAAAGCAAGCACACCATCTTTAACAAATTTCCCTTTCCTGACAAGAATCATCAGCAGATGTGGCCACTGGTGTTGTCACAATCTCAGTTCCCTTTTGCCACTCTCTACTTTTCATGATCTCAAAATAAACTAGTTGCTATAATGAGAGTTAAAAGTAGGTTTTCTGTAAATACTTACCTAAAACCACATTCCATGAAAGAACTTAAAGTGGGTTTTTTCTATGAATACTCACCAAGTACTCCATACTCTGACAGTGAGCTGCTACACACAGTGTAGTTGGTTTTCTAGGAATACTCACCAAGTACTCCATACTCTGACAGTGAGCTGTTGCACACAGTGTAGTTGGTTTTCTAGGAATACTCACCAAGTACTCCATACTCTGACAGTGAGCTGCTACACACAGTGTAGTTGGTTTTCTAGGAATACTCACCAAGTACTCCATACTCTGACAGTGAGCTGTTACACACAGTGTAGGTGGCCTGGTCTGGATACAAGTGATTCAGAGGTACATAGATACACTTGTCAATATTCTGGTGGTGAAGCACATGGTGACGGTGACTGGAATAAATAAAAATAAAAATGAAAGATTCAAACAAACACAGAAATGGTGATTGCAGAAGCAATTTAAGAGAGAGACACATATTCACTTCAGTTAAATAATATTGTAGTTCTCTTGTATCTAGTAGTTAAATAATGGTATGATGATATATGTCACCCAAATTAATGGTGTCAGTGCACAATTTGTTATAAAATAAGGTGTGATCTGTAATGAACAGTAACATATTCACTTTCTGAATGTGGAATGTTTTAATCCTGAGTAACGATATTTTTATACATTCTGAATAATGAAGTCACAGTACCCGAGTTGTGACATGTCACATAAACTGAAAGACCTGCAACATTCCATGATGACAGTCACTCATAAAAGGATTCAACCAAACACAAACACACCTCTCAAAGACACACACACACACACACACAATCAGATGTTGTAGCTGTAGATGCAAATGTCACCTGAAAGTGCCACGTTCCACATCCTGCCCACTCAGTCGGACTGGGCTGCCTTCTTTGAGCAGAGATCCAAAGGCGAGAGCTTCTCCAAGGGCCCAGTCAGCCATGCGATTCTGAACCATTTCTCCTCGGCTTTTCAGAATCCTCTTTAAACCTGTCAACAACAAAAACTTGTGTCTAACACGTTAAAGTCTCTCTGCTTTAAACCTGTCAACAACAAAAACTTGTATCAAACACATTAAAGTCTCTCTGCTTTAAACCTGTCAACAACAAAAACTTGTATCCAATACACATTAAAGTCTCTTTGCTTTAAACCTGTCAACAACAAAAACTTGTGTCTAATACACGTTAAAGTCTCTTTGCTTTAAACCTGTCAACAACAAAAACTTGTGTCTAATACACGTTAAAGTCTCTCTGCTTTAAACCTGTCAACAACAAAAACATTACAGTCTCTCTGCTGCATGATGTGAACATACTGACTAAATACATTCTAAATATTTCCAGTGCTCTTCAAGTGAAAAAAAACCAGTCTGAATTATCTAAATAACCCTTCAGTGCTTCCAGGTAACAGATTTTTTTTTTTTTTTTTTTTGACCCTGTCTTTGCTGTTCCTATACTGACAACTTATTGATTTATTTGTTGCTTCTTAAAGTATGATGGCACGAACATGGAAAGAACAATCATCTGATAATTCTGCATTTTAACAAACTAGAAGTGTAGAAATAATCAAAAAAACTTAACAAACCTCCATGGATGACGAAGTCATCAGGTGGAGTGCTGAACACATTTCCAATATGGTGCAGGACATCCTCGGAGATTCCTGTTATGGGCATCTTCATGGGATCCCGTCCCTCAAAGAAGTTGCCCCAGGGTGAGTCCAGCCAGTCTGTGTTTTTCACAGCAGTTTCTTTCTTTGCGGCCACGTAAGCTTCTTCACAGATTTTGTCATACTTAGCTACTTCCTCCTGCAACGGAAAAGAGACAGAATCATGGGACTGTTCATAACAATGATGATGTTGATATTTATTACAATAATGATGATGTAAATATTAATGATGATTTATGTCAAATATTTATGATTATGATGGTGATGATGATGCTTATGATAGTGACATTTACTACACAATTTTAGATCTGAACAAGTACAATGTAAATAAAAAGATAAACTGGTTAAAGATTTTATTTTTTTTTTTTTATATGTTTATCTGGTATGTAGTACATTACCCTAACAATACACAAGTAAACACAAAAATCAAAGTAAATCTATTCACACTATCGCAGCCAGTATTGTGAAATATATTTTGAATTAAATATATTGACAATACATGCAAATATATTTAATGTGGAGAGTGTAAAATAAATGTCACTGACAGATACAACAAGATACAGTACCTCGTATTCCTGCTGTGAAACAACACCGCTAGCGACCAGGTTTTGAGCATACTTGGCCAGACATGTTGGCTGTTTGGCAATCTTCTTGTACATGAGAGGTTGGGTGAACAGTGGCTCATCAATTTCATTGTGTCCAAACCGCCGATAACAAACCTAGGTGACAAACACATCAATTTAAACATTTTCAACTGAAAACTCAGGTGACAAACACATCAATTTAAACACTTTCAACTGCAAACCTAGGTGACAAACACATCAATTTAAACAGCAAACCTAGGTGACAAACACCAATTTAAACACTTTTCAATTTAAATATTTTTTAACTGCAGGTGACAAACACCAATTTAAACACTTTCAACAGCAAACCTAGGTGACAAACACATCAATTTAAATATTTTTAACTGCAACCTAGGTGACAAACATTTCAATTTAAACACTTTCAACAGCAAACCTAGGTGACAAACACACCAATTTAAACACTTTCAACAGCAAACCTAGGTGACAAACATTTCAATTTAAATACTTTCAACTGCAAACCTAGGTGACAAACACATCAATTTAAATATTTTCAGCTACGAACTAAAAATAGGATCAACAGTATAATAAGAACATGCTTTAAATAAAATCAGCTTTGACTAGATAACAAACACATCTATTTAAACACTTTCAACAGCAAACCTTTATAATAAAAAATATCAATTTAAAAACTATTATCATCAACCCTAGATAACAAATAAATTAATTGAAATTCCATTAGAAGCAACCTTTAATAATCAATTTAAATATTTTCTACAGCAGACCTTGATAACAAAACATTTTTAATATAACTACTTTAACAGGGATACGTAACAAGTATCTCACAAGGCCAACAACATGAACAACGTTCAAAGTAACTCACAAGATCAATGACTACGTCTTTTCCAAACGTTGTCCTCCAGTCAGCAGCTACCTTGCACACGTGAATGACAGCCTCGGGGTCATCAGCATTCACGTGGAAGATAGGCGCGTTCACCACCCGGGCAACGTCGGTGCAGTACGGCGAAGACCTGGCCATGCGAGGATCTGTGGTGAAACCAATCTGAAAGAGAAAACATTAAAACTTTCTGGGTTCTCAGTTTAGGCAGCATGGATGGAAATTGTCTTTATTTTCTCTTCAGTCAAAAGAAAGGGTTAAGAATATTGTGCCTCTGATATACCTGAGTTACATATTTTCTGCATGTTTGGCGTGAAGAAATGGTTAATATATTTCTTTGTTTCAGCATAAAGGGTTGGCAGTCTAGTTTTTAATCACATCTAAGAGTAAACAACCTACCAAACTTGCATCCACATAATCTACAGGAAAGGTTAGCATATTTGTGTCTACAAAATCTACAGAAAAATTTAACATTTGTCTACAAAATCTACAGGAAAGGTTAACATCTATGACTACACAGTCTACAGAAAGGGTTAATATTTATGTTTATACAATCTAAAGTAAGAATATGATTCTTAACTAATATGAGTGTTAACAAGGTCAGAGTGGATGTAACCAATCTTATTGTTAACAAGATGGATCAGACTGGATGTAACTAACCTGATTGTTAACAAGATGGATCAGACTGGATGCTGCTAACCTTATTGTTAACAAAATGGATCAGACTGGATATAAGTAACCTGATTGTTAACTAGATGGATCAGACTGGATGTAACTAACCTGACTGTTAACAAGATGGATCAGACTGGATGTAACTAACCTGATTGTTAACGACGAGGTGAATTGTTCCATGTGTGGTGTACGCAGGCAGGTCACTCAAGTGGAATGTCTCATAAACAACACCCTGTCCTGCAAAAGCAGCATCACCATGAAGTAAGATACTCATCACCTGGAACAAGTTGTAAACAAAACATGAAACAAGTGTGGGTCACGCTGACACACTGCAAAAGCAGTGAGACCAATCAAAAAACACTGTGATTATATTTAAACATTACGTATAAAAACGTGTGTCATATAAGAAGTACATGAAACTGGATTCAGTCAGATTAAAACAACAGGAAAAGTGTGTGACACATAATAAAACAAAATTAAACGGAGTGACAGTAAAACAATACAAAACAGTAAGTCATATTAAACAAAACGGAATAAAACCAAAGCCATGGGAAAATAATTTGAAACAAAATTTTTAGTCATATAAAAAAAAAAAACATTATTAGATACAAATCATATTAAACATAAAACAGAACTCGGTCACATTAAAACATTATAAAACACCAATCACATTCAAATATAAGTCAAGACTCAAAGTCACATTAAAACATGAAAAGAGACTGAAAACACACACAACAACAACTCAAAGAGTCCTGTTACACTGATTCTCCTGTAACGTCAAACAGGCTGCCAGGCTCACCTTTTTCCCGTCCGTGTCTCCCCTGTAGAACTGCTCAGCTCTCGTCTTTCCCTGCACGACGGGATCAACGGCTTCGAGATGGGAAGGGTTGGCCACGACGGCCAGTTTGATGTTCTTGTTGGTCACCCTGTTGAGGCGTTCGTGGGACATCCCCAGGTGATACTTCACGTCACCCGACCCCTCGTCAGAAGCCTCCAGCTTTGAGTCAAACTGACAGATGATCTTCTCCAGTGGCTTTCGGCAGACGTTTGCTAGAACGTTCAGGCGACCCCTGCAATGAGACAAATCTTACATGTACTGGACATCATGAATAAAATCACTTCAGTTCTGAATAAAAAAATAAGAATTCTGAATTCCAAACGGTATCTGCTCCCAAGGATATTCAGTACAGTATTCTGGACATTTTGTCAAAAAATAATCTGGGACCAAACAAGGATCACAGACGTGTATCATGCCTGTTTTTATTCAACATGTCAAATTCATGCTCACTGAAAACTCACCTGTGAGGCATGCCTATGACAAAGCTGTCCACTCCATAAGCACTGCAAGAATCAATGATTGTCTTCATAGCTGGGATCAGCACCTCGCAGCCTTCCAGACCAAACCGTTTCTCTGAGGACCACTTCCTGGCTAAAAACTCCTCAAACCTGCAATACAAAAAAATATTAGGCTAATGACTCTCTAAATAATCAGTCTGAAATCTGCAACAAGGAAAGTCTGTATGTACTTCTACACAGCAGGTGTTAAACTTTGTTAAAGCTGTAAAGTCCCATATTATAAATAATCCCAGAAAGATGAAAAAAAAAAAAAAAAAAAAAGAATATGTAAGAGTTCTTTGATTATTTTTCCAAAAATATTTTCTCATATAATGTGTTTGGATACTGGCAAACCTTCAACATCATCATCACAACTTGAGAAATACTTATTTTAATACATCTAGAAAAACAGATTTAAAAAAAAAAAACATGTCTAACTACAGGCTAACTCGACAAGTCTTCAGTACAACCACTTCTACATACGTCTGTTTTATAAAATGATGGGCAAAGAGCAAAAATTTGAACATAAGACTCATTCCAGTTTAATGATAAAAATGTGAAGAGTTAGAAAAATGTGCAAAGACCTCGTAGATCGGACCAGCCTGGCAAGGATGAGGCGCTTTTCTTCACTGCTGAACTGCATGATTCCTGGAGGCTCAAACTTCTTCCGGATCCAGTCCGTCTGCTCAATGTTGTTAATGAACATGAACTCAACTCCAACATGGCGGCAATACACCTCCTGCAGAAGAAAAACAAAAACTCTGAATTTTTTTTTATTATTATTATTTTTTTTTTTTTTTTATTTACAAAGATGATAACAGGTGACACGAATATAATAAAATAATTTATGAAATAAATAAACTTTTATTCTTCACAGAAAAAAAATAACAACTAGAAGATCTATTTTTAATCTGATAACAGGTGAGGAGATTAAAAATAAACAAATAATTTATTTACAAAAAATCAAATAAAATCAAATCATTTTGGGTTTTATTTTCTCAAAAAAAAAAAAAAAAAAATTGGATAACAGATTATGTATGTATTCCTGAATATACTATTAAATATAATGTGTATTTTATTACCATAAACAGTTCTGATAATTGTATTATATCTGTGTGATAAGGAATACTGTTTATAAAGTTACAAATAAAAAAAAAAATTAAATTTTTTTTAATTTGTTTTTGGCAAACCTCGAGTCGTTTGATAATTTCTCGCAGGGGCAGAGCTGCGTTGTTGCCGCCGATGTAGGTTGTGGCTGGCAAGCGAAACACACGGTCAAGATCCTGCTCCTCTGCAATCAACAAACAAACAAACTGACAGACAGACAGACAGACAGACAGACACAGAGTTCATACAGAATTATGTAATCGGTAACTCTAGGACAGAGAAATTGTTTAATGTGCATTTCTACCTACGGTGCAAACACTTAATTTAAACCTTTTGCATTCTTTCATGTGATTACTTTTTTTCTAAATGACCACCAATCTTTTCTAAAAATAAAGTATGACTACAAAATAACCAGACTGCAGTTATCTATCAAAGCTGCCATATTAATTTCTTTTCTATGAACTTGAACCATGTTTATAAACTTAAACCATGTTCATTAACTAAAAAAAAATAAATAAATAAAATAATAAAAAAAAAAAAATAATAATTTAAAAGATAATAAAATAAATAAATAAATAATAATAATAATAATAATAATAATAATAATAATAATAATAAAATTAAATAAAATTTTAAAAAAATATATTAAATTAAAAATTAATAATTACATCAACTACAGCCTGATCTGTAACCATTTACTAATGAATCTGACAAAAAATATTAGCAAATTTGCCACACTGATCAATTAATAAAGGAAAATAACAGCTGAACTAAATCAAAATACATTTTTTTAAAATCAAAGCATGGTCTCTAGAATATACCAAATAATCACATGAAAGTTAGCAAAAATTTTACATCTTATCTGTAACATATTCACAAACACAAGTTAGTTTTAAAACTACTCTAAGTGAACTACATTATTTGATTAAAACTAAAAACAAAATAAATATATGAAATTTAGAAATTTAAACTAAAAACTGAACAAAACTGATAAAGGCAATAAATAAAAAATGTATACAGTTAATATAAGCATAAAGAGTTATAAACTAACCTGATATCTCTACAAGATTAAATTTAAAACAAATGGAATGAAAGCTAGGGCATGTTAGTTTGAGTTTAAGCTATTAAAAAGTCAAGCAAATTAGTGAAGATTAGTGAAATTTTAATTAAATAATAACGGAAGCAAATTGCTGTGGGAATTAATGCATGCCAAATTAGCTTTGATTAAAGATAAACTGGACAGTTCATTATTTTTCTCACTATTTCACAACATACTGGTACTGATATTTCACAATGTACTGTTATCATGTAGTACTGAAGTCACTGTATAATATATTATTAATCAGTCAATGCATAACATGAAATGATGCCATATAAAAGAATATTGATATATCATTTTATTACAGTACTGGTGTCACTGTATAATGTAATATTAATCAGTCTGTATAATGTAATTTTAATCAGTCAGTATAATGTAACATTAATCAGTCTATGTAATGTAATACTAATAGTCTCTCTATAATGTAATATTAATCAGTCTGTATAATGTAATATTAATCTGTCTCTGTATAATGATATACTGTATAAAACAATACTAACATATCATTGATAATGTATGATATACTATACAAAAAAATACACTGATATATCAGTGTACATTACAGTATCAATGCCAATGTGTAACTATGATTGATTGGTATGATACTATATTGATATCCTATTTATATTACATTATGTATTACTGATATAACATTGTGTTAGGTTATTACTTTGTATGCCACTTTGTAATGCAGTAATGATATGTCACTATACAAAGTAATAGTGTAATGTAATTATAATATGTACTGATTACGTAAGCTATTATTAATTATATATCACAGTAAACATTATTGTAAGTTATTACTGATATGTCGCTGTATAAGGTAACACGGATGTATACAATTTATTACAGATATTCATACACTATTGTACAAATTATTATTGATATGTCGATGTACAAGGCAGTATTCATAAATCATTATCTAAACAATTATCCGTACAATGCAATACTGTAATCACAGTGTTTGTTATGGTTGATATGTCACTATATTGCAGTACTGATGTCAGTGTATAATCCAGTAATGATTATGTCATAGAATAATTTCTTACCGATATGTCACTGTATTCATTTTTACTGATGTCACAGTGTAAGTTGTTATTGTAAGTAATATTGATATGTCATGTCACAAGTTATTACTGATATGTCACTATATAAGGTAGTATTGATATGTCACTGTATGACATAATATTGATATCATTACTGATATGTATTACTTATAAATGTAATTTAGCAATCCTAACATAATATTATGGATTAACAGTTGATTCATTAAATTTAGTTTTTGCATCCATTGATGTTATATCTTTATAAAGAACAAATCTGTCTGTGTGTATGTATGTGTGTGTGTGTGAGAGAGAGAGAGAGAGAGAGAGAGAGAGAGAGAGACAGACAGAGTAAAGTGTAAATACTAAAATTAAAGACAAAACTGCACATGACTTTCAAACACACCAAATTACACAACACAAGAACACACCAAATGCTGTTAAAGCATGCACTGTTGTTAATTGTTAATTGTTAAACATATTATTAACCAACACCAAAACTATTAACTAATACACCTATATTTAAAACTGCTAAAAGATAATTTGTTTATTAATCTTATGTTTTTATTGTCATACTCTTATTTTTTTTTTTATATTTTTTTTCTGGATTTCATTTATTCTTGTAAATTAAAATAGGAGTTTTTATTTATGTAGCATTTATTTCATTATTATCAGTAGTAATAATAAAATACAATGCATAAAAAAAAAAAAATTTCTTTTGTTAATACATTAAATGGGAAAAAACCCCCAAAACCCCCAACATTTATTAGGATAATACTGATGTTAACAATTTCTATATAAGGACATAAATGACCATTTAGAATGGTAGAAAAATGCCCCGACAGACCTAGTAAATCTATTGCCAATGAATACCTAAGCAGATCTAACCTGTTACTGCTGAATTAATCATATATTTTAACCATTTTTATTTTCTAACTTGACAAAATATAACATTTATTGATTTACAGTTAAAAATTGTTTTTAAATTAAATTTCATGATTTTATGATGAAACAATAACCTTCATGAATTTTATGACAATTTGCGGTTAACATATTGAACTTCCTGATTTCATAACGTGATAAAATACTGCAATTCATCACTTTATAATTTGATAAATACTAGACTTCATAATTTTATAATGATAAAATTCTGAACTCCACAATTTTGAAACGTGATAAAAAATACTGCTTTGAAACATTAGATTTCAAACTAATTTTTTAACATTTGCTTTCTAATATAACATTAACCAGTAAGAGAAAACTGTTTACAATGTTAAAACATGGTGCAAAACACTCATTAGTATGATTTGAAGTTTCAACTATTTCTAAACTATGTTAACAATAAGCAGTGACTTGATTAATAATGTTTCACAAATCAGACTAAAATGATTTGATCGCTGTTTACATTTCTAAAATCAAGTCACATCAACCTTTCCAAATCTATTGTCACGTGATTAATAATGATTTGATTACTGTTTATATCTGAAAATCAGGACACTTTAACCTTACCAAATCTATAGTGACTTGACTGGCAATGTGTACATTTGTAAAAAAATCAAGTAATTTTATCCTTACCAAATCCATAGTGACATGATTAGTTATATTTATTTTTGACTCATTAGTGACTGGATCACCGTTTACATTCGAAAAATCAAGTCACTTTATCCTTACCAAATCTGTAGTGACTTGATCAGGAATGTTTACGTTTGACTAAAATTAAATAGTGACTTAATCACTGTTTACATTTGAAAAAATACAAGTCACTTTATCTGTATCAAAAAAAATAGTGACTTGATCAGGAATGTTTACATTTGACTAAAACTAAAATAGTGACTTAATCACTGTTTACGTTTGAAAAAAGAAAATCAAGTCACTTTATCCTTACCAAATCTATAGTGACTCATGAGCAGCTGTTGAGGTGGGTTGGCCTGAAGGTCAACACTGTTGATTCCCAAAGGGTCAAGGTCAGCCAGGTGATGTCCAGCAATCTAATGAAGAGCAAACAAACAAATAGTCCACTAAACATAACTTGGATCTCAGATTGTGAAGAGTCCCCAGTCTGATGCTGTACATACTTTGAAAAGAGCAACAGCAGAAGTTTAATAATCTGTTCTTGATGATACATTCGGCAAAGCACGCGAATCAGTAACATCACAAAAGGTTCTTATCAGAAATAAGGAAGATCATAAACAACACTCGAAGAGTTACTGAATGATAAGCTCAGGAATACTGTCAAAATCAGAAACAAGAAATCATGAAAAAAATCAGGATTAGATATGACGGAGCATGGATGATGAAAACACAAGTGTCATATTCACTAGTCAATATATGAACAGAATCAATATATGAACAGTTCAGTCAACAACAGTTCTCTGTCAGAAGAGGCAGTATAACAATGCCAGTCAGAAAGAGCAATATGAAGTGTACACTGTCAGAATGAGTAATATTAACAGTTCATTGTCAGAATTGGCAATATGAACAGATCAGTCAGAATCAGTAACATTTTTCCAGTTGACAATGTGAACAGTTCACTGTCAGGATCAGCAACTAAACAGTACACTAACCAAATCAGAAATATGAACAGTATGATGACAGAATCAGCAATACCAATTAGCATCACCATCAGTAAACTAATAACATAGCATGTATCACAGTTAGTAGAGTAATAATAACTAGTTTCACAAGAAGTAAATTGATAACGTGTTAGGTTACTAGTACATAGCCAGCAAAGTGACTAGTAACAGACCTTCTGTCACAACCAGAACATTAATTTACAAACAATTAATACAATCAGATATGTGATACTAGATTAAAATTTAGAATGTTTCTGGATGTTACTTCTATTTACTTTTTAAAATATCAATAATTCTGATTAATGTCAACTATTTATTTCCTTTAGTAACTGTGTGTAATAATTTTCTGTCACACAAAGCTAAATTACATTCATGGTCAATGGGCAAAACAAAGTTAATTTGCTTTTCATGCACATTCCAGTATTGGCAGTCAAAAACTTTGCGAAGGAACACTCCACAGTTAAAAAGGACTTCAACAAAGAACCTATTCCATATAAATAATTTGTTAAACATAACATAGTTTTCCATGCATATATATATGTGTGTGTATATATATATATATGTCAAAGCTGTTTGCATAAGTGCATATCTGGAAAAGTTTAGTATTTAGATATAGATAAATATATAACCACTTTGATTATTTTATTTTTTTTTTATTAAAATACTGATGATAAATGTACAATAGAAAATAATGCAAAGGATGACAAGCACCAATAAAATAAGCTACGGGATACAAAGAAAGAAAGAAAGGTTAAGAAATGTTTAAACAAAAAATTTTTGAAAACCAAAACTGACAACATTTTCTTACACTATAAATAATAATTTTACATATATGCATATATAAATCAGAGGGATCTCACAGGAACAATACTGGATGTAGCTTGCGACCAAATAAAGTTAAATAAAAATAATAATAACAAGTTTTAAGACTGTCATCGATATCTCTATTTTCGGCCACATACATACCAAGGTTGTAAGTCTGTAAAATTAACTCTTTGGGAGTTTCGGAATCTAAATCAGCGTCTAGAATTCCAAGAGGGTCGAGTTTAGCCACATTGTGACCTCGAGTCTGGCAATCCCCATAAAACAAGATTGAATATCAAAGACAAGAGAGAAACAAACAATACAGTGGCCTACTGAATTTAATTAACTCAAATATTTTTTTTTTTAAATTTAAATAATTGAAGAAAGATAAATTAAGACTTCTTTCAAACAGTTTATCATGTTACACAAAGTATAAAAATTAGTATATGAATATTTGCAAAAAAAAAAAAAAAAAAATAAAAAAAATAAGCATATTAAAAAAAAAAAGATTTTATAATATATTTATTCTTTCAAAAACAAACATTTAAATCCACAAGAACTATCCAAATTAAAAATAATTAATTTCTTTTAACAATATTTTTTTTCTCTTCTGTCATCGTGTTAGTTAGTATCTGATATATATATATATATATATATTATCATTTATTTAAAGATGTTAGGAAGATTATTTCTCATGATCTAAAAGCCACACCTGATATGATCGTATGATTGTCTGAACTGACAGGTGATCTTCTATAACCTTCTCGTCAACTGGGGCCCCCTGAGTGACAGCATGTACTGGTAGCGTTGCCAGGGCTGCTGTTGAAGCAGAAAGTACTGGTGGACGAACGTACGCTTGGCCTGGAGGAGCCCCTTTAGCCGTCTGACGGAAAAAAGAGTCCCAAGACTGAAAGCAAGCAAAATGTAATTTAATATTAAACTGATCAAAACGTTAATTTTTAGTAATACACATGTTTATGTCAAAATTAATTAAACAAAGGTACGTAAATACAAGAATAAATAAATATATAAATATATAAATACATAAATACATATATAAATAAATAAATAAATAAATAAATAAATTAGTTTTGGTTCATTTGATATGCAAACAATTTAAATATTTGAGATATTTAAAACAAACAAACAATAAAAATAAGACAACAAAAATGAAAAATATTAATAACATCATTAATCTGAATAAATAAACAAGTAATAAAATAAAATAAAAGTGCAATAAAACTATGATCAAAATATTAATTTTAGTAATATACATGTTTATGTCAAAACTAATCAAACATAAATACGTAAATTCATAAATAAATAAATACATACGTATTTAAATTCATAAATAAATAAATACATAAGTACATACATGAATATTCAGATTGGTTCATTTGATACACAAACAATTTAGATATTCAAAATATTTTTAAAAAATAATAATAATATTAAAACAATAAAAATGAAAAATATTAATAACATCAACAATTTAAATAAATAAACAAGTAATTAAATAAAATAAAGTATAATAAAAAATAAAATAATTAAAAAGTTCTTAAAGTATAATATGATTCATCAGAACTGTTAACAGAAAAGTCACAAGCCATGTTATTTTCTTAATGTTCAAGCATATTTGCTATGGGTACAGAAGGATGATTACCAGGCAACCATTTTTTTTTTTTTTTTTTACACATTTGTCGTATTGATTTATCAACACCTATCTAAAATTTGTACAAATTATAAAAATCAAAGTCTTCCTATGAATCTGAGAAACATTGATTTTTCAGGAAATGGCCGAGAAGGTACAGCGGTGAATTTATCTGGAGACTGATCGAGATATTGGAATTTTCATACAAACAGGAACATTCCATCTACATATAATCAATACCCAAGAGGCAATCTAACACAGCAATATAGCACTGCCTCTGTGATTGACGTCAAATGAAAAGCCATTACAACACGAACACTGCCACTGAATATATTTAGTCATTTCTTTCTATAGTAATAACATACTAATGCACACACTGCAATTAAAGCATATTAGTTTTACTCAAATTAATTATCTTTCATCGATATGTGTGCATTTGTGTGTATGTATTTATACATGTATAGGTGCATATAATGTAATTTATTTATGTTATGTATGTATCATTGTATGTGTTTGTATCTGTCTTCGTGTAGCTATTTACTTCTTTTGAAATATTCCTAATACTCTTGCCTATAACACGTTTTTTCTCTCTAATGCATAGAAAAAGGCAGAACATGTCGATTAAAATGAGACATTCTCAGAAAATGTACAGTTTAGTTAATTTAAAACAGTAACATCGAATGTAAACCAAGTCAAGAAGGTTTTGAGGATGATAATGACTTCATTATTTCGATACTGGATAGGTGATAACTGATTTATGTAAAGGCTGGATGGACTATCAAGATGATAAGTAACAATTATTTAAGAACTGAATGGATCATAATGCCTTTACTACTTATAAACATTGTGTAGAAAAGTATTAAATATAATGTTTTTTTTTTTAAATTTGCAATAGGATGGATAACAGTGTGTTATTATTAACTTAATATTGTGGATAACAAAGTTAACTATTTAAATGTGGGTTGACGATGATCTTGGGACTGTCATATGGAAATCAAAACGTGGAAAAATACTTCATAAATGTTTAACCAACTCTCTCAATTCTAGATACAACACAAAACCAGCAGTTATGGTGATACTGCAGAATAAAAATGTTTTTTTTAGTTCTAAAACTGATCCAAATGAACTCATAACAGTGGTAAATATAATATATCAACCTCCTTAATGTTCTATGAATAAACATGAGTAGCTAACTGGTTTGGGATTAGTCTAAAGTCTAACTGGTTACGTTTGAAGGTAATAATAATGAGTCAATTTCACATTTCTAGTAACACACTCGGCAAATGAGGCACTGAATACACCTACATATTCTTACTCTGAAAATGGATAAAAAAAGAAATATTTCTTTGTTAATACAACCATAGCTTATAAAGGGTGTGGCATATTTTGAATGTATCAAAACCATCCATCTGTGACTGGTATTAATTTATTACAATTGAGTATGATGAAGCAGAGGGGAGTTTTATCGCTGATCATTTTATGAGTAATTTGTTTTGAGCTGTCTGTAAACAACCACCAGTACACATCAATGTCAGCAACTTCACTGAACTTTTTTCTCTTAACATTTCAGTGCCATTGTTTTGCAAGAATGAAAAGATTAACTGAAATATGTGAAATATAAATTATTTGTTATTGAAACATGACTGAATTTTACTCGTAACATTATGTGTGTATTTGTGTGGCGGAGTAGGGGAGTGGGTGTGTACATACTTGCAATTCATATGCATCAAGTACTTCAACATTAAAAAATAACCTGTTACTTCAGTCATTATTAATATTAATTTGTCACATAGTACGTAGTCAATTTTTATTTGAAGAAAACCCCAAAATTATAAACAATGTTTCTATTTACTATATTTTATGATTACCCATCCGGATTCCAAAATATCTGACACTGATTTCTTGCATTTTGCAATTGTGAAACAAAAAAATTTAGATGTTTCCACTTCAAAAGTCAGAAAGAATAGAACACACTTTTTTTTTTTTTTATCTCCCAAAGCTCATGATATGCTGTGATAAGATTATTAGCACCACTTATTTACCTTGTGTACACTGTTTGGATCCTGCTGCCATGCTGAATACATGTCCTCCAGGTAGGTTGACGAGCTGCCGCTAAGAAAAGGTTCTGCCGCTGCCTGTGTGGCATATTTTCTAGAAAACTTTGAGACGTTTCCATGTCCATCACTCCAGGTCGAGCATGTGCGACAGAACACAGTGCGGCTGATGTTCACCAAATGTCTCTCTGACAGAGAGACAATAGTCTTTAGGCGATACATGTTTTGTGAAACCTACTCAGAGGTTAGTCCTTGCAATGTGAAAATGTCTTTTATTGTGGCAAAGGCAGGGAATAGGCATAGAAGCTAGTCTGTAAATAATGGCGATGCTTTTTTTATTTTAGTTGAAGTAATTTCAGTCGCATCTGATACTGGCTTTGGGAATATAAAAACTTTAGAAACCGAACGTCCTTCAAATCCAAAGCAAGAAATTTGTCGTAAGTAACAAGTTTGATATTGTTGTTTCCTTCCTCGTTATTCTTTTCTTTATTCTTTTATGTTCATAGCAACTTGATAAATTATATATAAATAGTTATAAACGGATGACAACTCAAATAAAGAAAAACTCTTGATTTTCAACTTTTGCCGACTTTGGGAATACCCGGGAAAAATGGCGACCTTGAAAGTGACACAGATGTTCTTCAACTTTTTGCCTGAAAGGAATAATGAAATTATTATTATCATTTAAAACAGAAGTGTAAGATGTTTATGAAAAATAACATGGTTTGTTCTCAGAACGACTGATGAACATCGAATAATATAAAACATTACCTTTTTGGCCACACTCTATGATAAGGTGATACCTTTACAGCTGTTTGCTTGCCGACCAGCCACGAAATTATTTTATTCTGTTTATTTTGATTGGGTTGTTCTTGTGGGCACTCCCCTTTTTGAGAGCCAATGAATAAAAGCGACACAATAAACTGGAGGTATTCCCCAATTCAGCTATTTACGTCATTAGTTTTAGTCTCGGTAACATAGACCAAATGCATTCGATATCTAGAGTCAGTATACTCGAGTGTATTACGTTATTTATCTGGGTATACAACGTGTGTGTATGTGTGTGTGTGTGTATGTGTATAGGTGTGCACTTGGAAGGCCGCATGAGTGTGGTATCTTTTTATTGTTATGTGTACATTTTTGTAAAATGCATTTCAAAAGCTGTGTTTTTTTAAAATAAATTTTGCTTCCGGTACAATTCTTTCTTGTTCCCTGTCAGTATTACTTTATTAATTTTTGTCGTTGTTGCTATTATTGTTGTTGTTGTTTAGATTTAGTTATTTATTTATAACGTAGATTATAGCTAGGAAAGTTATGGCACACAGTCATCCTTTAGCATCATTCTTTGTTTCTGTAAAGAGAAAATATCATACTACAATTTTTTATTGTACCAGTGAACAATGATGTTTCCGTGTTCACAAACAACAACTATAAATTATAGTAGTAGTAGCAGTAGTAGTAGTAGTAATGGTGATGATGATGATATGCAGCTACATTAGGATGTATAACAAGATATATGTAATAAATTATTCTTTCGGTTTTTCTGTCATACGTGTAACCTGAATCTATTGGTGTTGACGCATTTCTGAGTGGAATGTGATGTATTAAATGTTATTATGTGGCACGTGTGACGTACACAAATTATTATACAATGATGATGAAGGAAACATGAGAAATATTTATTATTATTATTATTAAGCTATTATGTATGGCAAAACAACAACAAACAAAAAAAAAAAAAAAAAACAGGTATTGTTATAAGTATATTTGATATTTAGGTTTTCAACAAAATAGGATAGAAAATTCATGGTACAGAATGAGACATTTTCCATTATAAAATATAATCAATATATCCGAAGTATAAAATTACAAAACTGAACAATTAATTCATAATGTAACGTTAGCAAAATATTACCAAACCATTGAAAATGGGAAAAATAACGAAAGATTATCAAGTTAAAAAAAAAATAATAATAATAATAATAAATTATTATAATAAATAACCAGATGAATAAATCTAAATTATTAGATGTATAGATATAAAGTATTTACAGAATGAAATATTACCAAAGTATTTAAAGTATAAGCTTAAATGGAACGAAAGTACTTGTATTAGCATCAAATTTAACGAATTTATATTCTTTGTGTAAGCTAAAATTTCCAAAAGTATTTGTAGCAGAAGCAAGAGATAACCAAAATATTTACTCTGTAACGAAAGAATGAAAAAAATATAAAAAATTACTAAATCATTCACAAGTCAATATACAATAAATTTCGTTTTTTTTTTAAAGTTCTTACATTTAAATTTATGACGAAAGCTTTCACAGCATAATAAAATATATCCAAACCATTTTATAATATTATTATAAATACGGACGATTTATGGCCAAATGATTCATATCGCTGCAAATACATCGATATAGCAAATGTAACCAAATGAGTTTTTAAACTATTACAAGTACTGTACATCGATTCTTTACAGCATTAAAAATGTAACCAAATCTTTATAGTATTATTCAGAAAACATAATTAATAGCATAACAAAATTTAAGCAAATCATTCATAATAATTATCATTACAAACACTTCATTACAGCATAAACAAAATTTAACCAAATTATTCTTAAAACTATTACAAGTACCTCGCATATAGCATAAACCTAAGCTAACCAAACCATTATAATATTATTTAAAATAAGCAATGTAGCCAAAGCCAAAGTGAATCAGTTTTATGAAGAAAGTTACAAAAAAAGATTTTTTTAAAGAAGAAAAAGAAGACATTTATACTGGTTACGTTATAAGCATCAGTATTTGGATTATGTGCAATTTGAATTCTTTAAATTATTGCACTGATATCCGTAAAAGTATATAGAGTTAAAACTGTAAAAATTAGTTCATACTGGAACGTAATAATTTATTTTGTTACGACAGTCAAGATTCTATAAATATGCATCTGACCGAACTCTAAAATTTTAATTACGCGATATATAATGAACAGCAACGTCGAGTGACCTTTTTTTTTGGTAAACGTCACTCTATGCATTTCCATCCGTTCACTTCCCTGGCGTCGACGCTAGCAAACATTTCGGCATATTACGCATATTTGTCAGCATTTACCGAAGGATTGGCACCAATACGCCTGGATTAACAAACACTGTTTAAGCAGAGTTTGAAAAAATCTAGCATGTTATTTATAATCGTAATCAAAATTTAACTTACTTTGTTTCTGAACTGTTTGAGGCAAGCAAAAATGTGACAGTTTTATGCAAAGTGAATAATTTATTTGGATCGATCTGGGTTAGCATCGTTCGAGAATAATTAAAAGGGAACATACATGTTTGTGTGCGCGCATATGTGTGTTTGCGTGTATGCGCGCGAGTGAATGTATCTGTTTGCGTGTATGCGCCTTTAAGTCATCAGTTTGTAAGATCTGATGAATGGTTATGGATGAATATCGATACAAATATGAGTATCGCGACAGCCAGTATTAGATCTGTGTAGTGTTTATTCGCTTTAGACTAAATGTTTAAAATGTACCGTTAGAGATTAGAAGAAATAGCATAAATATATTACATGTGGTGATTATATTTTAGTTTTAATATCTTTATTTATTTATATTATTATTGTTATTTAATTTTTTTAAATTATTTTTTCACGTATTTATTTATTTGTTGCTGTTGTAATTATTATTAGTAGCAGTAGTAGTAATAGTAGAGGTAATATCAAAGTTAGTATTTGTATATTATTAGTGTTTATTTACTTATTTTTAAGAACATTTATTACGAAAACTTTTTAAGTTTCTGTGTATGCAAAAAGCGAATATTAGGTTTCTTTAACTCGATACAAAATTGTAATAGCTGTTACAATATATTAGTCATTATGTGTCAGTATCTATGAGAAAACACCTTAGAATATACAGGTATATGATTTAAGGGTACTTGCTGGAGCAGACGACATAAGTCCAAAAATTGGTCAATCATCAAGCGAGAATTCTACCATCGGAGTACCGTCTGTTTTTCGAGTGGGTGCGAGATCTGTATGGTATGATGTGTACGTACGTAGGTGTGTATCTGAGTATTTTAATATGCGTCCGTATGTCTGTATTTTTATGTACATTGTGTGCGTGTATGTGAATAAACTTGACGTTCTTTGCAAATAGAAGTGAAGAGTCAGTTATATAGGGGAATATTTAGACCGACAGTTAAAGATATTACAGAAGAACAACAAAAAACAAAACAAAAGCCCCCTAAAAAACCAACAACAAAACAAAACAAAACAAAACACAAAAACATTCACAAACAAACGAGACTCTAAAAGAGAACATGTAGTAATAGGTAGCTAACGTCATTAAAAGCTTGTAAACATTTGAGGTTTATTCATCCCGCTGCACGTGTTTATCCAAACAAACCGTTTCTCCAGTTGCCCCCTTTCCCACACCTACCCTTACCACCAGCATTAGTGGAATTTGCCGAGCGTTCCGTTTAAACACTGGTGCGGAAAATAATAGAGCCGGGGTGTCGTTTGTTTTCGCAGAAGCTTTAAAATGAATCACATGTCGTTTGTAATTCACAATTAACCAACATGGTTTCGACGACTCTCTGTTTTCTGCTGGTGACTTTAATTCTGTCGCCAGGACTGGCGAGTAAGCTGGGTTTTGAACTAGACGACATTGCGCTAGAAGACGGCGGTTTCAAAGGAAGAGTCCTACCAAGGTCTAACGCCAGAAATCAACGATCTGTTTGGCTTTTCCAGGACGAGTACATCAAGTTAACCTTCTGTCTACCGCGACGGATGCAGGTTGCCGTGGAAGACATCATTATTTCGAACGACGGCGGCATGGATCGTGTTCTCCTGAAGTGGGATATTCGTAACGCCATCGGTAATTTCAACTCCACCGTCGACAGCAACTGGGGCTTCAGCTGGAATAATTTCTACAGCACTGGTCAAATTGGTGCGCCTCGCTCACTACCAGCCGGCCAGCAGACGGTCACTGTTAAAGTAGTCACATCCGACTGCTACGGCGTTGAGCTCGATCAGATCGTTCTTGCATTCAGCGAACACGTCACTAAAGAAGATCTGAAGTGTCCAAAGGATAGATCTAATGTCGGATCCATTGGTTCTCTTTATGGACTCCCAACAAAAGATGTTGTTGATTTGTGCTTAAGTGGAAAGCTGAAAGATCCCGTCGAAAGACAAAGGGTTTTAACAACACCACAAACTACAAATGTTACTCCATATCCAGGTGAGGGCAAGTTTCCTATAGTAAAAATTTTACCGTCTAGAAAGGTTTTTTTCTGGCACAGATATTTTTTTTTTTTTTTTTTTTTTTTCTTTAAATGTAGTTTAAATATAATTTATCAGAATAATTATAAAATTACTGAAATAAAATTCTGTAGATAGTGCAATCTCATTAAATAGGTTCTGACCCTAAAATTATGTACAGTGGATTCCACGACAAAACGCTTCAGATACATCTATATAGATTCTACGACATAAATTTATATTTCCTGTGAAGGCAATGATAAGAATGCACACGAGAATTGTTTATTAAAATTTAATGAATAATAAGATGATTTCTAAAACTTCTAAATTATTTAAATATCGTTTTGAAATATCATTTTGAAATAAATGAAACAGATTATTTAGGACTGCAAAATACACGTGAGAAGACAGGCTAACTATAAGAGGTTCTTTATAAATACAATACTGTCTGTTATTGGCAGGTGTGTATATATCATATATACTCACACGCACATACATACATACATATAAAGATACATACATACATACATATATTATACACATACACACACATATATATCATGATTTGTACGATACACGTGGTTGAAATGTATATCTCATACAATAAAAGTGAAGATCCTGCTATCCTCTTTATTTAATAGTTAAGTGGACAGAAAACAATTTAGATATATCAATTTAATGTATTATATGCCACTGTAGAGCAGTAATATATTTTTACTTATTATTTATCTGTTGATTTATTTATTTGTTACATTATGCTGGCATTCTAAAGCCGATCTTTTCTGTTCTGCTTATGTCATTAAATACCTTTCACTAATGTATCGTCATCACGTCATTGTGAATGTTTTGTAGGAGGGACAACTTGCATTAACGTCATAGAAACGTCTACCACACCAGCAACTGTCGAATCAGGAGAGACCACTACCCCAGTTGTTTCAAGTAAAACACACAGCACAGCAGAAATAACGACTGAAGCAGCCACCAAATCAGCTCCTGGTGCAAGAATCCTTCCAAAGTCTAGTCCCAGCAGCAACATCAACAAACAAACAGCAGTAAGTACTGACAAAACATCTACTTATGCTGAACAAACTACGTCTGCTACATTACAGTCAAGCCCGTCTACGGAAACGACTAACGTTACAACGGAAATATCAGATACATCATCCACAGTTACCCAAGAGTCCGTGCAGTATCCGGAATCATCGACTGGTACGGAGTTTACTGAGGCTGCAACGGCTACAGGGACAGCAGCATCTACAACAGAATTAGATAAGTATTCGGAGAAAACAACAGAATCAGTTACCCGTACAGACGAAACCACTGCCAGTGTAGAAACAAACAGATCTTTTGAGATAACAGCCACGACATCAGGTTCAGGTGGATACACAGAGAAAACTGATGTAACATCGGAACAGGATAGATCTACTGTGACAACAGCAACAAAATTACACAAACCCTCGGAGACGACGTCAGCCGCTGTAGAATCGAGTGGATCTACTCAAGCAACGACAGCGACTCCAGAATCAGACAGGTATACAAAGAAAACAGCAGTAACAACAAAATTAGAGAAATCTACAGAAGCTATGACAGAAGCTATGGCAGATACTACGGAATCAAAAGGATCTACGTTAGCAACAGCAGCGACATCAGAATCAAACTGGTTCACAGAGAAATTAGCAGAATCAGACACATCTACTGAGACAAAAGCAGCGCAAAAAGAATCAAACAAATCTACAGACTCGTCGATATCCGTTACCCCAGAAACACGAGACATTGCTTGTAACAACAAGCAAAAGTGTGAAACTGGCAAAACGGAAAATGTTCAGCCATTGAAAACATCTACAACTGAGCAAAAACTCGATTCATCAACTGCAGGTTTAGAATATCAGACCTCTACTGAAGCTGTAAATGTTACTTCCACATTTGATGAATCCTCAACAACAAGAACATCTTCCTTACAGTTTGGAAAGTCCAAATCAACTATCTCGGAACGTGACTCCTCTGAAAAACCAACATCAGTTTCGCAGACGGAGTTTCCAGTATCACAAGAATCCACAACAGAAACTTCAGAGCCTGAAGAGTCAACAGCAAAGACAGGTTCTGAAAAATACGCTAAATCTACAGAATCAACATCTACATCTCAGAATATTCCAAAAGGATGTACAAATAAAATGAATTGTCCTGAACAAGCAAGTACTGAAACGAATCATGGTACATGGAAAATGTCTACTGATGTCCAGGCAACAAAATCAACAGAATCAATGTCAGAGAAATCAACAAAACAAACTTCAGGTTCATCAGAATATGAAAAATCTTCTAATACTTTGGAATATAAACAGTCAACGAAAGCTACTTCAGAATTTAACAAATCAGCAAGTACTTCAGAATACGACAACTCAGCGAAATCAACGAAATTTACTTCGGAATATGACAAGTCAACGAAATTTACTCCAGATTATAACAAATCAACGAAATCAACTTCAGAATATGATAAATCAACGAAATTTACTTCAGAATATGAGAAATCAACAAAGACAGCTTCAGAATATGACAAATCAACGAAGTCAGCTTCAGAATATGATAAATCAACAAAAGCAACTTCAGCATATGACAAATCAACAAAAATAACTTCAGAATATGAAAAATCAACAAAAGCAACTTCAGAATATGACAAATCAACAAAAGTAACTTCAGAATATGATAAATCAACAAAAGTAACTTCAGAATATGACACATCAACAAAAGCAATTTCAGAATATGACAAATCAACAAAAGCAACTTCAGAATATGACAAATCAACAAAAGTAACTTCAGAATATGACAAATCAACAAAAGTAACTTCAGAATATGACACATCAACAAAAGCAATTTCTGAATATGATAAATCAACAAAAGCAACTTCAGAATATGACAAATTAACAAAAGTATCTTCAGACTATGACACATCAACAAAGTCAGCTTCAGAATATGACAAATCAACAAAAGTAACTTCAGAATATGATAAATCAACAAAAGCAACTTCAGACTATGACAAATCAACAAAGTCAGCTTCAGAATATGACAAATCAACAAAGTCAGCTTCAGAATATGACAAATCAACAAAAGCATCTTCAGAATATGACACATCAACAAAGTCAGCTTCAGAATATGACACATCAACAAAAGTAACTTCAGAATATGACAAATCAACAAAAGTAACTTCAGAATATGATAAATCAACAAAAGTAACTTCAGAATATGACACATCAACAAAAGCAATTTCAGAATATGACAAATCAACAAAAGCAACTTCAGAATATGATAAATCAACAAAAGCAACTTCAGAATATGACAAATCAACAAAAGCAACTTCAGAATATGACAAATCAACAAAGTCAGCTTTAGAATATGACAAATCAACAAAAGCAACTTCAGAATATGACATATCAAGTTCTACATTAGCTTCTAACAAAGGAAAGAAAACCACATCATCTCCTTCTAAATCGGAACAGTCAACAGAAATGACAGTGACTTCAAATCAATCAGGATCCACATCTTCTGAATCTGAATCAACAAAAGTAACCTCCGAAACATCGGTGAGCATTTGCGATAATGAAAAAAAATGTTCAAAACAGACTACAAAAATAATAGAAAGAGAAGACAGATCAACAAAACCTAACCCACAAGAAAGACATTTGAAAAGTTCTACGAGAAGTAGGGAATATACAGTTGCAGCCTCACAGACCGATATATCAACGGAAAGTACACCGTCTCTCAATTCGCAAACACCAGTAATCGATTGTGAGAACGAAATAAATTGTCCGGTAAAAACGGATGTCAGTGAAATATCAACAAGCGCTACTTCGATTTCAGACAAATCAACAAGTTCTACATCAGTATTTGTCACAACGACAAGTAATACTTCAGTGTCAGGTAAATCAACAGGTGCTACTTCGGCGGTGTCAGAAAAATCAACAATCAATACCTCAGTATCAGATAAATCTACAAACGTTACTCCAGTGTCTGATGTATCATCTAGAGATACTTCAGTGTTAGAAACATCAACGCAGTCAGTAAGTGCTACTTCAGTATTTGATGAATCAATGAATGCATCTTTAGCTTCTGACAAAACACGATCAACAAGTGCTACTCCGAAACAGGACAGATCAACAAGTGCTACTTCAGAACTGAACGAATCAGCAAGTGCTACGTCAATAACTGACAAATCAACACAGTCAGTAAGTGCTGAGAAATCAACAATTGCTGCTTCAGTTTCAACACAACCAACAAGTATTGTTTCCAACAATGAGAAAACAGAAGGCTCCACCAACGCTAATACACAAACTGATAAATCACTTGTTTCTGACAGTACCTCTCAGTCTTCATCTGTGTCTGAGAAATCAACATCTGAATCGTATTTTAACAAATCAACTCTTACAATTGAAGAATCTAAGCAGTCGTCTCAGTCAGCAACAGCCACTTCGCTGTCTCCAGAAATGACAAGTTCCCCTAAATACACACTAGGAATGGACTGTAATGACGATAAAAGAAACTGTCAACACACAAAGTCAACAGATGTCACAAGTAGTCCAAGTAGTCCAGAATATGAAACATCAACGAAAGCTACTCCAGAATATGAGCAATTAACAAAAGTTACAAAATACAAACCAGCAATGGACTGTAAGGATAAAGGAGACTGTTTAGAAACAAAATCAACAGATGTCACAGTTACTTCAGAATATAATAAATCAATGAAAACTACTTCAGAATATGACAAATCAATGAAAACAACACTTACTCCAGAATACGAAAAGTCGGCGGAAACTACTTCAGAATATGAGAAATCAACAAACATTATTCTACAATATGACAAATCAACAAAAATTACTGCAGAATATGACAAATCAACGAAAACTATTTCAGAATATGACAAATCAATGAAAACAACATTTACTCCAGAATACGAAAAGTCGGCGGAAACAACTTCAGAATATGACAAATCAACGAAAACAACATTTACTCCAGAATATGAAAAGTCTGCGGAAACAACTTCAGAATATAACAAATCAACGAAAGCTACTTCAGAAAATGATAAATCAATGCAAACAACATTTACTTCAGAATATGATACATCAACAAAAACTACGTCAGAATATGACATGTCAACGAAAGCTACTTCAGAATATGACAAATCAGCGAAAACGAAATATACTCCAGAATATGACAAATCAACGAAAGCTACTCGAGAATATGACAAATCAACAAAGTCTATGTTAACTTCAGAATATGACATATCAACAAAAGCTACCTTAGAATATGACAAAACAACGAAATATACTCCAGAATATGACAAATCAACGAAGGCTACTCGGGAATATGACAAATCAACAAAGTCTATGTTAACTTCAGAATATGACATATCAACAAAAGCTCCCTTAGAATATGACAAAACAACAAAATCTACTTCAAAGTATGACAACTCAATGAAGCCAACAGCATCACCAGAATACGACAAATCAACATCTACGTTAGAGCATAATAAATCAAAAAGACCAACTTCGAAAACACAAGAAAGTACTACGGTTGGATCTGTTATATCTTCTGAATCATCTATGGGTACTTCAAAATCAGAAAATATTTTTAGAGAAACAACTGATTACCCCTGTTATGACATTATAAAATGTTTAACGCGTAGCTCAAAACCGAAAAATGAATCATTCACCAAACCTAATCCTGACAGCAGACTATTAAAAACTTCAACGATTCATTCCCTTTCTACATCATCAACTATTTCAGAATACAAAAGGACGACGCAATCAGAAACTGGTAACTTTACAGAACCAAGGTCTTTTGAAACAGAGAGTTCTACAGAAATAACCCCAACTGCTGAAAGCAGTATCGAAACATCTGAAGCAATTACAGATGTAACATGGCAAGACAAACATACAAAAGTAACAGCAACGTCATCTACAGTAAGTTCAAAGACAAATATGCCACCAAAGGATTGCCAGGGGAACACAAAATGTCAAGAACAGAGTACGATGTCAGAAGGAGAAAAATTGTCTACGAAATCTGATTTAAACATCAGGCGACTAGAAACGACACTAACTTATCCCATTTCAGAGAAATATGCAGAATTTACGTCTAGTCCGGAAACCCAGGGGTATAAGAGTTCTACATCACCAACTTCGGAAACAAGTAAATCAGATAAAGCAACAATGTCCACTTTAGAATCGAAAGAAACGACTACAGTGACAAAGCCCGATGTTTACCAGTCAACGACGAAGGAAAGAAGAGGCACGTCTCTCAGAATACTAGTAGATTCTTCCACTGATGCAAACGTGGATTATTTTACATCAGAAGAACATGTTTCTGCAAGTACGACGCCGACTACAAGCGTTAAGCCGTGGGATTTCAATAAAATGAACGAGTCCTTTACACTTCAGTGCTTTTCCAATTCTCTCATCACCTTAGTGAGAAAGGATCATCTGCGATGTTCCAATGGAAGAATTCGTTTTGATATCTACACATCCACCGTAACCGAACTCTTTCTTTCTGTACCTTTTGATAAGATGCAATCTAACCGCCAGCTTTCTCGGCAGAAGAGAAGAACGCCCACTGACTACACAATTTTCGAATTTGGCCAGCGAAATAATGACTGCTTTGATGGAATGGCTATGGAACTACAGCCTAGTGAAAGCCTGTTATTCCTCAATAACACTCAAGTGAATACTATGTTTCCTCTTACTGTAGATCCTAAACTTACCCCTTCCCTCACTTTACAATTCACATTTAATTCTACGATGCAGCGGTTCTGGGGTAAGATATTTAAAGGAAGATTGACCATTGCTACCAGCTGTATCAAAGAAGGAATAATGACCGCCAACTTTATCGACACCCTAACTGGAAAAACTCTTAATCTAGGATCTCTGTTGGTGAGGGACGAGAGCGACCCGTTGCCAATGTGGATTTTTCAGCTAGATACGCGTGGAAAGAAAAGAAATTTTGAAATACGATTAAACTTTTCGAAAATACCAGAACCTTTTGGATTGAATTACATCAAAATGGAGGCACAGGATACATCAGTGTCACCAGGAGGGTGGTTCGGAGTGGAAACCCGCCGAGTTAGGAAATGGATTCTGTCCGACAGCCCGGACACCACAGTCGAAGGTTGGACTGGAGGGAAAGGAAAAATGAAGAAGATGACCGTTCGAGTCAACGGTTCGAAAAGATCCAGAACGGTAGAATCTTTGGTGTTTTCGTCAAAATTATCTCCTGGACAAAAACAGACTGCTAGATTCGTCCTACAGCAGAATGGCCACGGAATGTTTTACCCCGACGAAAAGCCAGACGAACAGCCTGCATTTGTCTTCGGCAATGATGATACAGGAGACAAAGGGTCGTCGGAAGCTGATATCAAAGACGTTGTCATTACACCAAACAAACAAAACATTGAACTGAACATTGTTTCGAAGAGTAAGACAACAACGAAAGTAGTCATTAGCCTGGAGAAAAACATGACCAATCTGAACATTACAAAGAACGATCCACAAAACATTGTTGGCAGCATCAAAATTTGTTCAATGACTCTGCCATGTTGGAGACCGCAAGAGAAGAAAGAAGCTTTCGTGTCGGCAGATGATACTGAATTAATTCCAGTTCAGTCGCCATGGAAACGTATCACTGGCAAAAAACTGAAAATCGAAAGATACGAAACAAAGTAGAGATGAGACAGTGAGACAGAGAGAAATGTTTCCTTGAAGATTTATATTATAAAAGTGCTTTCATAAAATTAGTAAAGTAACTAAATATAACAATTATATGAAATCAAAAGTGACTGAAAATCAGGTAAAAGAAACAGGTACATCAGTAAACTGATTTGTGAGTGTTGTAAACCGACAGCTCAAAATATGGAATCTGTACATATGATTTTATTTATCATGCTAAAAAACCTTTTTTTGAAAATTTCAGTTATAGCTATTGACCTACCTATGAAATTTACTGCAAAATAGCCAGCTGAAACAATATCTATTAAGCATGTTTGCTAACACCTGACAATAAAATAGCAAATGGAGAAACGTTCTTTGTTTGCTTTTGTTTATTATTATATTATTATTATTATTATTAGTAGTAGTAGTAGTAGTAGTAGTAGCAGTAGCAGTAGTAATAGTAATAGTAGTTTAACATTATTAGATTTTTCACCTCCATTATTTAGTATTTATTTCCTAAAACTAGACGTTCTCTTTCACAGCATTCCGTTCAATACTTTAGAGATACCAAGTATAACAGTTTTGATCAGCAAAAAATAAAACTATACAACTTAAAATTCATTAGTATATCTATAACAGACTTCAGATTCATTCAGAGAAATTGCATAACAGAGTTGTATTAATTTTACCATATTTATTTATTTATTTTATGTAATTAGCAGAATATTATTTATCAGTTTATGTATTAATTAATTAATTAATTATTATTATTATTATTACTATTATTATATGTTGCTATATGTCCTTTTTCTTCTAGCGCTTCTTTTTCTGATTTTAATCTGACATCATTATCATTATATGAAGTTCAAAACCGGAGAGAGAGAGAGAGAGAGAGAGAGAGAGAGAGAGAGAGAGAGAGAGAGAGAGAGAGAGAGAGAGAGAGACTTCCAAATAACGAATTTGGATCTTTTCTGACTTTGTATTTTGTATATAAAGGATTTCCAAAATGCACAGAACTGTGGACTGCAGCGAATTATTCCCAATCAAGGGAAGAATAAAGCGAATTCTCTTAATCGTTTCAAGTCATTGTAGTTACTTACAACTTTATGGTATATATTACACGGTATTTAAAAAGGACGTAATGAATGCACAGTTATTCAGATGTATATTATTTAGTATATCCATCTCTCTACTTCCAGTTTCAATTAAATTTCGATCGGTAAATCGAATAACTTTTTAAAAGTATTGTTGGATAATTATATCACACTGGAAACCGGGGATGCATAGCAACAAGAGGCGAAAAAAACCCAAAAAACTAAATATTAAAATAAATTAAAACCAGTAAAGTCAAAATATTGATTATTTTATATTCCAAAATAATTCTAAGCTATTACTTATGTTTCATTCTAGTCTGTTATGTATGTGTATTTGTATGTGAGAAATATTTAATCAATTTTCTTTTAATTTTTCTAAACTCAGTGCCTGTAAATTAATTATATAATCACTAATATTTTAAACATGTTTTCTTTCACCATAATTTATTACACATGCAAACAATACCGAATACACTGAAATTATATGAGAAAACAAAAATAAAAATCGTAATTTGGTGTCCTTCTAATAATTAATAAAGCTAAAAAAACAATGAAACAAACTTTTACTGGTATTAAAACATAGAAAGAGATAAATTACTATAAAGTAACAAAATTTCAAAAAGTAATAAGTAAAACGTAAATAAATTAATACACGACCGGAAGAACTTTGGTGAACTCGGTTTACTTCGGCCACTTCCGACTACCTAGTGACGCTATATATATGACGTCAACAATACATTTCCTTAGTGACTCCGCATCAAACTTAGTAGGTAGCTGCAATTTCTCTCTGTCAAAATTGAAATGAAATATTAACTCACCTCGTTAAAACTTTGCGATATCTAGTAAGTAGCTAAAGCCATAATTAATTTTATTTTAATTTTCAAATACCAGGATGGGTTTCTTTCATGATTAATGTAAACAAACTGCATTTAGCTTCAAAACAGCAAACTTTCAACATTTGCTGATCAATGTTACTAATTCAACTTCGTATTTATTTATTTATTGCATTATTATTAAGTAAAACCTTGCATTACTTTATTTTTATTTTTTATTGTTAATATTTTTTTCTACATTATTTATACTTATGTTATTTATTTTGCAAAGCTTGTAAATCTGAGTGAAAATTACATCCACACTTCTCAAATTCAAGAAACTTTAATTATTAAATTATTATGATTTAAAATTAAATTTAAATGCTTAGGCCAGACCTTCCAGTTTTAAAAATAAGTATGCAAACACAATGGTGCCAACAGCTATATATCTAATTTTAAATTTAAACTTAATATATTTACAATTACAAATATGTAGCATAATAAATAAAAAGTAGTAGCAGAAGAACAAGTACCATTATAAATTAATAACTAAATAAATAAAAGAAATAATAATAAGAAGAACATGCACCATTATAATTAAAAAAGTAAATAAATAAATAACAAAAAAAACGAAGATAATAATAAAATAAAATAAAACATATAGCATTATAATAATAACAACAACAGCAAGATTTAGAAGAAGAAAATGTAGCATTATAAATAAATGAATAGTAATACTAATACAAATAAGAAGAAGTAAAGAAGACGAAAGAAAGAAAATTTAAAATAGTAGTAGCAGAACTTGTCATATTGTAATACTAGTTTTAATATAGAGATAAATATGGTTTAAATGTGTGTAACAGTATTTATTCTTTATAATAATACTTTCATGGACATTTTAATTATATAAATACATTTGTTGGTTGATAGAGATTGTGGTGGAATATAAGCATTTAATTCATCTCATTTAAGTAAAGTAATTATCATTTATTTCATTAATTAATAACATTTTGTTTTTTTTCAGATTCTTAGTACTACATAAAATTTGTATGCAGTTTTAAATTTTTATAACTATGGAACGATAAATTATTCACTTCCTTTCTTAAAAATATATAAACATATCTCTATTTATTTTATTTCATTTTATTTTATTTTATTTTAAATTGAAATAGGTTTTAAAACTGCACACAGAATTTATGGACAGCCTGTATGATTATTTTCTTAACTTTGCACTTAATAATTAGATTTTGCATTTTTTTAAATGTATTCAAACTTAATATATTTATAATGACATGTACCATAATAAATAAATAAAGAAAGAATGAAAGAAAGAAGAAAAATAATAATAAGAAAAAGTGGAAGAAGAACATGTAGCATTATAAACAAACAAATAAAATGAATAGGTTAATTAATAAATATATTAGTAATAATAAGAAGAAGAAAACAAAGAAGATGTAGCATAATAAATAAATATAATAAAGGTATAAATAAAATAAATAAATAAATAAAATAAATAAATTAGTAATAATAATAATAATAATAAAAAGAAATGTAAGAAAACATAGAATTGTAAATAAGTAAATAATCAAATAATAAAAATAATAATATAATATTAATAATAATTATCATAATAATAATAAAAAGAAGAATTAGAAGAACATGTAGTATTATAAATAAGTAAGTAAATAAACAAATAATACTAAGAAGAAGAAGACAAAAAAGAAGAACTAGAAGAAGAGGTAGTATTATAAATAAGCTAATACATAATTTAAAAAATACCAGTAGAAGCAGTGGAAGAAAAGGTAGCATTCTAACTAAGTAAATAAACAAATAATAAGACAAAGAACATGTAGTATTATAAATAAATCAGTAATTAAACAATTTAATAATAATACTAATAATAATAATAATAATAAGAGAATGAAGAAGATGTAGCATTATAAATAAATTAATAATAATAAATAGTAGTAATTACATGAAGAAAAAGAAGATTTAGCACTATAAATAATAACAAATAACAGTAGTTGTAGCATTAATAGTAGTTAGATGAAGAAGAAGAAGAAGTAGCTTTATAAATAAACAAATCAGTAAATAAGTGAATAAATAGATAATAAGAAGAAATAAGGATAGCTACAGTATTAGAAGTAGTTAGTTGAAGAAGAGGAAGAAGATCTAGCATTATAAATAAATAAATAAATAATAAGAAATAAAGGTAGTTGTAGTATTAGTAGTAGTTACATGAAGAAGAAGAGGAAGATGTAGCATCAAAAATAAATAAATAGGTAAATACATAAATAATAAGAAGAAATAATGGTACTTATAACAGTAGTAGTAGTTAGATGAAGAAGTAGAAGTAGCATTATAAATAAATAAATAAATTAATTAATTAATTAATAACAAATAATGGTGATTGAAGTACTAGTAATAGTTAGATGAACTAGAAGAAGATGTAGCATTCGAAATAACTAAATAAATAAATAAATAATAACAAATAATGGTAGTTGTAGTACTAGTAGTAGTTAGATGAACTAGAAGAAGAATTGTAACATTGTAGATAAATAAATCAATAAATCAGTAAATAAATAAATAAATAAGAAATAATTGTAGTTGCAGTATTAATGGTAGGTAGATAAAAAGGAAGAAGATGATGTAGCATTATCAGTAAATAAAACAGAAGAAAATGAAGATGTAGCATTATAAATAAATAAATAAGAAGAAATAAGGGTAGCTGTAGTATTAGTAGTAGTTAGATGAAGAAGAAGACATAGCAATATAAGTAAATAAATAAGTAAATTAATAAAAGAAGTAAATAAATAAACAAATAAATAATAATAAGAAGTAATGATAGTTCAAGCATTAGTAGTAGTTAGATGAAGAAGAAGAAGGAGAGATAGCATTATAAATAAATAAGTGAATTGTAAACAAATAAAGAAATAAAGAAATAAGAAGTAAGGGCAGTTGTAGCATTAGTAGTAGATGAAGAAAAGGAGGAAGATGTAGCATTATAAATAAATAAATAATAAGAAGAAATAATAGTAGTATTAATAGTAGTATCAATACATAAATAAGTAAGTACGTAAGTAAGTAAATAAATAAATAAGAAGAAGAATTAATGTTAGTGGTAGTATCAGTAGTAGTTAGACATAGAAGAAGAGAAGAAGACAGACACAGCATCATAAATAAATAAATAAGAATTAAAATAAATAAATAAATAATAAAATAAATAATAAGAAGAAATAATGGCAGTGGTTGTATTAGTAGTGGTTAGATAAAGAAGAAGAAGAGTAGATAACATTATAAATAAATAAATAAGTAAATAAGTAAAAAATAAGGGTAGTTGTAGCATTAGTAGTTGATGAAGAAGAAAAGGAAGATGTAGCATAAATAAATAAATAAATAAATAATAAAAAATATGGTAGTGGTAGTATTAGTAAAGAAAGAAAGAAAGAAATAAGTAACTAATAAAATAAGTAAATAAATAGAAATAATAATGATAATAAGAAGAAGAAATAAAGACAGCTGAAGCATTAGTAGTAGTTATGCGAAGAAGAAGAAGGAAAGATAGCATTATAAATAAATAAATAAATAAATAAATAAAATGGTAGTGGTAGTATTAGTAGTAGTTAGATGAAGAAGAAGGAGAAGCTGTAGTGTTATAAAAAAATAAATAAATTAATAAAAAGTAAATAAATAAGCAAATTAATAAAAAGTAAATAAATAAGTAAATTAATAAAAAGTAAATAAATAAGCAAATAAATAATAAGAAGACATAAGGGTGATTGAAGCATTAGTAATAGTTAGATGAAGAAGAAGGAGGACAATAAATAAATAAATAAATAAATAAGTACATTATAAAAAAATAAATAAACAAAGAAATAAGGGCAGTAGATGAAGAAAAAGAGGAAGATGTAGGATTATAAATATATAAATAAATAAGAAGAAATAATGTTAGTGGCAGTATTAGCAGTATTTAGATGAAGATGAAAAAGAAGAAGTAGCTTTATCAATAAATAAATAAGTAATTAAATAAAATAGTTGTAAATAAATAAATGAATAATATGAAATGAGGGTAAGAAGAGAAGAAGACAGCGTCATAAATAAATAGATAACTATTAAAATAAATAAATAAATGAATAAATAAATAAATAATAATAAGAAATAATGAAAGTGGTAGTACTAGTAGTAGTTAGATGAAAAAGAAAGAGAAGATATAGTGTTATAAATAAATAAATAAATAAATAATATGAAATAAGGGTAGCTGTAGCCCTTAGTAGTAGTTAGATGAAGAAGAAAAGAAAGATGTGACATTATAAATAAATAAATAAGTAAATAAATAAATAAATAGATAATATGAAATAAGGGATGTTGTTGTAGTAGTAGTAGTTAGATGAAGAAGAAGACAATGCATTATAAGTAAATAATTAAGTAGTTTAATAAAAAAAAGTAAATAAATAAAAAATAATAATAAGAAGAAATAAAGGTAGCCAAAGCCTTAGTAGTAGTTACATGAAGAAGAAGAAGGAAAGATAGCATTATAAAAAAATAAATAAATAAATGAATAAGTAAATAAATAAAGAAATAAGGGTAGTTGTAGCATTAATAGTAGTTACATAAAAAAGAAGAAGATGTAGCATTATAAATAAATAAATAAATAAATAGTTATAAATAAATAAATTATCAGTAAATAAAACAGAAGAAAATGAAGATATAGGATTATATAAAATAAACAAATAAATAAATAATAAGAAGTTATGGTAGTTATAGTAGTAATAGTAGTTGTAAAATGAACAGGAAGATGAAGATGTAGCATTATAAATAAATAAATAAGAAAAAATAAAGGTAGCTGAATCATTAGTAGTAGTTACATCAAGAAGAAGAAGGAAAGATAGCATTATAAACAATTAAATAAATAAATGAATAAGTAAAGAAATAAAGAAATAAGGGTGGTTGTAGCATTAACAGTAGTTAGATGAAGAAGAAGATGTAGCACTATAAATAAATAAATGAATAAGTAATAAATAATAAAGAAATAATAAATAAAATGGTAGTGGTAGTATTAGTAGTAGTTACATGAAGAAGATGTAGCACTGTGAATAAATTTATAAATAAATAAATAATAAGAAGAAATAATGATAGTGGTATATTAGTAGCAGTTAGATGAAGAAAGATAAGGGAAGATAGCATTATAAATAAATAAATTAAAAAAAGAAAGAAAGAAAGGAAAAAATAATGGTAGCTGTAGCATTAGTAATAGATGAAAAAGAGGAAGATGTAGCATTATAAATAAATAAATAAATAAATAATAAAAATATGGTACTGTTAGTATTAGTAGTAGCTAGCATTATAAGTAAATAACTAAATAAATAAGAAGAAATAAGAGTAGCTGAAGCATTAGTAGTAGTTAGATGAAGAAGAAGGAGAGATAGCATTATAAATGAATAAATATATAAATAAATAATAAGAAAAAATAATGGTAGTTGTAGTATTGATATTAGATGAAGGAGAAGAAGAAGATATAGCATTATAAATAAATAAATAAATAAATAAATAAATAAGAAGAAATAATGAAAGTGGTAGTAGTAGTTAGATGAAGAAGAAGGAGAACATGTAGCATTATAAATAAATAAATAATTAAATTAACAAAAAGGTCAATAAATAAGTAAATTAATAAAAAGTAAATAAATAAGTAAATTAATAAAAAGTAAATAAATAAATAAGTAAATTAATAAAAAGTAAATAAATAAACAAAAAAATAATAATCAGAAATAAGGGTAGTCGAAGCATTAGTATTAGTTAGATGAAGAAGATGAAGAAGATGTAATATTATAAATAAATAAATAAATAAATAAATAAATAAGTAAATTAATAAATAAGTAACTTAATAAAGAAATAATCAAAGAAATAATAATAAGAAATAATGGTAATGGTACTAGTAGCAGTAGTTAGATGAAGAAGAAGAAGAAGAAGAAGATGTAGCATTATAAATAAATAAATAAGTAAATTGATAAATAAGTAAATTAATAAATAAGTAAATAAACAATCCAAAGGTTAGTTTTAGCATTAGTAGTAGTTAGATGATGATGAAGAAGAAGATATAGCATTATAAATAAGTAAATAAATAATCATTTTACTGGTAGTATTAGTAATACGTATATGAAGAAGAAGAAGAAGACATAGTGTTATAAATAAATAAATAAATTAATAAATAAATAAATAAATAAATAAGAAGAAGAAATAAAGGTAGTTGTAGTATTAATAGTAGTTGGATGAAGAAGAAGTTGAATATGTATAAATAACTAAATAAATAATAAGAAGAAATAATGTTACTGGTAGTGTTCGTTGTTGTATTAGTATTAGTTAGATGAAGAAGAAGATGTACATGTAGGACACATGAATAAATAAATAAATAAAATTAAAAATAAATAAATAAATATGTATTAAAATAAATAAATAAAAAATAAGAAATAAGTGTAGTCGTAGCATTAGTTGTAGTTATAGGAAGAAGAAGAAATAGCATTATAAATAGATAAATAAATAAATAATAAGAAATAATGGCAGCAGTAGTTAGATGAAGAAGAGATAGAATTATAAATAAATAAATAAATAATAAGAAGAAATAATGGAAGTTGTCGTATCAGTAGTAGTTAGAGGAAGAAAAAGAGGATGATGTAATAATAATAATAATAATAATAATAATAATAATAATAATAATGACAAGAAGAGTAACAATTTAAAAATTAAATAAATATGTAAAAATAGCTGAAGCAGTGCTGTTTAAATTAAAGAGATATAATAACTGATACTAAAATAAAATAGTACTAGTGGTAGAAGTAGTATATGGCTATAATAACAGATATTTAATAATTTGATTAATAACAAGTGTGTAACTGTATACTTTATTTTTTATTTTCAAGTATATCTTAATTATAAATATATTTGTCTGATGATGGAGACGTGGTGGAATATATTTAATTTTACTGATTTAAATACAATAACTAATATATATATATATATATATAAATCGGCAAACACAAATAATGAAATTAATTTGCTAAAAACATATAAGCATAAATCTTTACTTTTTTTATTATTGGTTTTTAAATTATTTTTGTATATTATATGATAATTATTTAGTTTTTGCTATTTTAAAATGGCACCAGAACCTATATATTTAATTTTATGTTTAAATTTAACATAGTTACAATTATAAGAATATAGTATAATTAAGAAAGAAGAAATAACAAAAGAAAGAAAGAAGATGATGAAGAACTAGAAGAAGAAGAAATTTAGCATTATACATAAATAAATAAATAAATAAATAAATAAATAAATAATAATAATAAAAATAAAAAGATGAAGGAGAAACAGAAGATGAATTAGAAGAAAATTTAGCATTATAAATAAAAAAGTAAATAAATAAATAAGAAGAACTAGAAGAAGAACATGCAGTATTATACATAAATGTAAACAAATAATAAGAAGAAGAAGCAGAAGAACCTGTAGCATTGTAAATAAATAATAGGAAGATTAACATTTAGTATTAAAAACATATAAATAAATAATAATAAGAAGAATATGCAGCATTATATAATAAAGAAAGAAGAAAAGGTAGAAGAAAATGTAAATAAATAAATAAGTAAACAAATAAATCAATAATTAAGAAGTTTCTCATTGTTCCTAATACTAGTTTTATTATTATTATTATTATTATTTATTTTCGTTTTTAAATTCAAATTTGTGCACTTTTCAGTTTTCATAGTTTCACATTTTATGGATAACCTCTACAGCTATTTTTTTAATTTTGCAGAAAAATAATTAGATTTGCTACCTTTTATTATTATTAATAAATAATATTTCAATTCTTTTTCTTTTTTTTTAAGAATATTAGTATTTGTTTTTACTAGGTAAGAAAATATCTAAACAAAGGTTTGAAAAAAAACCACTTTTAATTTAAAAATTAAATATATTAAAAACAAAATAAAAATACTGCTTTCTTTCCCTTAATTTCCAGAAGGTTAATATTTTACTTTCTTTTATTTACTGGTTCAATGTTGGCATTTCTTTTTAATACTAAACCTTGCCTTTTGATTTAGATCATACCACCACTATCTCCATCACTATAGCAACAGTATTTACATAATTATTATAACTTTATTATTAACACTAGCAGTAGTAGTAATATTTGTTGTAGTAATAACAACAGTAGAAACAGTAGTAGTAAAACAATAAAATAAAATTATATTTTTCTTAACATTCAATAATTAGAAACTAAATAAATATAAAACAAAAATTTTGTTTAGTCTTAATTTAAAAGAAATATTGGTATCCATTTTATCTTGCATGCTGTAATGAAAATACTTAGGTTTATTTTATTATTATTTGTTAGGATCAATCATTCCTCACCATTTAAAAATTATTATTATTTAATGTACCTTAAAGGCAGCAACAAGGAGTCACCTGGTGAGTGATGATACCCCCACCTTGGTGTGGCTAATACAGGAAACTCATACTTGAAAATGAGCTACTGGGGGACTGTTCACCTTTGGTACAATAAATTTCCAATAATATATATATGAACAGAAAAAAATATTATACAATTTAAAATGTGCATTATAAATTTATGCTAGCATTTTAATACTGCTTTGTTAGCATTTTAGGAAAGGCATTTTTACAAATTTTATATATTTCATAAAAAAAAAATACATATATATTATATTTTATTTGAATAACCATTTCAAAATGTTTTTATTATTTTATTTCAGGTTAATATTTATTTATTTTTTAATAAATATTTGCTTCTGTTTTTGTTGTTTTATTTTAATTCTGTTATAGATTTAAATCTGTTGTTCTTACCAACCTGGTAATGAGCTTTGTTCACCCTTACCTGAAATTTATAAGTCATATATTTTATTGAAAGTATTTATTTTGTATTTATTTAGATATTTATGAAAAATGTATATTTGTGTATATGTGCAGAATACACACATATTCGCAGAGATATCATTTATTGTCTTACGTTTCTATTTCCACCTTTTTCTCAAAAAGTGGCTTCAGTATTTTTGAAAGCTGGTGCTTCGATTAAATGTGAGGAAATACCCCAAGAAAGCGGTAATTCGTAAAACGTTTCACAGCAGACGAGACATCGAAATACCAACATAGGAATTAAAAACATATTTGGTAAATATTTTGTTGTCATGTACTTCACAACGTTTCAGATACCTTCAGTGTAACGGTTATTGAAGATTTTTAGCTCAAAACTACAAAATAACGTTAAAATACTTTCATTAATCGATATATAATTATATTATTCGGAAGTAATCAATAGACTGAATAGTACAATTATTATTTTATTTTTTTTGACTTCAGCTTAAAACATAATTTACACAATACCAGATTTTAAGTTAAAGTACAAAAGATTCCTGACACCACGACCACCACTAGCCCCAAACAATTAAAAAGAAAAAGAAAAAGAACAAACCACGATAAAAGAAGAGAAAACAATAAAGGTTAAAAATCAACTATCTTACTATGTTTTAATGTTTATGTGTTGACAATTTTCAAAAGTATATGATGATATAGATTCATTATGTTTATTAATTATATAGTGACATATTATTATGTAGTTGTATTTTATTTTATTTTATTTTTTATTTTTTATTTTTTTTATTTATTCTTGCTTGTGGGATATTATTATTCATTAGATCCATCCATAGGATAATAATATGTGAATTAATTATATCACTGGATGATCTCTCTCTTTTTCTTTCTTTTTTATTATCTTTTTAATAAATAATATATATTTTTTTAACCAATTTTTTTCTTTTCATTTTATTTCATTTATTTAATTGTTATTATTTATTTATTTATTTATTTATTTATTTATTTATTTTACAATATTCTTGATACAGACTGCTAAAATTAATTAACAGTTTGAGGTAGATGTACAGATCACTGATTGATGTATTACTTTCTATTTCAGCAAGTTTTTATATAGAAATGTCTGACAGTCAACAGGTTGTAGAAATTGATGGAAGTGTTCTTGAAGGGGTGAGTTGCAGTAAAGTAATAAAACAAAAACATATTTGCAGGTTTGTGCACTCAACCACATACCCATTCAACATATTTATCTGGCCCAAACATAGCCAGTTCTGGGCCTTCTGGGCCATACTAGGGCCACCTTTTTGCCAATAAATGTATTAGCTTATTATACATATTAAAAAGAAATCACATTACTTTGTTTTTCATTATTTTAATGAATGTAACATAATTTTAGGGAGGACAGATTCTTCGGAATGCTGCAGCACTGAGTTGTCTACTTGGCATTGCAATAAGAGTTACAAATATTCGTGCAGGGCGAAGTAATCCTGGTCTGAGGTAAAAATAGTTTTGCTTCTTGTATCAGTTGTAGGTTCTGTTTGTAGTTATAGTCATTTACAATTGATACTAGTAGTGTTATTTATTCTGCTTGTAGAAATATCATTTAGAATTGATAGTAGACAGTTCTGTAGAACTGATAGTACTAATAGTCATTCAAAACTGTATATACATTCATTTATAAATGAAAGTAGTATTGTTATTTGGTCTTTGTGAAGTTTTTCTAATTTGAAAAACAATATTTCAGTATAAACAGGCTCTTTTGATGTCTGAAAATAGAACAGACTAATTGGCTGATATTAATCAAGAACATTTTTGACAATCTATACCATTAAAAATAATTATTATTCTTCTTGTTATTGTTGTTGTTGTTGTTGTTGTTATTATTGAATGTTGCTAATCATATTTTGATTACACAGACCACAACACCTAAGTGGATTGAAGATTATACAGGAACTATGCCAGGGCAGACTGAAAGGTGGAGCAATTGGATCAACAGAAATCACATTCATCCCAGGGGACATAGAATCTGGCTTCTATGTGGCTGATACTAAAACAGCTGGGTATATAACATTTTTGTATAAGATTCAATACAGAACTGTTAATTTTTAATTCTGATTTAATATTTCAGAAAAAATAAGATTGCAAATCTGAAAAGTAAAAATATAATTTTATGTTCTGTGTCATGAAATAATTATTTATCTACACATTTGTTTTTACTGTCTTCTAGTTATATTTAAAGAATTCTTGTTTCCTTTCAGGAGTGTGTGCCTTCTCATGCAAGCATCAATGCCATGTTTATTGTTTGGTAACAGCAAAAGTGATCTTACCCTTCTCGGTGGAACCAATGCTGAAATGGCACCACAGATAGACTACACAGACTGGGTTTGTTTTAAGACTGCTATAACTATACAGTGTCTTCCCAACTGATTTATAATATTATTAGATAAAGATGAATTATGTAATATGCTTCAGACTGTGTGGATAATTGGGAGAGTTCATTTCAAATCTTGTAGAGGATTATAAGAGTGTATTAGATCAAGTCAGAATCTGCTACTTTTTTGATCAGTGGCCACATGCTTCCTTTTCCCGTGCAGTCCAAGTGGATATCCTTCCTCCTGTGTTGGCCTCATTTATAAATTGTTTGGATGGTAAAAGTTATTTATTACTACTACAGCCAAAAGCTTAAGCAAAAAATACCCTTCCACAAAAGAAGTGGTATTAGCAGGAATACATGTGAAAATAATCATATAACACTGTATATATATATATCATCTCTGTGTATGGTACAGTACACTTTGCAGACACATTACATTGTCTACAGAAATCAGCTAACATTTGACACAGGCACACACTCACACATGCCATTAGAGAAAACTAAACCACTAACTGTTAATCAATCACAGACTAAATTAATGATATATATAATCTCGCTTTGCTTAGTATAAAACAATAAAAGCATTTAATGATTCACATGTTATAATGGAATCATCCACATTTACTTAATTTCATTTATAACTAACTATGGGCCTTTTGGTGACAGATCTTACATGGATTGTTTAAAGTCTACAGAAATACCAAACATTTGAGTTTAATTTAAAATATCTACCATACATTGTAAAATATAAAATATACAAATATACCTTGCTTCTAGTAAATCCTACCTATTTCCAGTTCTAACATCTTTCTGTTTATACAGTTATACTATTTAATGATATTAAATATTTATTTATTTAATTTGACATTAATTTAAAAGAATGTGTGTTTTGTTGTTAACTCAGATATTATGCATTAGCATAAAAGAGAATAGCATTACAGCAGATGTAGAGATCTAACTGTTGTTATAAGAGTTAAATGGATTTCAGCTTGGGATCATCCATGCAGTCTTGTGAGCATTAAAAATTAAATTAATGAGAAAAAATCTGTCTCCTTTAGATCAAGCAGGAAAATTTATGGTGTGTAATTTGTTCAAGAGGGTGGCAACCAATCTTAGAGTTCAAAATTGATATATTTATAGTAGAAGTTGCTTACTTGAGTAAATGTAATGTATACAGCACAAATATTTAAAAAGGCAGAACAATCCCTAGAGGTTTACAGTTCATTAGAAAATTATTAAATTAGTATAATTAGTTACATGGTTTGCATTAGTTAAAGGTTAGTTTTCAGTTTGGAACTTTTTCCAATGAAATCTGTGTGTTGTGTTCAGCTTTGTAATAATCTGTAATATGCAAATTACTTTAAATATTTCTTATTTTTTAGGTGTTTAGGCCTTTAGCAGAAAAGTTTGGAATGAAGTTTGACTGTGATATTATACGCAGGTTTGATTGTGTCCCTATTAATCATGTTTATTACACATCTGAACCAGGCTGATAATTCTTTATACAATGTTAATAGAGAAATAGAAGAAATTTTCTGAATTTCATATTTATTTTACTAATTATTTTTTGACATTGGTTAATTTTATAGTGATAATGTTGAACATCACTGAATGTTTGTTTTATTAACTAAAGAATAGTGCCACCTTTTTTTTTTTTAGTTACTTTATTATTATTTTTTGTTTGTTTTTCTCTATTATAGAATCTATGATTTTAATATATTAAAATTTCATATATTAAAACTTCTTTTGTCATGAAAAGTAGAAAAAAATGGTATTAAAAATAAAAAATAAATATTTTATATATTTTTTTTTTTTGCTAGAGGTTATTATCCCAAAGGTGGAGGGGAGGTGAAACTGACCATATACCCAGTTAAACATTTAACAAGTGTTAGTTTAACTCAACCAGGACAACTAGTTAAAATAGTTGGAAGATCATTTGTTGCTGGTGTTTTACCAATCAAGGTGATTATATACAACTTCTGTATTTTTTTCATAAACTGTTATAAAGTATATTTCTAACGATTTCCTAATAAACTAGTAGAAAAGGCTCTTTTGATTTACCAAATAAGTGGATTATGTACCACTTCCATATTCTTTAAGAATTTTGTTATAGATCGTTGGTTCTCAATCTTCTAATTTTCAGCACAATATTTCAAATAATTTTTAAGCTTGTGGGCCCTGAATTAGATTTCAAACTATGAAAGAAGTATGATGAATTACATAGCATAGTTAGTTATAACTAGTTATAAAATATTAATGTATGGCTTTCCCTGTTGCCCAGTGTTCTCATAGTGACCACTAACACCCTGATAGTCACTGTCCTAGATTATATTTTTAGTGATTTCATAATGTAAGAGGATGTATTAACAATAAGAAGGATTACCTAGAACTTCCTAGAAATTTCAACATAAATTATATCTTGTTCTTACATAATGCTATTAAAGATTAACTTTACATTTTACTCACAGGATTTGATAAGGGATCATTGCTTTGTAATGTAATATTTCCAACTAAGCTGATTGAAATGGCTAGTTACAATTTCTATTTCAATAGGAACTGTTTAAATCTAATGTTATCATAGTCCTTCTTTTGAATCAAACTACATGCCAGATCAAATGACAGTGTGCATAAAATCCTGATTTTATTCATTTGACATGAGTATGAAATATATGTGAATGTTAAATATTTTTTCTACAGGTCTCACATACAATGGCTAAGACTGCACAAACTGCAATACAGAAACAGTTTGGTAAAATTTCTATAGACATACAGGCCATCAAGGAATCTGAAAGTGCCGCAGTAGGAACTGGATCAGGAATTATGCAAGTTTCATAAACAAAACCTATTGTTAAAACCAGATTAAAAATTAAAATACGCATCACAGTATATGTTTTTGTTCAGCAATCAGAGTGTGATGGAAACTGAATTTGTTTTAAATATGATAAGTCTTTCATGTTAAAAGTGTTGAGTATATTGATGATGTAGGTAAATTTCTAACATCTGATGAATATATTTTATATATGGTTGGTTAAATATTACTTGAGTAAATATTATCTGATTATCTTTGTAACCTCTGATTAAAAACATTCTCAGTTAATTATTATCTCAGTCATCACCAATAATTCTGACATAATTTACAGATTGATGGCAGAAACAAGTACAGGCTGTCTGTTGTCAGGTTCAGCTCTAGGAAAACGAGGTGAGGAAAACATAAAAATGGAAACTCATTTACATTTTTCTTTTTTCTTTCTTTAGTAAAACAGTCCTGTATTCTGGATTACATTATTCCACATTAACATTTTCTTTTTTACAAATACTGTATTTGATTAATTACTTTATGATCTTTACTCTTTCTTATATAGTAAGCTCTTTTTTTTTCTTTGTTTGTTTTGGACCTTATAATCTATACTTGTTTATTGTTGTCCTTTTTATGTAAAAGCTTTTTTCCTTGTCTTGTTTTGTTCCTCATAATCTATTCTCTCTTTATTGTAGTCCTTGTTAGATAACAAGTTTTATTTCTTGTTAGTTTTGTCACATAATGCTGTATTGCTGCATAATACTGTTGTTGTCACTCTGCAGGTGTCCCAGCAGAGGATGTTGGTAAAGCAGCAGCTGATATGCTAGTAACAAACATTCTGCACGGAGGCTGTGTTGATGACCACTCACAAGATCAGGTACTCACCTAACTGTATAGACATTCATAACAGTTACATTTTGTAATGTTACATCTTTATTTTCATTTAGATATGTTTATAATATTGTTAAATCCTTCTTTTCACTTATACATGCTTATAATATTGTTCACATTACATTGTTAGATCTTTTTTTTTCACTTATATCTGGGTTGATGCAAGGGGTTGATTTGGGCAGCGTACTTACAATATTTCTGTCAAATTAAATTTATTAATAAATTTTTGCGCAAAAAATTATTTTTATATTTCTTTCGTACATCTGTTACATTATAGTTTTATAAACACAAAGGAATGAATAAATAAATTACAACAAATTTGACATGTTAAAAATAATGCTGCCAGACTTTTCTAGTCTCTTTGCTTTCAGTCACAAAGAAACTGTAAATAGACCTTCTTTGTTTCTCTGTTGGCCTCAGTGGAATTTTTAATTCACTGTTAATTTGTGAGTTTAAAGAGTGCTAGATAACCTATAAGCCAAAACTGTATTAAGATATTCAGCTAATCTGTTTCCATAATTCATTTCAGATTATATTGCTGATGGCCTTAGCAAAAGGGAAATCTAATGTTTTAACTGGACCTATCACTCTACACACAGAGACAGCAATCCATGTAGCCAAGCTAATGACAAGTGTATGTGTAGTTCTTTTTGTTAGGTGAAATTGTTTTATATTACTGGACAAACTAAAACCATTTAAAGGATGTAAATTCGGGCAGCTGTATATTTTAAACATTCTAAATTTATATTAAACCTATTTTATTTCTGGCTTCTTATTTTTTATTATAATATTTAAAATTCTTTTTGAAACCATTCTCATGTTAAAGATTATTACTAGCAAAATTATTTAAAAAAATTGTTAACTGAGGGTAAATGACCAATATTTTGATATTTACTTTTCTAAAATATGTCATGTATACAAGATAAATGCCATTTTAAATATTCTGATTTTTTATTGATATAAAAAAAAATTCTAATGTCTGGTATTTTGTATTTGCTCAGTACATTATATCAAATGTTAAATATGTAAAATTAGAGTGCTTTCATGTTAAATATAAATGTTATTTTATTGTTTCAGGCCAAATTTGAGATTGAGAAAGTTGGTGAAAATAAAAATATTATTCACTGTGAAGGAATCGGTTTAGTGAACAAAAGACTTGTCTGACGTGTTTGTTGTCTTCTCTTAACAAACATGAGGAACAACTTGTCACTGTCGAACTATTCAAGTCTGCTTGCTAATTAACTTCCAGTCCAAAACTGCTCAGAACATTACAACATCAGTGCAATATTTATTTATGTCATAATTTATGTTTGAATTGGAAAACAAGGAATTTGCTTTGGTAGGAGACATTTTCTGATTATTTATTTAGCAACTGAAGGAAGAAGAAATAAAAATGCATCTCACATAGTGAGAACACACACAGATGAGCTGGATATAGTTACTACCAAAAGAAATTCAACCTCATGGTAAAGGTAATGTCCTTGGAGTGTTAAGGTTACAAGAGATACAGAAAATAAATGTGATGTAATGTTTATGATGTTTTGTTATCTTGATGTTACACTATTTTGTTAGGTAATTGTTTGCTTGCTTGTTTGTTTGTGGGTTTTTTGTTAATGTTTAATTTACTTTTTTTTATATTCACAAAACCATAAGGAACTGTACAGAAAGGGTTGAGAAAGATACAACAGTTGTTAACAAATACAGCCAATGTGCATGGGTGACAGTGTCATCTGTAACTGGATGAATAAATCAGAGCAGAAAAATTGCTTGATAAGAGATTTTCAGCATGTATACAGTTAATTGGTGCATTGAATGTCTGTTAATGCTATAATGTGAAATAAAATATTTAATTCAAGTAGAATGTTATGGTAAACAAGAAGAAATTGACTTGTTTTTGTTGTTTTTCAAATTATTTGAACAAAATTAAGACATCTCTTTTCTATCTTATATTTTTAACCATCCACAGACCTGAATATTTAGGAATAACATGTCAAACATCAAACTGATTACAGAGTTGTGCATTTGTATATAGGTTTCTGATTACAATAACAAATTAGAATTGTTTATTCAAAATTTCTTTTCTCCCCACCGTATATCCAGTTGAAAATTCAGGATGTATCCATGGTCAGAATACTTCAAAGATTTTATGTAAAAGGGTTATTAGTAACAAACAATCAATTAATGTGTAAATAAATTTAAATATCTCCTGAAAAGCATGAAGGGACACAACTCTGGCCTGAAAATGTAGGTTTAAAGAGTGCACCTAAATTATCAACAACTTTCATTAATTTGTAAGTCCATTACGTTGAAAACATATCAAGTCACTATCTGTACTGTCTGTCTCTGTCTTTCTTTGTGTATGTCATATTAAAGCTATGCAACAGACACACATGAATTTAACATTTGAAGTAAAAATATAATAAATACAATAATATAACAACAAATAATAATTTAGTATTGTTTAAAGGTCAGGCATGAATGAATGATTTTCATTACTCTACTGAAACTGATTTGTATTTTTATATAAAAAAAAAAAAAATAATATGATACAGAGTCTAATCTGTTCAGAAATCAATGAAAAGAAAGCATCAAAATTTTCATTTGTTTTGAAACATCTTCAGTTTTAAAATGATTTTTAAACATATTAAGCATAAGAAAAAACAAATATAAAAAAAAAATTAAATTGAAAAAAAAACCAAATAAATAAATAAAAAAACAAGGACATTTTTATTCAAATGTAAATAAACATAACCTGAAATATACAGTGAAATATTAATTCAACTAAAATACACATATCCAAAAACGATGTAAAAATATTTTCAAAGATTTTTTTAAAAATATTTTTGAAAGTGAAAAGATAAAACTTGTAACAGAGCATTTTCAAAACAACAACAAAATAAATAAATAAAAATACAAATACAAAAAGCTATTGTTCTAACTTTTTGAACTATGATATTTTCTCAGTTCATAAATTTTACTGACAGTTTAATGTACCAAAGGTGAACAGTCCCCCAGTAGCTCATTTTCAAGTATGAGTTTCCTGTATTAGCCACACCAAGGTGGGGGTATCATCACTCACCAGGTGACTCCTTGTTGCTGCATTTAAGGTACATTAAATAATAATTTTTAAATGGTGAGGAATGATTGATCCTAAAAATAATTATAATGTTAACCTAAATATTTTCATTACAGCATACATAACAAAATGGATACCAATTTTTTTTTAAATTAAGACTAATCAAAATTTTACTTTTATATTTATTTATTTTCTAATTATTAAATGATAAGAAAAATAACAATTTATTTGATTTTTTACTACTACTATTAGTAATAACTTTAATAAAGTTATAATAACTATGTATATACTGTCACTATGGTTATGGAGATGGTGGTAATACAATCTGTTAAACAAAAAGTTAAAGTTTATTACTATTACTATAATATAACTACCATTATTTCTTACAATTTATTTATTTATTTGCTTTTTCTTTTTCATCTGCCTACTACTAATGCTACAACTACCCTTATTTTTCATTCTTATTTATTTATTTATTTTAATACTTATTTATTTATTGATAGCGCTACATCTTCTTCTTCTTCTTCATCTATCTTCTATTAATACTACAACAGGGATTATTTCTTATTATTTACTTACTGATTGATTGATTGATTGATTGATTGATTGATTGATTTATAATGCTACATCTTCATCTAAATACTACTAATACTTCCACGAACATTATTTCTTACTATTATTATTTATTTATTAACTAATTTCTTTATTTCTTTATTTATTAACTTATTTCTTTATTTATTAATTTATTTCATTATTTATAATGTTACATCTTCATTTTCTTCTTCATCTAACTAGTACAAATACCACAAACTAGAATTAATTTTTATCATTTATTTATATATTTATAATGCTACGTCTCCTTCTTCATCTAACTACTACTAGTGCTACAACAACCCTTTATTCTTACTATTAAATTATTTACTTATTTATTTATTTATAATGCTACATCTTCATCATCTACTACTAATACTGCAACTACTGTTATTTCGTCTTATTATTTATTTATTTATAATCTATATCTCCTTCTTCTTCATCCAAATACCACTAATGGTAAACTACACTTTTTTCTTCTTCTTATTTAATTATTTTGTTTAAAACTTATTTATTTATTCATAGTGGTACATCTTCTTCTTCTTCTTCTTCTTCTTCATATAAGTACTATTAATATTACAGCTGCCATTTTTATTATTTATTTATTTATCAATTTATTTATTTATTGACTGACTGATTGATTTATTTATAATGCTACATCTTCTTCTTCATCAAACTACTTATACTACAACTACCCTTGTTTCTCATTATTATTTATCTATTTATTTTAATGCTTGTTTATTTATTCACAGTGCTATAACTTCTTCTTCATCACCTAACTACTACTAATACTACAACAACCGTTATTTCTTATTATTATTTTTCTATTTTTTATTTACTTTGTTATAATGCTATATATTCTTCTACTAATAATAATAATACAACTACTGTTATTTCATCTTCTTATTTTTTATTTTTGTATTTATTTATTTATAATGCAACATCTTCTTCTGTACATCTAACTGCTGCTAACTCTACAACTACCCTTACTTCTTTTTTATAATTTATTTATTTATTTGCTTACCTTTTTATTTATAATGCTACATCTTCTTCTTCATATAACAACTACTAATTCTACCATAATATTATTTCTTATTACATATTTAGTTACCTATTTATTTACTTATTTATGTATTAATAATGTTACATACTTGAATTACCCTTATTTCTTATTATCTGTTTACTGATTTATAATGTTACATCTTCCTCTTCTTCATTTAACTACAGCTAATATTATTTCTTATTGTTTATTTATTTATTATTTATTTGCTTATCTATTCATTTATAAGGCAACATCATCTTCTTCTTAATCTAACTACTACTAATGCTATATCTACTATTACTTCTCATTATTATTTATTTATAGTGCTACATCCTCTTCTTTTTCATCTAACTACTAATAATGCCACTACCGTTATTCATTATTATTATTATTAATTATTATTATTATTATTATTATTATTTTATAATTTATTTATTTATTTATATATTTATTTATAATGCCATATCTTCTTTTCCTTCATCTAACTACTATTAATCCTACCGCTAACATTGCATCTTATTATCTTTTATTTATTTATTTATTTACTTAAGAAACTACTAACAGTACCACCTACAATATTTCTTATTATTGTTTATTTATTTATAATGCTACATCTTCGTCTTCTTCATCTAACTACTACTAGTACAACAACTACCCTTATTTCTTATTATTTATTTATTTATTTATTTTTTATTTTTTTACATCTTTTATTTATTTAATTTATTATCCTTATTTTTTTTTTTTATTTATTTATTTATTTATAATGCTATATCTCCTTCTTCTTCATCCAAATACTACTAATAATAAACTACCCTATTTTCTTATTATTATTTAATTATTTAGTTTAATACTTTTTTATTTATTCACAGTGGTACATCTTCTTCTTCATGTGAGTACTACTAATACTACAAGTTCCATTATTTTTATTATTTATTTATTTGTTTATTTATTTACTGACTGATTGATTTATTTATTTATAATGCTACATCTTCTTCATCTAACTACTACTAATAATACAACTACTGTTATTTTTCTTCTTAGTTATTTATTTATTTATTTGTCCTTACATCTTTTATATTAATTTTTTTATTTGTTTGTTTATCTTTTTTATTTATAATGTTACATCTTCTTCTTCTTTTCTTCATCTAACAACTACTAATACTATTTCTACCATAATTTATTTTTATTTATTTATTTATGCTTTATTTATTCATTAATAATGCAACATCTTCTTCTCTTTTTTTTCATCTAACTACTACTAATCCTATATCTTATTCTTTTTTTTTTTATTTATTTGTTCTGCTTATCTATTCATTTATATTGCAACATCATCCTTTTTCTTCATCTGATTACTAATACTACCATTATTCCTTATTATTATTATTATTATTATTATTTTAAAATTTATTTATTTATTTTATTTATAATGCCATATCTTCTCTACTTCTTCATCAAACTACTACTAATGCTACAACTGCCATTATTTCTTTTTTTTTATTTATTTATTTATTTATTTATTTATTTATTTTATTTATTTGGTGTTACATCTCCTCCTTTTCCTTCATCTAACTACTATAATCCTACCGCTAACATTGCATCTTATTATCTTTTATTTATTTATTTATTTATTTATTTAACAAACTACTAATAGTACCACCAACACTATTTCTTATTATTGCTTATTTATTTATAATGGTACATCTTCTTCATCTTCATCTAACTACTACTAATACAACAACTACCCTTATTTCTTATTATTTATTTATTTACTTACTTACTTATACTACTACATCTTCTTCTTCTTCATCTAACCACTACTAATACTACAACTATCCTTATTTTTTCTTTTTATTTATTTATTTATTTATAATGCTATATCTCCTTCTTCTTCATCCAAATACTACTAATGATAAACTACCCTATTTTCTTCTTATTATTTAATTGTTTATTTATTTATTTATAGTGTTACATCTCCTTCTTTTCCTTCATCTAACTACTACTAATGCTACCACTAACATTGATTCTTATCATCTTTCATTTATTTATTTATTTACTTAAGAAACTACTAACAGTATCACTTCCAATATTTTTTTTTTTTTTTTTTTTTTTTTTTTTTCGTAATGCTACATCTTCCTCTTTTTCTTCATCATCAAATACTAATACAACGACTGTCCTTATGTCTTATTTATTTATTTATTTATAATATAATACTACATCTACTTCTTATTCTTCATCTAACCACTGCTAATGCTACAACTACCCTTATTTTTTATTATTTCTTATTTATTTATTCATAGTGCTACATCTTCTCTTTCATCTAACTACTACTAGTACTAGAACTACCTTTATTTCTTATTATTATTTATATTTTTATTTATAGTGCATCTTCTTCTTTTTTTTTTTCATTTTGTACTATTAATACCACAACTAACCTTGTTTCTTCTTATTATCTATTTATTCATTTACTTTCTTATTTATTTATTTATAAAGCTATTTCTTCTTCTTCTTCAGCTAAATACTGCTAATACAACAACTACCCTTATTTCTTATTATTAGCTATTTATTTATTTACTTACTCTCTTATACTACTACATCTCCTTCTTCTTCTTCATCTAACCATTACTAATGCTACAACTACCCTTATTTTTTATTATTTATTTATTTATAATTCTCTTCTTGTTGATCTAACTACTACCAATACAACAACTACCTTATTTCTTATTATTAGCTATTTATTTATCTATTTATTTACTTACTTACTTATTTATACTACTAAATCTCCTTCATCATTTAACCACTACTAGTGCTACAACTACCCTTAATCTTAATTTTTTGTTATTATTTATTTAATTATTTATTTATTTATTTATTTATAATGCTACATATTCTTCTTCCTCATCATCATCTACTAATAATATTACAACTACCTTATTGCTTATTATTTATTTATTTATTTATTTATTTATAGTCTTACATCTCCATCTTTTCCTTCATCTAACTACTGTTAATCCTACAGCTAATATTGATTCTTATTATCTTTTATTTATTTATTTATTTACTTAAGAAACTACTAATAGTATCACCTACAATATTTCTTGTTTATTTGTTTATTTATTTATAATGCTATATCTTCTTATTCTTGAACTATTTTTATACAAACAACTAACTATTATTTCTTACTATTAACTTCTTTATTTTTTCTTATTTATTTATTTTATTTATTTATAATACTACATATTCTATTTCTTCATCTTCTTCATCACTACTACTAATTCTACAACAACTATTTTTTATTTTTTTTTATTATTTATTTATTTATTTATTTATTTATAATCTTACATCTTCTTCTTTTTCCTTCATCTAACCACTACTAATACACAAAACTATCTTTTTTCTTTTTATTTTATTTATTTATTTATTTATTTATTTATAATGCTACATCAATATTTCTTTTTTTTCACTACTTCAAATTACTAATACAACAACTACTATTATTTTTTCATTTACTTTCTTATTTATTTTTTATTTTTACTTATTATACTACTACATATTCTTTTATTATTCTTCATCTAACCACTACTAAAACAACAATCCTTTATTTTTTATTTTTTATTTTTTTATTTATTTATTTATTTATTTATTTATAATGCTACATCATCCTCTTCACTTAAAAAAAACTACTAATAGTACTATCTACAATATTTCTTTTTATTGTTTATTTATTTCTTTTGTCATGCTACATCTTCCTCTTCTTCATCACCTACCAACTACTAATACAATAACTATCCTTATTTCTTATTATTTACTTATTTATTTTATACTACTATATCTCATTCTTCTTCATTAACCACTTCATCTACAATTTTTTTTTATTTTAATTTTATTTATTTTATTTATTTATTTATTTATAGTGTTACATCTCCTTCTTTTCCTTTTTCTAACTACTGCTAAGCCTACCACTAACATTGATTCTTATTATCTTTTATTTCTTTATTTATTTTAACTTATGAAACTACTAATAGTACCACCTACAATATTTCTTATTAATGTTTGCTTATTTATAATGCTACATATCCTTCTTCTTCTTCATCTAACCACTACTAGTGCTGCAACTACCTTATTTTTTATTACTTATTTATTTATTTATAATGCTACATCTTCCACTTCTTTATATCACTACTGCTAATACTACAACTATCCTTATTTCTTATTATTAGCTATTTATTTATTTGTTTATTTATTTATTTATTTATTTATTTATTTATTTATTCATTTACTTACTTACTTACTTACACTACTACATCTCCTTCTTCATATAACCACTACTAGTGCTACAACTACCTTATTTTTATTATTTATTTATTTATTTACTTATTTATTTATTTATTTACTTATTTATTTACAATGCTACATCTTCCTTTTCTGCTTCATCTAACTACTACTAATACAACAGCAATCCTCATTTCTTATTATTTATTTATTTATTTACTTACTTATACTACTACATTTCATACTTCTTCATCTAACTACTATCAATGCTACAACTGTCCCTATTTCTTTTTATTATTTATTTATTTATTTATTTTTTATAATGCTACATATTCTTCTTCTTCATTATCATCTACTAATAATACTACAACTACCTTATTTCTTATTATTTATTTATTTATTTATTTATTTATTTATTTATAGTGTTACATCTCCTTCTTTTCTTTCATCTAACTACTAGTAATGCTACCACTTACACTGATTCTTATTATCTTTTATTTATTTATTTATTTACTGAAGAAACTACTAACAGAACCACCCACAATATTTCTTATTATTGTTTGTTTTCTTTTTTTTTTTTCTAATTCTACAACTTCCTCTTCTTGTTCATCTACCAAATACTAATACAACCACTATTGTTATGTCTTATTTATTTATTTATTTATTTATAATGCTACATCTTCTTCTTCTTCATCTAACTAATACTACACTTATTTCTGATTATTATTTTTTGGTTTATTTATTTACTTTTGATTAATTTACTTATTTATTTACTTTTTTATTAATTTAATTATTTATTTATTTATTTATTTATCTATCTATAATGCTATGTCTAACATTATTTCTGTGATTTATTTATTTATTTACATATTTATTTATAAATCTATATATTCTTCTTCCTTTTCTTCTTATTCATTTATCTATTTGTTTTATTTGCTATTTATTTATTATTTTTTTATTTATTTTTATTTATTTTTATTTGCTACACTGTTGGTTTGTTTGTTTTTTTTGTTCATTATTTCTTCATATTTATTTATTTATTAATTTACATTTATTTTTTTATTTCTTATTATTTATTTATTTTATTTTCTTATTCATTTATTTATTTATTTATAATGCTATATCTTCCATTTTTCATCTTTATTATTATTTATTACATCTACCCTTGTTTTTATTTATTTATTTGTTTTTGTTTTTTTTCTTCTTGTTGTTTCATATAACTACTACTAATACTACAACCAATTTTTATTTCTTCTTATTTATTTATTTATTTATTTATTATTTATTTATTTATTTACATCTATTCCTCTTCTTCTTTTATTTAAATACTACAAAGACTTCCACTTATTTTCTTCTTATTATATATTTACCCTTTTATTTATTTATTTATTTATTCATTTGTTTGTTTGTATCTTGTTCTTCTTCATCTTCTCTAACTACTACTGCTATGCTATTCTTTCTTATTTTTTTTTATTTATTTATTTATTTATTTTGGATTTATTTATTTATAATGCTACATCTTTCCTCTTCTTCTTCATCTAACAACCCAAAGTACTATATCTACCCTTTTTTTTTTTTTATTTATTTTATTTCTTCTTATTATATATTTATTTATATATTTATTTATTATTTTTTTTATTATTTATTAATAAAACTATATCTTGTTCTTCTTCATCAACTACTACTAGTGCTACAACTACCCTTTATTTCTTATTATTTATTTATTTATTTATAATGCTACATATCCTTCTTCTTCTTCTTCTAACTACTATCTAATACTGCCACTAACGTTTATTCTTATTATTTTTATTTATTGATTTTATTTATTTATAATGCTGTTTCTTCTTTGTTTGTTTCTTTTTATTTTCTGATGTTTAATTATAAATCAATATCTGTTTATTCCTTTTGTTCTTATTATTATTTTACTTATTCCTTTAGCTATAATGCTACATATTATTCTTTTTGTCTTCTTCTTATTATTATAATTAATTTACTCATTTATATATTTATTTATTAATAATGCTATATATTCAATTTTGTCCTTTTTAAAATTATTTATTCATATATAATAATGCTACATGTTCTTTTAGTTCTTCTTCTTACTTATACAACAACTACTCTACTATTTTATTTATTACTTAAAAATAATTGATGGAATACATAATTTATTTATTTATAATGATAACTATCTTTTTTTTATGTTTTAAAGAAACTAATTTATTTATTTATTTTGAACGATATATATATTCTTTTTGAAGTTCATGCAGACATTTTATTTATTTGTTTAATAACCTGAAAAAGATCCAAAGTTTATTATTTTCAAAGAAACAAATAATCTGAAATAAAACTAAATTACTTTTTAAATTAAAAAATTCAATATATTCCACCACCATCTCCATCTACTACTGACTAATATTTATAATTAAAATGTAATTTGGAAAACATAAAAAATAGTTAATGATAATTTAAATCTTAATTATTTAGTTTCTTTGTTATATATATATTACCAGTTGCTACAGACACCTATTTTATTTTAACCTCATATCTTTTTTATTTAATCAAAGAAACAAATAATTTAAATGTTTATTTCATTTTTTAAATTTGTAAAATTCAATATATTTTTCCTTTCCACCACCATTCCATTATTATTTTTATTTATTTATAATTATTATTATTTTTTTAAAACATCAAATCTTCTTAAATACTTATTATTTAAAATTTTGTTTTTATTTACATTTTATTTATAAACTACATGTTACTCTTTATTTTATTTCTTCTTATATTTTTTTATTTATTTATTAATTTTTATTCTTCTTTTATTCGTTTAGCTTTTCATTTATTATTTTATAAATTATTATTTTATTTTATTTATTTAAATTTATTATTACATTTTCTTTTTTCATCTAATTCAAATTTATTTTTCTTAATGCTTATTCTTCTTCTTCTTATTATTATTATTATTATCATTATTATCTTTATTTGTTATGCTACATATTTGTAATTGTAATTGTAGGTTTAAATTTAAAATTAGATATATATATATATTTTTACATTGGAAAGGTTGGCGAAACAAGAAAACAATTTTATTTTAAATGTTCTTAAATTTGAGAAGTATAGAAAGTAATTTTGCAATGAAACTTGTATGGCTCCCAAATAAACATTAGTAAACATGCTGTAGAAAAACAATATCAAGTTTGATTTTAGGAAATGAAAATAATAATAAACGAATCCCAAGATTGATTTTAAGAAATGAAAATAATAATAAATAAATACCAAGATGAATAATAATATTCTAAATCAGAAATCTTAATGCCAAATTTGAAAATTTCAATATAAATTATAATATTGAATGTTGAAGCTGAATGCAGTTTGCTCACATTAATCATGAAAGAAACTCATCCTAGGTTTTGAAAAATAAAACATATTTAAAATAGTTTTAGTCTTCTTACTGGATATCGTTTAGTTTTAACGAGATGAGTTAATATTTCATTTTAATTTTGACACAGAGAAACTGCAGCTACTTACAAAGTTTGAGGCGGAGTCACTAAGGAGATGCATTGTTGACGTCATATATATAGGTCACTAGATTGTCGGAAGTTGCCGAAGTAAACCGAGTTCGTCAGAAGGTTTCGGTCGTTCTGTTTTCTTTTTCTTTTTTTTTTCTTTCTGAAAATGTTACTTATTAGTACTTTACCCTTTCTATTTCAGTACCAGTAAATATTTTATTAGATACAGAAATTATAATAAGCACACCCAACGAAAATGTCCTAATTTTATTTTGATAATTTAATTTTAGAGCATTCTGAATTTACCGATTTATAACCGCTTACCGAGTCTCATTAAACGTAATTTTATCCTTAATCTTTCTCTCTCTCTCTCTCTGTTTTGATTTCATACGTTGGATTTAATACTAAATAAATAAATGAAACTGATTTTTATCAATACGCAACTAAATTAACAACTTTCAACAAAGAACAACAAATAAATGAATAATTTAAAAATTCTTTATTACAGTTTTGTTGTTGCATTACATTTTGAAACTGACCAATCACTGGTTCTTTTTAAATAATTAATGGGTTTTCTAGTTCCACTACTTAGCAATACTCCAGATACATTAAAATACAGAATCAGTAACTATCTCTGAATAAATAATAGTCTTATATAACTAAATAATATAAATACTGCATATATCAAATATATCAAATATATCACATTTTCTTATGGACGGCAGAATTTGATTTATAAAATTCCTTATCTTAAAAAAAACAACTAGTATCAAAATCTCAAAAACTGAGACAATGTTATATATTAATTTTTTTAAAGTTTATAACAAACAATAAACAATGAATAGTGTTATTTACAAAAAGTACACAATGATAATAAGAAATGGGTAACATGCTGTTTTAATAAATAAATAAATAAATAAATAATAAAAGCTAGCATATATAAATGTAAAAGTAATTAATATTAAAAATATAATAAAACATTTAGGAATGTGTTTTGTTCACTATATTCAGTTTTCTTTGTGATAAATCCAACTTGAGAGTACTATCAAATTGTTTTTTTCGATGTTTTATTTATGTGTGTGTATGTGTTTATGTTTTTTGATGTTTTATTTATGTGTGTATGTGTTTATGTTTTTTGATGTTTTATTCATGTGTGTATGTTCTTCTGTTTATTGACAGATGTGAGAGAATTTAAATGTGATTGTATAACGGTTTTTGTTTGTATCTGTTCTCTGCGTGTATATGTATATGAGCTTAATTATGTACATGTGTATGTGTCTGGTCTTGAATTCATGTTAATGTTTCTCTATTGGTATATATTACATTGATTCATTTTGCAAAATTGAGTTCACTTTCATTTAACTGTTTCATTTAACAGTTCATGTTTTCTGTATCAGTTCTTCCATTAACTACAACCTGTAAATAAATAAATAAATTATTTGCATATACTAAATTTGACACATATGAATACAGTGAATGAATATTTTATTTTAAATTAATAATATTATTACAATCATAACACACTGATTAATATTCTGGTAAATTTATCTTAAAATTAAATTATCATAATGTACATGTTATTTCAGTGTTATGTAATCATAATAAGTTAAAAAACAAACTCTGGAACAACATTAAGAAATATATCATTGATAATACATTACATATTATTTCATGGAAGTGGCACATATATTGGCTAATAAAATAATAATAATACTAACAACAACAACAATAACAATAATAATATAATAAATAAATAAATAAATAAATAAAAAGACCCTGCACAGCAAAATGAGTCATAAGTTATACATAAAAATTTCTCAATAAATTCATTAATTAACAATAACTAAAAATTTTAAGATTTTCTTAAAGAACTAAAATATGTTGGTCATTATATGAATTGTCTATTATGCTGGTTGCTAAGGCAACAGAAGAAATAACTACTTTCAAATTGTGAGACAGTGCAACAGGGAATGAAGATTTGAAAAAAAAAAAAAAAAAAATGTTGTTATCTTATTATATGTAATTATCATGAAATATGAAATTACCAAAACTTCACTTAAAATGTATTTTCAATACGACTCATTTTGATCATGGGTTATCACAAACAAATTAACTTACAATCAGATAATGCTATTCCAGTGTATTTTTCTATCAGATGGTCGGCATAGCGACGCTGTTCATCATTCAACAGAGCTGGCTCTTGCCTGTAATTTAAAACAGGAAGAATAAACATTTATTTAGTAGCAAACTAAAATTATGTTTGCATTCTGTGCCAACTGGTAAAATTTTGTTTTTGATGCATTAATTTATTATATTCTCTTAAAATTATTTTGTATTTGTGTGTATGTTTGTATATGTATATACATGCATATGTGTGTTTTCATGTACATGTACGTATGTATTTCAAAAAAACTGTTATCTTATTTATTACTTTGACAGTTGATGTGCTTGAATGAATGAGCTTATCTGCAGATGTGCTCAAGGAAACACAGACACTCACACACACATACAATCACACCAGAACACATTTTGATATTAATTATTATATATTTCAGATATAATGATAAATGATGATGTGAGACAGGGAATGTGTAACTTTCTGGTTTACTCTTTATCAATTAGCAGCAAGAATTTTTTTATTTCACCTTCCCATAAACAGAAAATCTCATAGCTATCAATAAACCAGTCATGGAGCACTGGATGGATTGGGAAGTTGGCTAACACATCTGGTAAGGAGGACTGAACCTAGAATTTACAATGGGCAAATTGTGGTCTGCAGGGTAAACCATGTTTCATGTAGCCAATTACTGAAGAAACAGTCAATGCCTTGTAAAGATTATGAAGTATTTGTGAGCTGTACTTGATTTTTTGTAATACTAATACCACATCTGTTTCAAATTTTTTTGTAAGTACTAGTGCTAACTAAATTAGTTATTAAACTAGTAAATTATTAAGTTAAAATTTACAGTTGTTCAATAAATATACAAGTACACATAGCTTTGAAACATGTATTAATATTTTTTTTAAGTATATAGATTTAGATCATTTTATTATTTGAAAATTACAAATTTCATACAGATTGTGTAAATGTATTAACATTTTTATAAGTACATACAGTACTGTTTCTTAAAACTTTAATTAAAGTATATTTATTAAATTAAAAATTAAGATTATCTAATAATTTTATTATAATTGTTTTTTGTCTAATATTATTACAATAAAACATTAATTAAAGCTAAAAATTAAATAACTTTAAAACAATAGTAACTATATTCATTTATAAACTCAGATTATTTTACAATTAAATATCGATGATAAACTTATTAATTATTTATATATTGCTCACAGAACATGTTCAGTTGTACAATAACTACATATTTATTCCAGATAATAAATTTATTAATATAAGAAAGTTAGATTTTTTTTAATGTTTAAATTATAGTTATTAATTCATTTTATAAATTTAATACTATCTGAACTACTGTGAAACGTCTCAAAACCAGATTCTGATTTAGCTAGTAAGTAACAGTTAACTAAGCTATAGTAATTAATTAATTAAGTTAGTAGGTAATTAAGTAAGTAAATAATATGTAACTAAGTAAGTATGTAATTACTAAGTATAATACGATGCACCAGTCTAAAATGATGCTAAATCATCAAAGACATTTTTCACTACTATTCACTTACAACCACAGGTCTGCAATTTCTGGTGAAAGCAAGTTTTTTCTGTTGTTAAACAAATTGAATTATGGTGAAACATAAACATTAAATTTTCTCAACTCTGTAAATAGCAAATATTTTAAGAAATCGAAAATGACATGAATATAATCAAATCACAGCAAAAACATGTAGAAGCTCATAAGAGGCAGACATTTTTTCTAAATAACTGAAATTTCTTGATTATGCTGCTAAAAAATATTAATCTTAATATGCACTGCTAGCATTGCTTTTATGTAAGTATTTATGCAGTCAAAGCAAATGAGTTTTTATTTATTTATATATTAAATTTAACAAAAAAGATTTCAATCCATTTGTGCTTGTTTTACTTTCTCAAAAGATTTCAGAAGATTCAAAGATCTGTTTTTGCTTTCTTAAAAATGAATATGAACAGATTTTCTGGTACAGGATAGTTAATATATTATTTATTTATTTATTTATTTATCATCATCATTATCATCATCAGTACATACAGATTTGGATCATTATTATTCACTTATTTAGTTATTTATTATATTTTTTTGATTTGTAACCTAATATTTAATACAAAAAAATACAGAATGAAACTCCAGTTTAATTTAGTACAGAATGTAATCAATGAGAAATTGTTTTTAAATAATGATTTTAAATTTTGCTTTTAAACCTACAGCTTAAAGAAAATTTATCAAAAAATAACTTGTTTAAGTTTTAAATTTTCTACTTACATTTGTAATTCATACCAAGCTTTTCGCTTCATCGAGGATATCTGCGGATTCGAATAAATAAACTCATTAGTGTTTTTGTCAAGACTCGTTGTACTCGATGATCTCCCTAACACATTCAGCCTTGATGAAGGTCGTGACCTTGGTGACCTCGGTGACAGTTTAGTAGGAGGCGAGTGTGGTCGCGGGTGATGCTGAAGCACAGGACTGCAGCTTCTTTCTCGAAGTCGGCACGCAGACGTCAGAGTTCTGTTTTTGAGAATCCCGCGGCGGCTTCCCAACACTGGCTGATCGTTGGTGTTGGCGTAGTCGTAGATTGAACTGTAGGATCGGTTGAGTCTGTCGGTGTATGGAGCGATGCTGCTGGACTCATGCAGGCTCCTGGAGAGTCTCCCAGGGTAACATCGTGCTGAAAAATCAGTGGCCGGATCAACCAGACAGTCTTGACTAGAGTAATACCTGTCTTCTATGTCGTCTGGTACTGGGCTGTACCTGAGCTTTCGGCGGATGAAGTTTGAGTGAGAAAGATCTCTGTCCTCGTCTCCAGTCTTTTCTACCTCCTCCGCTTCGAACTGGGAAGAGTTCAGCTTCGTCGGATACTGCTGCAGGTCGGGGTAATCGGAGAAGTGAAGAGGCGATGCCCTCCTCTCATTGCCGTAGTAACGAGATTTGCGATGGGGGTAGATTTCACGATACGACGAAGGCACTCCTGGTGAGGAAAGATCCAGATGAGATGTGGACACAGGACTTGGACAAACACTACCAGACAGATTGAGTGACCCGTCCAGTTTTGGACATTCGTCCACCAGCATTTCGTCTTTGAGAGAGCTCTTCCTCTGGTGACCTTTTGGGGTCGACTCAGAATGGATTCTGATTGGAGAAACTGCCACTTCTGGTCTCCGTGTGTCTCTATGGTTACCTGTGTGACCTTGCAGATGACCATTCATTGTCTCTTTGGCCTCTTTTTCGTTATAACGATGGATGATGCTTTGAACTCTTGCTTTCTGACCATTGGAAGCCACATGGAGTGACATCACCTAAATTCAGAATTATCAACAGATTAAAAATAGTATCATTTGTTTCAGTTATTAAAAACATAATATCAGTAAAATCAGTGATTGAAAATACCATCAGCAACCAGTGATGAACATTCTAATGGCAATATCAAAGTAAAGTAATTAAAAATAATCTCAGAAATTAAACTGACAGTCACCTCTTCAAACAGCTGAGATCTTTCTTGCCTCACTTCCTCCAGACAAGTCCTCAGGTCTCGAATTGTTGCCTGAGCTTTCTCCTGAGTCATGTGTAAGTCCTCAACCTCCTGTAAACCACAAACATTCCTGTTTTAGTTCAGCATTTTTAAACTTGCATGTTTTAGTTCAGCATTTTTAAACTTGCACATTTTAGTGCATCATTTAAACTTGTTTGTTTTAAATGCTTAGATACATTTGCATGATCTAGAGCATTGTTTAAATTTGCTTGTTTTCTTCCATTGTTTAAACACACTTTAATGTTGTAATGCCTGCTTTAGTGAATTTCTTAAACTTGACTTTTTTAAAGTGTCATAAATTGTTTTTCGTTACTGTGTCTCATAAATTCAACAGGTGTGATGCTCTTTTAGTGTAATGTTCAACTCACCTGTTTTAATGTTCAACTCGCCTGTTTTAATGTTCAACTCACCTGTTTTAGTGTAATGTTCAAACTAACCTGTTTTAGTGTAATGTTCAAATTCACCTGTTTTAGTGTAATGTTCAAACTCACCTGTTTTAGTGAAATGTTCAAACTCACCTGTTTTAGTGAAATGTTCAAGCTCTCTGCTTGGTTCAGATCTTCCCGCAGTAGTTTGTTTTCTTTCCTCATTTCAGCCAGTGACGGCTGTTCACACACTGTCCTGTTCAGCTCCTCCCTGGCTCGACTCAGTTCAGTCTCTAAGTGGGAGATTTCAGACTTGGACTGAAACAGAGATTCCTCCAACTCCTTCACTCTCACCTCCAGATCTTGTCGCTCTTGCCGTTCGTGTTCCAGATTTGACCTCAGTTCCATGTTTTCTGCCTGCGACTTGGCCAAATGTTTTCGACAGTCATCCAAAATTCCATTAGTCTGGTATAACTTTTCAGACACTTCTGATTTAGCGTTGTTCAGCTTCGCCTGAAGGATGTCGTTCTCCACAATGGAGCTGGCCAGTGCCTGTTTCAGCTCAATGATGTCCTCATCAGAAAGCTTCCTGCTGGCTATCAGTTGCTTCCAGCGCTCCTGGTTGTCCTTCTGTAATCCTTCCACCCCACTAAGCCGATTTCCCCAGATCTCCTGGCTCACACTCCTCACTGGACTGCTGTAGCCAAGACTGATTGGACGTTGCTGCTGGGACAGATCTGGAGTAGAATTGCTGGAATGAAGTAGTTTTGTGTGTCTGCTGCTCTCTGCTGCATGGAGAAGATCTTCACCTCTGGTTTCCTTTCTGAAATCATCCCATCTTTCCAGTCCACTGACATCATCGTGTCTGTATGTCTGTCTCTCTAAATGTGGACTCAGAGATCGACTTCTTGGCTGTTCAGGAGTTCTTACTGAATCGTGACTGCTTGTAAATACAGACCTGCCCACGTGATCCTGATACCGATAAGGACGAGATTCAGTTTGAGAGAATCTGCTGAGTCTAGGACTGGCTGAACGGCTTCGACTGGTTTCAAACAGCATCTTTCCATTCTCGTCATGAACATCTCTTTCCAGACCAAAAGGATTCTCTATTCTGTCAATTTCTCCAAAGTCTGTTCTCTTCTGGTGTCTGTTTCGTGTGATGTTTGCACTGGAAACCATATGTCTTGGTTGGTCCATTATTTCAACCTTGTGTTTCAGCTCCTCAATCTCCTTACAAAGGATTTCTACAAATTTGGCCTGAGCTAAAGAATCCATGCGACTAGCATCCAGTGAGATACTGTCGAGGGTTTTCTCTCTTTCCCAGGCTTCCCGGCGAGGCACTCTTCTGTAACCACCTGACTCTTCTGAAGCAACATTAATCTGTTCATCCACTTCCTTTCGGCTTGTGAGGTGTTCATCTACTGGATGAAACTGTTGAGGTAGTTGTCTAGGTGATGGATGTCTCCTGGACAAGCCAATCAGAGCACTGGGAGATCTGTCTCTCTCCACCTCATGGACTTGATGTCGAGGAGAGAGTTTCTCCTCTCCATTTCTCTGAGATACTGAAACATCTTCCATGTCCAGATCTACAGCAGCTGTTTTCAGTTGTGTTTCACTTAAATCTTCTTGCTGCTGCTGCTGATGATGATGATGATGAAGCCGTCTACTTCTGAAATCATCTTTAGGCATGTTGTTGTCCACTGCCTCTCTGGCTTTGCGCAAAGCTTCAAATAAAACCATGACATCGATCTTCTGACCAGGCTTCAGAGCGAGTGTCATATTGCTGTTGTCTGTTGCAGACAACAGCTGCTGAATGTCAAACAACTGCTTCACAGTGTCTGTCTGGACATGGACAGCATCCACAGTCTCCCCCAAACCAGCAGCCTGCTGTCTTTCTTTAAGCTCAGCAATCACTTCATCCTGCTTCAAAGACTCTGCTGTCTTTCCCTTGTTTCTAAAAACGTCTCGCCTTTGTGGTGAGGGTGATGCTTTTCTCTGCAATCTGTGTTCAACTGAAGTGTAGCTGTGTGATGAGCTGAACACACTTCTACTTGGACTGTTTGACAACGACCGCAATGAATCTGCCAGCAGGTAATTAGACTCTTGAGACCGCGACCTTGACCGAGAGCTTGACCTTGAACTGTCGACATCAGAACTTACAGGCCCTTGAGAGAGTCGGTCAATGGTATCTTCCCACTGTCTGAAATAGTCCTTCGGTCGTCTGATTTTAATATCAGAGCTGCCATCAGTTTTACCTACATCGTCGTTGGGCTGCTGGTCCATGACAACATCTCTATCAGTGGCATCAGCACCTGTGTTGTTCTCAAAGCGATGTGAATCATGTTTTGCATCATCGGCTTGCGGCATGTGTTCCCAGACTTGTTGTCTTATTGTCTCCTTTAGCATCTGTTCTCTGCTGGCTTCAATCGGAGTCAGACGACCTTCTTTCCCAGACGAACCTCCTCCAATTGGGGATGAGATCATAGAACCAGAAGCTGACGAAAACCAGTCATCATCATTAGATTCATGACTTCTCAACACTGACGACGTTGTTGATGATGCTATCTTTGACATTGCTGAAGTTTCTCCAGAAACTTTCTGACTGCTGTGTCTGCTGCTCCACACACTTTTTCCTCCCCTTCTAGAGAGTTCTGGTTAATCAAGGGACTTGCACTTCGACTTCGTCTTACTTGAGATGTTACTACAAGATTCAAACCTCCTGGAGGCTGTGAAGGTAGAAATAATATTCTCTGTAAAGTGCTGGGCAGTATGACAGCAGTGACAGGATAAAATCATTTCATTTACTGAACTGTTAGATAATAGTAAAAGAACCAGTGAAATAACATGTTATAGTTTAATGTTTAAACTCACCTGTTTTCAGTGTAATATTCAAATTCAACAGTTTTAGTGTAATGTTTAAAATATGAAAGTAGGGACCTGATAGAAATGTACTTGTTAGTGATTGGATAATATGGTCAAGTTACAAGTGTTAAAAATAAGATATAAATGCTAAAAATAAATAATATGGTTGACTTAAAAGTGCTAAAAATAAGATATAAATTAAAAAGTAACTAATATGGCTGACTTACAAGTGTTAATCTGTATGATGTCTGAACTGTGTTTTTATCCAATTTTCCACCAACCTATTGAGAAGAAATTCCAGTTAAAATAAATATATTAATAAACACTGAACAAATATTGATTATTGTTAGTGTGGTTGTTGTTGTTGTTGTTGTTGTTGTTATCATCATTAAAATTGTTGTTGTTTTTGATATATTATGATGTTACTATTGTATCTATTATATACTGTTATAAGTATCTTCTAGTAGTTGTATACTGATATAAGTAGTTCACAATAATAATAATAATAATAATAATAATAATAAAAAATTATTTACCCTTCTTTTCAGAAGAGATAAATATATCATCAATGTATGTTCGTCCACTGTTCCATCCACAATATCAGAAGCACTGTAAGAAGAAAAGATTTATTTTGAGTAAATAAAATATTTTTTACATAAACATACTGTGGAAATTAAACCTGCCTATTTTATTTTTATTTTTTTTATTTAGGCTTTTTTTAGTTTCTACTTGCTTGTTTTTTTTCAAATAATTCAAAAATACATAATTTTAAATGTTCTTGTTAAAAAGACAAATAAATACTTCAGAATCTTTTTAAATAAACAGATACATCAGAACCATTAATAAATTAAAAAACAAAAATGTCTACCTAACAATTTCCTCGCTGATGGCGTATTTTTCTTGAATCTTGTGAAGAAGTTTCTCCAAGTAAGACCCTCGATCCTTTTAAAATAATAATAATAATAATAATAATAATAATAACAAAAACAACCAAATAATACCAAAGAGTGACAGACAAATTTACAGAAACAAAGAGAGACATGTATCATAAACATTTTCACTTTTTATAAATAATCAGTTATGATTATGAATTAAAAAAAAAAAAAAAAAAATTACCTCTTCTTCAGATCTTTCCTCACCAGCAAATTTCTGTACCAGTCTAGTGAACCAGTTTCCAGTACACAAACTGAAACAAAAGAGAATAAATAAATAAATAAAAAATAACTAACTAAAGAAATAATAAATGAACCAGCTTCAGTATACAAACAAATGAAAATCTTGAACCAATTGCCAATAAACAATCAGTGAGACTAAAACAAAAAGAAAAAACAATACATAAACAGTTTCTAGCACACAAATATCCAGTCAATAAAATCTTTCATAATTCAACAGCAAATATTTCATAATCCTAACCAATGCAAGCATCTGGTTTACAGATATCTTAAAAAAAAAAAAAAAAATATGTGTGTGTGTGTGTGTGTGTGTGTCTGTGTTTTAACTAATAAGGATATCTATAGTACTGTTGAAAAAATGTTTACAAAAATAAAATAAATAAAGTATTTAACAAGACATACTTAAATGTCAGGGTATTCCTAGGGTCAAATATGGCATCCACTTCCTGTTGACACCAGTCTAGTAGATTCTTTTTTCCAATGCCCACACTTCGCTGGTATGCATTTTGAGCTGCAACCCAAAAATATTAATAGAAATAACCAATTAAGTAAATATATATATATATATATATATAGAGAGAGAGAGAGAGAGAGAGAGAGAGAGAGAGAGAGAGAGAGAGAGAGAGAGAGAGAGAGAGAGAGAGAGAGAGAGAGAGTAACCAAACTTTGCTAATAATAAAGTTTGACAATAACAGATCAAGATGGCATTTTCTTTAATTCCATGATATTATTTCATGAAATAATAAAAAAAAAAAAAAAAAAAAAAAAAAAAAAATTCCTTTAGACCTGAGGATTTGACAATGTTGCAATGATTTACTAATTTTAGCAGTTTTGTTATCTCTTTTGTGTGTATGTTTATGTGTATATGTGTATATATGTTTGTGCTTGTGCTTATTCTGGCCCAAAAATATTCACAAAATAAGAGTTCATCATTTTGTTACTATCATCATTATTATTCTTTTGACCTTAACAACAAAAGAAAAAAAGAAAAAGGTTTACTGATATCATGTATCCCGTAGTTAAGAATGATAAGCCACAGAACATCAAGCAAAGACTTCACATCTCCATCAATTAAATCTGAAAAATACAAACGAGACTTTCCCAATAAATACAGTATTCAAAACAATAAGGATTATGTTTAATTTAATGCTCCACTAAACACATTTCAGTTTATATATATATATATTGTTAACCTCTAAACAGAGAAGAGGCTGAAACCACTGCTACTATATATGTCATAGGTTATTCTTTTTTTAATTATAAACAAGGGATCTTTTATTTGCAGCTTCATTAATTGGGTATGGTACACTGGTTGGATTGGGAAAGAAAGAAAGCACACAGTGGAACTGATGCATCAGCCAAAGGCTTGTTTTCAGACATTACTGATTTATATGAGCTATCCCACAATGCAACACATCATGACCATTTTGCTTCCTTACACTACAGTGGATCACATGACAAGCAATATAAATTTACACACAAAGATATGTCATTTAATTAACACTTAGCCAGTATATACTATAATTTATGACCTACACAAGCATACGAAAGAACAATTACAGAATGGAAAATTTAATGTTTTTTTTTTTTTTTGACCTGACAAAGTGAAATTAATGTATATTCTTATCTTTATAGAAGTAAAATAATTATTTAATAAGTATTTTGTACAGTGAAATTATTGTTGGGTTCTTACCTTGAACAGTGAAGATAAATTTGATTCCATGTGATCGCATATGTTCTAAAGCTGTCTGTATGTATTTCCTTGCATTAGCAACATCATGAGTCTATATAATAAATAAAGAAACAAACAAATAAATAAATAGACAAACAGACATATGAACAAATAAACAAATAAATAAACAAATAAATGAATGAATAAATCATGAATAAAATAAATAAATCAAAACATTACAACTGTATTATAGTAATAGATACAAAACAGTAACAGCAGTAATAGAACCATTGCTAACAATAACAACAGAATTTCAAAAATCAATAAATCAATAAATTATTGTAGGTTTCCGTATTATGCAGAATTCAAAATAAAAAACAAAAACACCAAAAAAAGGACACTCACACACATGAAAAAACCCAACACCTATCTAAACCAGTTAATATTCATACTAAATAAATAACAATGAATACAAGAGTATAATATAAAAAATATTAAATAAATGATCAAGCCTACCAATTCAGAAAGAAGAAAATTGGCCAATAATATTACATTCCTGTCACAGGAATTTCTTTCATTATTATTTTTTTTGTTTTCGCCCTTTCAAATGGTTATTGTTATTTTATTTTTTTTGTTTGTTCTTTTTTCCCTCTGGAATGTTTTTTTATACTGATATTCTCAAGATACATGGCCTGATACTGCATTTCATTTGTGTTCTCAGTGTACATGATTTATTCATAAAGACCAACACAGTCAACAGATTAAGATGACCTTTGCATTCCAGTGTCTTCTGCTTATTTGATATCTGACCTCTGACCTCTGCAGTGACATGGCATTAAGAGCAGAAATGTTTTCTTAACAACTATTTCCAATTTGATTTGTTAAAATGAAAATGTAACAAATTTAAAACAATTATGCTAAACAGTACTTTTATGTTTTAGTGCAGTGGTTTAAATATATCACATCAATGTTCACTTGTGAATTTTAGTAGTAATTTAGTAGTAATTGTTTAGATGTTGACTTTGAAAACTTGTAACAGCAACAGAAAGATGGTGCTGGTGTGATGGTGATGATAGTAGTAATAACAGTAGTATTGATGGTGATAGTAGCTGAAGTAGTAATAGTAGCAGTAATGGTAGCACTAGCAGTAAAGACACCAAACTTAATAACAATGATGAATTTGATACTATTACTACTGCTGCTACTGCTGTTGCTGCTACTGCTACCACCACCACCACCACTAATAATAATAATAATAATAATAATAATTCTAAATACAGTAATAATTGATGTTGAAAATACTTGGTTCAGTAATATCAGCAGTAGTAATAGATAATAATTACTTGTATAATACAAAGACTAAAAAATAATACTAAGAATGATAATGATATTGATGATATAGAAGCAGTAATAGTAGTGTTGATAAAGAATAATTATGATTTTGATAAAAACATTAATAACAACAACAACAGTATTAATAACAACAATAACAACAACAATAATATATTAAAATAATAATAATAATAATAATAATAATAATAATAATAATAATAACAATATTAATAACAATAACAAAATTATGAGACTAGTTCAGACACATAAAATTGTAACACACTGAGTCACCCAGCACTTTGTATCTGACATACTCCACATAACTACAGCAATATGTAAACACTTAGATATCAGTCTGTTACAGTTATCAACAACACTGTTCAACTACCATTATCAATAGTTTGTTCATTACTATTACTACTACAGTTATCACAACCGCCATTATCAACAATACTTCTTTCATTACTATTACTACTATAATTATCACAACCGCCATTATCAACAATACTTCTTTCATTTTATTATCAACAATACATTTCAATTTCACTTTTTATTACTACAACAATTATCACCACCGCCATTACCAATAATACTTCTTTTTCATTACTATTTACTACATTTATCACAATCTACAATTACCAATAATATCTTCTTTCATTACTATTACAACAATTATCACCACTGCCATTACCAATAATACTTCTTTTTCATTACATTATTACTACAACAATTATTATTACATTACCAATAATACTTCTTCCATTACTATTATACAACAATTATCACAACTGCCATTACCAATAATACTTCTTCCATTTACAATTATTATACAACAATTTTCATTACTATTATACAACAATTATGCCATTACCAATAATACTTTTTTTATTATTACTACAATTATACAATTATCAATTACCACTTTTTTCATTACTACTACTACTACAATTATCACCACCCCATTACCAATAATACTTCTTTCATTACTATTATACAACAATTATCACAAACGCCATTACCAATAATACTTCTTTCATTACTATTACTACAACAATTATCACAACTGCCATTACCAATAATACTTCTTTCATTACTATTACTACAACAATTATCACCACCGCCATGACCAATAATACTTCTTTCATTACTACTACTATTACAATTATCACAACTGCCATTACCAATAATACTTCTTTCATTACTATTACTACAACAATTATCACCACAGCCATTACCAATAATACTTCTTTCATTACTATTATACAACAATTATCACAACCGCCATTACCAATAATACTTCTTTCATTACTATTACTACAACAATTATCACAACCGCCATTTTCAATATTACTTCTTCTACCACTACCACAACTGTTATTATTAAAAATATTTTAACAACAATAATTATGACAGCAGCAACACAACAACAATAATAACAACAATAACAACAACAACTATAACAATAACAACAACAACAACAACAATAATAACAATAATAATAATAAAAATAACAAAAATTACCTCACCAGTTCAGACAGCTAAATTGTGACATGTTCAGTCACCCACTGTCTCATATCTAACATATTGTACACACCTACAGCAATATGTAAGCACAAAGGCAGTTGATATCAGTCGTACTGTACATGGCTGTTCTCAAACAGCTACGATTACGAAGAACCCTGCTTTAATCTGACCCTCAGACGAAGTAAGTGATATTCCCCAAAAGTGCACTGATTCAATCTTGAAGCATTTCATCCATGGCCGAGCCATTGTGCCTGAGTAAATAAGCTTAAGCAAGGCAACCATTATTTTCCCCACCAGAGCCTTTATCAGGACCGATTAAATGAACCGCACACACACACACACAAAGAAATCACAGATAAGGCTTAAGACGTTTTGGTAGCCCAATAATAAAATAAGCCAAACATTTAATAAGTAATTATTAACTTTGTGATTGGTGTTCACTTTAAGAAATACCTTTTATTAACTCTCTCTGTAATGATATAAAAGGGTAATGTTTACTGTATGAGAAATTTGACAGTGTATTCATTAATCATGTTGCTCTTTTATGCTTTCACTACATCTACGAATTACATTTACTGCCACTATCTATACGGTTGATATTAATATTATTATTAATAATGAAAATAATCACACACACACACACAGTATATATGTGTGAGCTAGTGCCTAAAAGTATTTGTGTTAGTGTGCATTAGTATGTGTATTAGTATGTTTGTACGTGTGTGTTTATGTGTATGTGTAAGCATGTATGCACACAAGCATATGATATAACCAGATGTAATTTTTTTCTTTTATTATAATATTTAAATATACATAGTTATTGGTATGATTTTTTAAAGGTTATAAGATCTCTCCCCTGCTATCAGTAACCTGTAACTTGATTTTATTTATGTTTGACAATAGCTAATTGAGAATGCTCTGTGTATATATATATATATCTTGACAACACCCTTCTTGTTTTATATATTACATAACTGCTACTTGAGAAAGAGAAAAACACTGAGAATGATTTATTAATTCAACTTGTATTCATAATTAAAAACATAAATTATTGTATTTAATTTGCATCTTATCAATGTGGATGAATAGATGGTATATCAATCAGTAGACACTTTCAGCTCTTTAAGCTATTTTACCTTGCTTTTTATATTATTATTATTATTATTATTATTATTATTACCTCCAAAAAAATTAATCTTATTAGATCATTTTAACTTAGAAAAAGATACATTTATCTAATATAAATATATGACATTTTTTTTACATTAATTACAAATGCATAACATAATTACTTGACATTAATTACTGAAAAACCCAGATTTATTACTGACATTAATTACTGACAAATACAATGTATACTGACAGACAAATTTATTAATGATTTTAATTAACTGACAAAAATAAAAAATATACAAAATATAATTACTTGTCATTACAGAATCATGTTACATTAACTACAAATACCATGACAATAAATAATAAAAAAAAATAAAAAATACAACTACTGACAAACACAAAACACACATTAATTACTGACAAACACAAAAGAGATTTTAATTACTGGCAAACACAAAAACTGACTTTAATTACTGACAAACACAAAAATGACTTTAATTACAGACAAACACAAAACTTACATTAACAACAGACAAAAATGAAACATTAATTTATGACAAACATGAAAGTGACATTAATTACTGACAAACACAAAACAGACATTAATTACTGACAAACACAAAACTGACAAACACAAAAGAGACTTTAATAACTGACTAACACAGAATATAGTTACCTGACATTTGTTGACAAGGCAAGCACCGGGTGACAGTATGTCAATAAGCTGACAGAGGGTAAGACCTTCTTGTATGTCTGCCACGCCCGCAATGTGCTTCCCTACCTCACTGAGTACAGAGTTAGCCCAGTTCAGATACACCTGTCAATAAATATATTAATTAGTATACACAAACACACACTTTATATATATATTTATTTATTTATGTTTGTATGTATGTATGTGAGCAAATGTATGAGTGTTTGACTGCATGCGTTTATGTATATATTATATATATATATATATATATATATATATATATATACCTAAACACATGCATGCAATCATATATATATATGTATTTATGTATGAACATAAGTAACCATGTAGGTAGGTTGATATGAATGTAGGTATATGTATTTATGTATGTGCCTTTAAGTTATGCATTTACATACGTGTTTATGCATGTATGTGTTTTTGTATGCAGTATGTTTGGAAGTATGATATATGTACACAAAATACACTTAATGTATACACTTATTTATTTATATATATATATATATATGTATATTGATTATAACATCAGCATGTAAATATATATTAATACATTAATAAAGATAGATCAATTGATATGCTGCATAAATATATTAATTAACACTCCTGCTTGTAAATGTATACTAACTAATAAACCAAGTACCTTTGTGTATGTTTTAATTTACACAGCTTTCTGTAAATACATAGTAATTAATACACCTATGTGAAAATAAATATTAATACATTAATTAAAATATATATCTACATAACGTTAGTTAAAACAATTATTATATATTAACTAAAACACCTGTGTTAACATTGCATACCTTTATTTAACTATACATTATTTAATAAACCTTATTAAAAACCACATTTTTAATTTTTAATTTACCATAGGAATATACATTGATTATCTGGACATATAAATTATAACACTAGTCTGCAAGGAATTAATAAAGCTAACTACCTACAACATGTTTAATTTCTAAATTGTGAGAGGAATATTTTACTGATTATCTGATAATGTAATTTATAACACTAGTCTGGAAAGAATGTCAAGTTCGTGTCTACTGCTGGCCTAACACCAAGATGACATCAAGTTTGTACGTCGACAGTGGTGAACGTAGAGTAAACAATTAAACCTGAAGATCTCTTTTACCTCAGTATTATAGATACATAGATGTAATCAGCAGTGAAATATGTCTGAACATGTATTCGAGGTGCTGTGTAGAAAGACTTAACAGTCAGTGTTATCCAGCCCACCGTGTAAAATGTCACTTTGTCACAATATCGGTTGACATTCACGGTAAGCAATACGTTGATGTTTTAAAATGAAATCTGGTAAATGTTATTAATGTAGGTTAAAAAAAAAAGATATATATAATATTTAAATGAATTAAAATTAAAATTAAAATTTAACATTAAAATTAAAATTAAGATTAAATTTAAAAATTAAAAATTAAAAATTAAAATTAAAAATTAAAAATTAAGAATTAACTAACAAATATAAAAATAAATGATGATGATGATGATGATGATAAAAATAATTAAATGCAGTTATTTAACAAAACCTCAAAACATTTTAGAATTAGTTGTTATCAGTGATACAGTTCCTGTGTAATAATAAACATGTGCAGCAAGTCCACAGATTGTTTTTAACATTTAGCAAGAAGTGATTATTTGACACAGACCTTCTCACATACAGTAAATTACACAACACTGACTACTTTATGCCCTAGGGAGAACTGATTATGGCAACCAGCATTAGAGAATACTCAAGAAAAAAAAATAATGTATATATATATATATATATATATATATATATAATAATAATAATAATAGCAGACATTTTCTTATTTGTTATCAGAACTAAAACATGCAAATAAGAAACTTAATCTGCATGAGGAGTAAAATGAAAGTAGTAGGGAAAAAAAAAAATAAAAAAATAAAAAAATCAGCAAATATTCGTTTTTGTCAAACACAAAAACACACTGAAGTAAAAAAACACATTACAGTTAGTCACTCACACCTGTCACCTACCTGGGCTGATTGTCTCGTTTGTTTCCATGGCACTGGTGACATAGGTAGAATGAGTAAAACAACAACTTTCAAAGCTTTACCAGCCTGTCAAACACGTTTTAACAGTTTGTAGTTAAACACTGAAACCTTTTAGATAACAGAGCAATGTAATTTGGGCAGACACCTTAAATATTATTATTATTATTATTATTATTATTATTATTATTATTATCATCATCATCATCATCATCATCATCATCATCATCATCATCATTATCATTATTATTATTATTTTTATTATTTTATATTATTATTATTAATATTTGTTATTATTATTTATAGTAGTAGTAGTGGTGGCAGTAGTAGTATGATTACTAACACTTATTTTTCTTGTTATTTTTAGTAGTAGAATTTGTAGTAGCAGTAGCTGTTGTAGTAATAACAAGATAGTAATACTGTTTTTGTTGCTTTTATTTTAATTCTTCTTCTTATTATTATTGTTGCATTGTTGTTTTAATTATTATTATTATTATTATTATTATTATTATTATTTTTTGCATTGTTGTTGTTATTATTATTGAAACTATATACCTGCAATTAAAGGTGAAATTTCTAAAACAGAAAAATATGAAATGCAGGAGATACAGCATGCAATTAAACAAATCAACAAACAGACTGACAGACAGTACAGAAAGGATGGATGAACAGACAAGGCAGACAGACAGTACAGTACAGACAGACAGACAGAACAGACAGGACACACAGACAGATGGACAGACATACAGGACAGACAAAATTAAACAGAAAAGAAAGTTGACACCTTCTGAAATGTAACCATTGTAAAATAACTTTTAAATATGTCAAAATCCAAAAAATTAAAAACCTTGATAAACAGTGTGTATGTGTGTATTCTTGTCTGTACTCTTTGATGTCTATGTATGTATGTATGTGCATGTATCTATGAATGTGTGTATGTATGTACGTATGTATGTATGTCTCATCCATAAAATTACATGGCTATACAAAACCTCTAAATTCTTCAGATTGATTAAAAATAAGAAGAAACGAGATTAACAAAACTGAAACACATTAATGAATACCAAAACAGATAATTCATGGTAAATGTTCAGAAAGATGTCAAGCAAGAAGTCATCAAAGCAGTGTTTAATGAATTTCACTTTAAACAGACTGTCAACATTACACATAAAGGTAAAAATTATAAATTAATTTTTCGTCAATTTGAATTGCTGTTTTATCCCACTCATGCTTCTTATTAAAACACTGAACAGCTTTGGGTTGTTTTTGTTTTTTTTTCTTATTTAATACCTAGTGACATTACACTGAACTTTGGTATTATATACAACAGTAATTAAGTTTTAACACAACCACTCTGGCAGGTAAAAAATCTCCAAACACACATATCTCTGTATGTTTTAGAGATTTTGGAGATTAAAACCAGTGGTTCTTATTAACCTTTTATTATGCAGCCCTCCATTTCAAATCATTCTCTAATCTGAAGCTTGTAGATTAGACTTCATACTGTGACAGACAAACAGTGAATTATTCAGTGTAGTTATAAGAATTTATAAATAATAAACATGTAGTTTTAACCACTGTCATTTTCTCACAGTGTCGCTTTTAGTTTATAAACAAATGAAGAAAAGTTAATACAAACCTCAGAAAACATTGAGTTAGTTTATATGAACAGTGAGCTGATTTCCACGACAGTTTAACAGAACGACATTCCACATGGTAAGAAACCAATTTGTTACATGCAGACAAGTGAAAAAAAAACCCTCACACACACACACAAAAAAACCACACAAATGTTAGCAGGTAAAGTTCAATGAACAAGACTGATACGTAATACCTATAAAATTTTAAAAATGAAAACTGACATAAAATGGTTGCAGTTCAAAAAAAAAAAAAAAAAGGGTATGTATAATATAAAGTGTGGTAATAAAATATAAATTAATCAATACTTTTTTAAACACATGTTTTGCAGCTGTAATTCACAAATAAACAAATCAAAGAATATGTAAAATGATAAAAGAAAAAAGGAAACAACTGTATATATATATATAAAAGGAATTTTTAGTAATAAAATACATATTAAATGAAATGTATAATTACTATTATTATTACTATTTCTTTTCATTTCTTTTTATGTTTTTATTACTATTATTATTATTTAATTGTTTGTTTATTTATTTATTTATTTATTTATTTATTTATTTATTTTTATCTTTTTGGGTTGCATTGATTGATATAATTAAAATATTTAAAAAAAATAATAATTCAAAATTAAATCAACTTATTTGCATACTTTGTCATGGCAACACATCTTGCAACACTACATTTTTTATGCATTCTAACATACAAAACTGACAGATTTATTATCACTTATAAGGTTCTTAAAAAAATCAAACTTACTAAGTACCACTACAGTTAATGTTTTTGTCAGAGTCATTGTTTTTTTTATTAAATCTGTTAAGTCTTAACTATTTATCTTTCAGCATTCATCGTAAATAGCTTTATTTACATTTCTATAATTTAAAAAAAAAAAAAAAAATTTTAAATTAAAAATCACATTTTACAACTCACAGTAGTTTAAATCATCCAATGAAAGTTTTACAACTCACAGTGAGTAGTTCAGTTTACAGTGAGTAGGTCCAATCATCTAAACAACACAACACCACATAACTCACAGTGATTCAAGCCAGTGTGAGTAATTTAAATCATCCCCATGTCATAGCATATGTTTCAGTGAGTAATTTAAGTGAGTGTGAGTAATTCAAATCATCTCTAAACTAAAACACATATTATTTCTCACAGAAATTCAAATCAGCATGAGTAATTCAAAACTCAACAATATAAAACATATTGTAACTCACTGTAATTCAAATAAATCACTGTGAATAGTTCAAATCAGTATGAGTAGTTCAAATCATCCTTATATCACAACACGTTTTATAATTCACAGTGAATAATTGAACTTCTCTACTTCATAATGCATCTTATAACTCAGAGATTCAAAACAATGTGAGAAGTTCAAACATCTCTACAGTGAGTAATTCTAATCTGTCTCCATTATTCTAAAATTCTGGTGATATCTTTTTTTCTTTAAATATCTGGCTTGATATTATAAAATTGCAGAAACTTAAAGTAATAATAATAATAATAATAATAATAATAATAATAATAATAATAACAATAACAATAATAATAAATAATGTCTCAATTTAATGATGAATGATGATGAATGTAATAATAATTGACAATAATAATAATAATATTAATAATGATAATATCAAGAATAATAATAATAATAATAATAATAATAATAATAATAATAATAATGTCTCTTTCGAGAATGAAGTGTTGACATATGGTAAAGTACGATCAGGGGTGTTAAAGCTCATTTCGGTAGAAGCAAGTTTAAACTCATTCGGTTTTTCAGCGCACAGTATACTGAAGAGATCTCACCTATGACCTGTGTATAAATAACACTGTTTAACACCACATTTTTTTCCACAACTTTATTCTAATCTTTCTGTTTATAAAGCACTCTTTCTGATGTATTGACATATATGACATTATATATGATATGACACACACACCTATATATATATAGTATATAGAAAATTTGTTTAAAGTGGGTGTGGGTATGTGTGCATATATATACATATTAAAAGCAATCTTCTTTATCATCATACTTTAGTAAGACTGGTAAAATTCAACTGAAAAAAATTCATGTGCCAGCTTTTAACTGCAGGACTCACCGTGAATATTAATCTCTAATTAAGAATTACAGATCTGACTACATCAGGGGTGGAATGTTTTTTTCACCAGTTTAAACCAGAAAAGGCTCGTGTTATGTAACATGACAATTTTCTTAATAACATATTTGTGTATTCTGCATCATGGTCAAAACACCATTTGGGTTAATAATAAATAAATAATAAATAAATAAAATAAAATAACTGTCAGAAGACAGTTGTTATACACAAAATATTTGTTAAGACAGTCTTATTTTATTTTATTTTATTTTATTTTATTTTATTTTATTTTATTTTATTTTATTTTATTTTATTTTATTTTATTTTATTTTATTTTATTTATTTATTTATTTATTTTTTTTTGTTGCTATCATAACAAACAAAAATATCCAAAAAAATCAGAACCTTCTTTCATGGGTTACTCTTTTCAGTTAGCAGTAAGGTGTGTTTAACATGCCCCTTCTCACAGAAAACCACAGAAAAATGATTTTTTTTTTTTTTTTTTTTAAATGTGGGATACTATTTGGAATGGGAAACAACCCAGCAAGTACATTAAGGAGGATTGATTCTGCAGTCTGTTATAAATAAGCTCTGTGTTGTAACCAACTCACCCGGCATTTGTTCATCTATTCATCTGTGTATGTGTAAAGAAAAACTGTGTTAATGTATTAAAATTTAATCTATGTCAGTGTTATTACAATCAGTCTAGTTTTATTGATTTGTGGAAAAAAAAAAAAACCGTCAGGATAAAAGCTATAGAATTAGTTTATAATTTCCTTCATGTTCCAGTACATTTTAAATTCTGTGTCTGTATTCTCCCCTTATATCTCTCTATTTTTCATTTTCTATATCTTTATTTCTTTCATTCACAAACATGTACATACACACAATTATATACAGACCTTCAAACAGACCTGTAAATATTGATATATATAGATATATATATATATATATATAGATGTGCATAATTATGTATGTATGCATATACATATGCATGTCTGTGAATAAATCTATGTGTTTGTGTAAGTATGTATGCATATATAAACACTTGTGTTTGTATATATGAATACACAGCCATTATCACCTGTATGTAGGTGTGTACGCATGTGTTTGTGCATATATATATATATATATATATATATATATATGCACACACAAATACATAGACACAAATATATATACACATACATACAGATACAAACATACATACACACACACACACACAAATATCAGATACATATATATGTGCAAATGATTATGTTAGCGTTACATTTAAACTTTTCATTGTCATTTTTATAAAAAAAATTCATTGTTAATATTATATATATATATATATATATATATATATATATGATGGTGTTTCAGATTGCAAAACAACAGCAAAAAAACAAATTAAAAAAAAAAAAAAAAAAAAAAAAAAAAATACAATCAGTGTGGATATTTGGTGTTCAAACATGTTTTTTAAAATTGTAAACTCTAAATTCAGTGCTCAAAAGTGCTATATTATTTTGTTTTTTTTAAAATTTAATATTCTACCTTTTTTGCACTCATCTCGCCAAACAACTGTCTGCCTCCAGTGTTAGGAAATCTACAGTAAGAATTGTAAACATCATTTTCCTGTCACAGTTTTCTCATTAACAACCAGGTTAATTACAGGTGTAGCTAATTAGCAGTAATTACTGCAGCAACTAGGTGAGGATAATTAAAAATTAATTGTAATTCTGAACATTAGGAATTAATTATTAATTAAACAGTTGTTTAGTTGAACAGATATATGATACATTCACTAACCCATGCATGGATTATAAAAGAAATGTACATCAAAAATAATATATAAATAAATACTGAAATATGTATGTATATTATGTATTTAAAGCTGCATTTGCATTTAAATGAAAAGCACATCTAAGGTAATATTATACATAAACACTGAAAAATATACCATTACATGTATTATGTATTTTACACCCATAAGATATTTAAATGAAATTTATATAAAAAAAATAATGCATAAATACTGAAAGATATACATGTATTGTGAATTTGAAATCCACATATATATTTAAATGAAATATATATCAAAAATAATAGGTGAATAAATACTTAAAGCTATACATATATTTAAGAATGTGTGTATTTAAGTGTGTTTCGAATGTATATTATTATTTAGTAATTAAAACTGGTTTCCAGAAAAAAAAAAAAAAAAAAAAAAAAATTATTTTCAGTTAGTCTAAATAAAACAAATTAGATGGTTGTATTCTATTTTATCTACCTGTCTGTCTCTATCAATCAATAAACCCCCTATCTATCAGTCTGTCTGTCAGTATCTATCTCCTTCAGTCTGTATCTAAATCAACTGTTCTGTATAATCATCCATCTATTTATTTATCTGTTCATTCTATATCCATCTGTCCATTCATCTAACTATTCATCAGTTCATGCACATGCAGTCCCTCATGGTTTTGATCTACCTGTCCACTGCTAATGCTAAACCTATATGAGTCAATCTATACATCCATCTATTTACATATAACAATTTATAAACAATTCAATCCATCCGTTTGCACATCCAGGAATCCAACTGAAACCAGGAACTTAATGATTATAATCCACCTACCCATTATAGATCTTTTTTTTTTTAAAAAGGACAGAACTATCCACTACATATTAAAAAACATCCATCTACATCCCTTAGAGGAGCAGCACATATCTGAATCCTTGTTTTAATATCCTCCACAAACTGTCTGTTCACAACATTCATCCTTTTGAATACATTATCCACGTAAAGAGGCAGACGCTGTGAAACTGCCGTGAAACTTGACCAGAATGTTTAGACTGTAGTCATAGTTAGTTGCGGGATTTGAACAGAGAGCAGTCAGGCAGAATAAGAGTTTAAAACCAACTTAAGTTTGAGGCGGGCAGATTTAACAAACCACATTAGGTCGTCACAAGTTCACCACTAAATTCTGCACGGTCAGATGAGGTGAAACTTGAAAATGATGGAAATTGTGCTGCACTGTTTGTTGTTTATTGGTTTTAGGGAAAATACTGAATGATATATATATATATATATATATGCAGGCACAAACACATAGACACATACGTATGTTTATGTATATATGTATGTATGTATGTATGTATGTATGTATGTCTATATATAGACAGAAAGACAAACAAATGTACTTTTAATATATGTGAGTGTATTAATTAAAAGACAGATTACACAAACCAAAAAAAAAAAAAAATTCACAAAGATATTAAAAACAATATATTCTGTCATTTTCTTCATAAAATAACCATACATGTAATATAAAAACAATAACAATAAAAAGATGAGTAGGATGAAAAAGTATTGATCTATGAAAATAAACACACTCATACCAAAAAAAAAAAAAAAATATATATATATATACACACACACAAAAACACGCACGCACGCACGCACGCACGCACTCACATTAAAAGAACCTGTATGTATTAACACTGACAAATAATATAAAATAAATAAATAAATAAATAAATAAATAAATAAATAAATGAAACAACCCATCTTCTGCTCTTTGGGAATAATAATACAACTAATAATATTAATAATAAATAACATCTCGTCAGTATAATAGTTATCACGATTATAATTATTGCTAGTTTATTTTTATCACCAGCATTATTATTAGTTTTCCATGATTATTATTATTATTATTATTATTATTATTATTATTATTATTATTATTATTTATTCAACCACTGTTTTTGACACAACTCGCTACGTAAAACGGTCCCTCGATATTTATAGCCATACTCGAACGGTTATCAACAGCCTAACAGTAACACGTAGGTCTACAAGACAAACAGCTATTACGACGGATTTATCCTTAATTTACACCCTTTTCTTTACACCTCTCCAGTCAGAGATAATACTTTAATGATTTTTCAAACTACAAATAATTTCCATGCACACGAGTCGCAATTGTTACAGTTAAGGACGCGATTGTTCCGTTACGGCTTTCTTTCTGATTTCTGACAAGTGTGCGATATTTGCTATCTAAACCGGACCATTGTTAACAAAGCTATTAATCTTTATCAAGCGCGCACTTACGCTGAATGGTTTACTTACCCTTTCTTTGATAACCAGATTTAGATTTAGACACAAGTCTGAGCTTGCGGATACTTACTGTTCCGTCTGACATTTAGCCTACCTGGCCGTTTCACCTGCTCCGTTAATCCTTATCCGCTTAAACGATTAGCCTACAGGACTTCATCAGCGTTCATAACTCTATCACTATTAATATAAATAAAGTAAAAAAAAAAAATATATTTTAATGTTTAATATTTAAACGTTACCTTCAACACAGACATCACACAATAAGGAAAAGTTTTCTGTAATTCGTTTTTTCATTCATTAGTAAAACATCCCGAAAGGTTCCCTCTTAGCTGGTAGTAAGCGGGCGATGAGCCCTCGACAACTAGACTGGCTATAAGGTTTACATTAGCAACGCCCCTGTCCGAAAGCGCGACATTGTATGAAATAGCGGTTATTAAACAAGTACATCAATCAAGTACTACACACCGAACAGGATATTACATTATCATAAAAGAAACATATAATGAAAATATAAATATATTGTAGTAGTATTCGCAGTAATGAAAGGCTAAATTCAATTAGACTGTGATTCGTCAAGTGACAAGTAAAGGTTATTTATATAACTATGTAGCATACGTGCACGTACGAGCACTTAAAATACAAGAACTCATGCACTTACGAATGCGCGCAACGACACACACAAACATTTTTGCATACATGTAACAAACAAACATAGCTACAGTAAATAAATATTTCGATTAATTGTGATAATATTTTTAGTTTAATAATTTTAAAATCTAATGTGAATGTTATATATATATATATGAAATTGTATACTCTAAACTATCTCCACTGTCTTCTCACAATACGATTTTTTTTTTTTTTTTTTTTGAAAAAGCTGAATATTTTCCAAAAGACTTCAAATTTGATAACTTAAAACAATCGAAAATAAGGGGAGAAAAATTAACCTCTAGAAAAGGGATTTATTGTTGTTGTTGTTGTTGTTGTTGTTATTATTATTATTATTATTATTATTATTATTATTATTATTATTATTATTATTATTACTATTACTATTTTATATTAATTTTAAAGCGCCCATTATTTTATGTAAATTAATGAGAATGGATAAAATGTAATATTTTTTTGGTTTGTTAAATAAATTTGTTGTTGTTTATAAACGACATACTTGGTTTTCATTATTAATTGGTAGGGTAAGAGAGAGAGAGAGCGAGAGAGAGAGAGTTTATTGACAAAACATCTGACAGAAAAAACAAATCTGTACAGATAGTAAGTCCTTCTGCGCTGTCATTTACTATTGAATGTCAGTGATTTTACAAATAATTACGTTTGTTACCATGAAGCAATGGTTAATCTCTGTCAATCATATTCAGTTTTAGAAAAAATGGATCTAAGCCCTTTTGCAACTGAGCTTTGCGTGTGTGTTTGTGTGTGTTGTGTTGTGTGTGTGTGTGTGTGTGTGTGTGTATTTGAAGTGCACGCGTGATGAGACACAGTGTTGAGGATTATGTATTAATGTTACACATAAAATTAATTCTCTGGTATAATAATTAAATTAAAATTCCCGCTCCCTCTCTCTCGGTCTCTCAAACTGCAGCATCATGTAAAACATATAATAATAATAATAATAACAACAACAACAACAGCAACAACAACAACAACAACTACTACTACTACTACTACTACTATAATAATAATAATAATTATTATTATTATTTTCGTTCGATTGTTGACTATACTCAAGGCCAGGAGAATCTATGAACAAAACTGTTCTCTGTAGATCGCGTCTTTTTCCATACAGCTTCTTCTTCTTGAGAGTTGTAGTTGTCCAGGTAGTATCTCCTTCAGCTGCTGTAGATTTATGCAATTTTAGATTACATGTTCAGTCCTCTGTTCTTCTTCTTCTCCTCCACAGGAGCACGAGGATGTGTTGGTTCAGCCTATTGTATCCAGTTCTTAATCGGAAAACAATAACTTGTTCTCAACGGGATAGCAAGTTGTAGTCATCGGTTTGTCTAGTAGGTCTATAACGAGATTTAACAAGAATATTCATCTCTTCGTACGTCACCCAGTTATCCTCCTGTTCATTACCAGCTCAGAGAGAGCACCTGTGACGAAGACAACACATTGAACAGTTCTGCTGTCTGGTGCTGATGATCATGACGTGCCTTTTCTCGATAGCCACCAGGGTCCGTGGTGTTTATTCCAGCTCCTCTGTTTTCCACTGCATTTGTTGCAGATCTATCAGTATATGCCTGCGTCCATGATGTCTTTGGGTGGTGTTCGTCAATCACGGTCTGAGGCACGGCTCGTTTGTGTGACTCACTGTGTTTCTCTCCACGGGTGAGGTGTTGGACATACTGCAGATCTTTACATTGTCCAGTTGTGGTTCCAGAATGGGATGCAGCTTGACAGTCCTAAACTGATGTATTTTGTCTAGCAGTTGCGCCTTGTGTTGTCTCAGAGGTGATTAGCTCCTGTTTATGAACGCTGTTCTTTTGTTCTTCTGATGCTGGAATAATCGTTCGTTATTTGTTCTCTGGGTGCTGTGGCAAAGACTTGAACTTTTGGTTGCTTTTGGTATGAGCTTGGGTTCCCGGTGTTTGCTCAGGGATATGGTACTAGCTAGCTGTTCCATTTTCTCCACGGCATTTATTATCCTGGGTGCTTGGTTTTGAACATTTCAGTAGGTTATGATCTGCACTTGATACAAGCTAGTTTCATCATTATGGTAAGTTTTCTTCGATCTTTGGTCTCAGTTTTCTCTACATATAAATAACAACAACAACAACGACAACGACAACAACAACAATAATAATAATCATAATAGACACATTTTATTATGTAACTGTAATGATCGGACATACTAAGATTTATTTATTTGTTTATGCTGTTGTTGTTGTGTTGTTTTTTGGTGGGGTTTTTTAGGGGAGGGTTTCTGTTTTCTTTTTCATTTCATTTCTTTCTTTCTTTCTTTCTTCTTCTTTGTTTTCATCCATTTTAATTAATAATGGAGTATAACACAAAAAAGTACAGCTTTAAAAATATGGCGTCAGCATTTGTCTGTAGTTGTGACTTCGTTGCGTGTAGTTTTGTTCTAGTTAGTCAAAAACATCTTATAACAGTATTATTTTATTAGATCATTTGGGAAACTATAATTCACTGAAGAATGGCTGTTGCTGAATGACAGAATGCTAGCCTAATATGCATGTATGCATGCGATCTATTCTCGTACGTGCCGCACTTGGTTAAAGTAGTCAGTGGCATATATTTACTTTATCACTATGATATATTTTATGTTTTCCGTCGATAGAAAGGTTTCCATAAAACATTCGTTGCACCTGTTTATAAACAGAACTGTAACTGCGGGTTTATAAACGTCTATTTAAAATGTATTGACTATGTCATGAAAACATTTAATTTTTTTAATTTTTCTTTTTTTTTAAATTTATTATGCAAACTGTGTTTATTACCATTCTTAATGACTAATTTTGATTACAAACTTCAAACTTGAAGTTCTCAGTTACATGTCTAACGCTTTGTTCCTGATTTATTTATTTATTATTATTATTATAGTCGTTGTTTTAATGAAGTAACGGGTGTAGGAATAGCTATTGTAGTTGTTGCTGCAGTCGCTACTGTATGCCAATTAAATTACATAATGATGTGAAAGTTTATAATAAACTTGTTGTTGTGAAAGTATGATTTTGTTTTGCGCATGCGGAAAACACATATAATTTCCGTTTCCTGTCATACCACAAAATACAAAACTAACATAAATAAAACCATGTTTTTGCTAATATTTGCATTAAACATTGTTAAATGCGATGTTGTAGTATAGTTTACTAGGGTCTAAGTGCCATTCTGTGATTACATTTTTGGTTCGTCGTTTCTGTCACGTAAGACTTTAAGATGATTTGATCATAATTATTAGAAAAACCACATCAACTCGCTTCAAGTTCGACACTGGTCATGAGTCGACACTCGAAAACATTGCCATTGGTCCCATTGAAAATATAAACTATAATTTTGCTGTTAATTAAATAGAACATATTACAAAATAATTTTAAAAATAATATAAATTTTCTATCATTAGAGAAAAAAGGAAAAAAAAAAAAATTGTTATCATTTCAAAAACTACTCCACTGTTGTAACAATCATAATACTGGAATTCTAAATAGTAAATCCAATATCTATAACATTTATTTATTAATTTAATATTATGAATTAGAAAGTGCATTATTTACTATCAATTTAATTTTATAATTTACTGTTACAATAAAGCAGTAATTTGTATATATGAACAAATTATTATTTTTAGTATTTGTCATATATGTAATTTAGTATTTACCAAAGATTATTGACATTTGTTTTTATCATACATAAATTATAGTAAACATTGTAAAGGTCAACCTTTTTTCACTGCATATTCTTTATATCAAGTTGATTAGTAGTGAAATAAGAAATTCACATTGACCAGAAATGATTCACATAATACTTTTTTAAGACACCCTTTTTATAATCACATTCATGATAAAAGTAAAAAGCTCATATTAGTCTAAAGGTTTAAAATTTAAAAAAATTAATTTCAATGAATAACTAATTTATGAGACCCTGAAATAGTTTTTTTTTTTTTTTTTTTTTTTTTTTTTTTTTCTGTTTACAGTTAATTCTAAAGTCTGACTTTTCTTAACTACACTTTTCTCTTTAAAGAAATGATTGTGTCTTTGGTAGAAAATAGATTAAAATGTGCAACATTATTCTTTAAATGTGACATAATATAAATATGACAAATACTAACCAAACATGTTTTGTTATTAAATTAACATAAATTATACAAGCTTGTGAAAGCTGATTTTAACCCAAAAAGTTAGGTGATCACGATCAAGGTGATGGACACCACTGATGTGGATGTTGCTGATGTAGTGGTCATTGCTGGCATCATAGTCTCAACCAGTATCATATTCACTGCCTTTTAAGACTCTTTAATTGTTTGTGAACACAGGCATTCTCTTTTCTTTGTGTAGATTGAACTGTACAGATTACATATATTGGGTAAATATTTTTCAGCTGGTGTTCCATTTTGTCAGAATGGATGTTCGACCAAAAATCATTTCAGGACGAGATCGCCCTGCATTTAAGTTTCCACAGCATACACAGAAAGCCTTTGAATGCCTGAATCAGATGAGAAAGTAAGTTTTTCACTTACAAATCTAATGAATAATGAAGAAATTTAATGCATAACAGTGAGTAACAAATCTTGTTGTCTGTATCATTTGTCATTAAAAGTAAAACTAAGTTACTTTCATAAAAGTGTTGGTCACAGAGGCTATGTGTAGCATATTGGCTGTATAATTGTTTGTATGGGTGGGTGGGTGTGTTATTTCCATTCCAGTCATTGTATGATGACTAGATCAACAATAGCAAAGATGTTCTTATAAAATATCTTGCAATTAGTTGCCAGTGGAAGGATGGCAGAAATTAACAAAAAAAGACAAGAAAAAAAGATGATAGCATATATTTGGTAACTAATAGTCATAACAATTAATATTAGAATGTGTTGGTGATGTTGTTAAAAATGTGTCTGAATATATCATTCATTTATTTTCCATCTAATACAATTTAAAAGGAGAAAAAGGTTTGTAATAATTACTTAGGTGACTAACAATGACTTAGGTTTCTAATAATTACTTTTTATTGTAGGAATCATCTATTGTGTGATGTTGTACTTGTTGCTGACAGCATTGAAATGCCAGCACACAAAGCCATTCTGTCATCTTGCAGTCAGTATTTCTACGCCATGTTCACAGGAGAGATGACTGAGTCAAAGATGGACCGCATCACTCTACAAGAAATAGATCCTAAAGCTCTTTCACTGTTGATAGATTTTGTGTATACGTCTGAAATTCATGTCACTGAAGACAATGTTCAGGTATGTTAATTAATTTTTACCTGAATGCATTTGCATAATGTAGATATAATATAATAGAAAAATATTTTAATTTAAATTTTAAAAATTATTTTGTCTGTATTTCTAGTATATTTCAAACTACAAAAAAATATTAATATGTGAATTTTTTGTACTTTTAATTATTTTTTTATATATCTTGTTATGTATTTCTTACTTTTAGTTTGTGTTTTATAGAATTAAATATTGTTTTTCTGAATAAATGTTATAAGATTAAGAAAACAAAAACACAAACACACAAACACTGCCACATACATACCCATATATTCTGTTAACATATGTATATATTAACTAATAACTAATATAACTTTTATTTTAAACATTCTTAATGAGTTATCTGTTATAACAATAATATACAGATATTATCATTGAAATTTTTTGTTTTATTATTCTCTTGGATATACTAATTTTAAGAATACTCTGTATATTTACATGAAATGTGTGTTTTTCAGACGTTGTTGCCAGCTGCTAACATTCTGCAGTTGACAGAGGTACGTGACGCATGTTGTGAATTTCTTCAAGCCCAGCTCCACCCGTCCAACTCCCTGGGGATCCAGGATTTTGCTGACATCCACGCCTGCACTGAGCTGATGAACTACGCACAGACGTACACAGAACAACACTTTACGTGAGTCTGTTTGTCTGTCAGTGAGTGAGTGCCCTGAAAAACCACTTAGATTTTTATATGTGTATTTGTGTGTATGTGTGTGTTTTATTGTCAGCAATTAAGCTAAATAGTGTTTTTGTTACTTGCTCTCTCTCTCTCTCTCTCTCTCTCTCTCTCTCTCTCTCTCTCTCTCTCTCTCTCTCTCTCTCTCTCTCTCTCTTTCTTCTATCTATTTGTCTGTCTTTGCATTAAGCATGAAATTTGTGGAATTGTTTGAAGAGGGTAAATACACACTTTACAGTTGTTGAAAATGGCACCTCAATTCAAAGCATCATTTTAATTATTTTTAAGAATGTCTAAACTGTCAAATATTTTAAAATTTAATCAAAGAATGATTTTAATGTTGTACATTTGGAATAGCTGTTTCAGAGCTTAATGTTTCTTTTTTAACTGCATGATTCCATTTTCCTCGTTTCCAGGGAAACTGTCCACTATGATGAATTTCTTTCTCTTCCTGAATCTCAAGTCATTAAACTTATCTCCAGTGACCGTCTGACTGTCACCTCTGAAGAACAGGTAACAGACAGACAGACAGACAGACAGAAAGACAGACATATCACTGTGACTTAGAATTAACTCGTTATATTTACCTTAGAAGAACATGCATTAAACAATAAGTCACATCATTGTCACAGAGAAAGAACAATAGTGATTTGGTTATGAACAGGTATAAAATCAAAAATTAGTTGTCTTTTTGACAAGCATAAGGAATGTGGGTTATATTACTCTATTGGAAAATGTATAACAAATTACCTGTTTCATTCTCATATGATGTTGACATATTATAAACAGATATTGCATGACTTTAGAAAAATAAGTATAAAATATTACTTGGGCCATTGTCAGTAATTGGTATCTAATGTAAATAATAACCTTGAAAAAACAATAACAAATTTTGATTTTTTAACATGAATTAGTATTTTACATCGATGTCAGTTATTAAAATTATACATCTGAGGTGTTTGAAGAAATAGGACTATCATCATATATAATTATCTGTGATGTCATATTTAAAAATAAAAATAATTATACATATAAGCTGTTTGAAGTTATGATGTAATGTTTAGAAAATAAAAATAATTATACATTACAGTTGTTTGAAACCAGGATGTCATACTCAGAAATAAAAATAATCATTTGTTACAGGTGTTGACATTGTTAGGTTCTGTTTTGAAATCTGTTTAATCATTTATTATAGATGTCAACATTGTTGCATTGTGTTTCAAAGCATACATAATCATTTATCACAGGTGTTCGAAGCTGTGATGTCGTGGGTTCAACACAACCTACCAGCAAGACAGGACCTCATTGAGATGCTGATGGAGCATGTTCGCTTACCTCTCATGTCCCAGGAGTACCTGGTTCAACGCGTGGAGGAGGAACCTCTGTTCAAAACTAACAGTCGATGTAAAGATTTTCTCATAGAGGCCATGAAGTATCACCTGTTGAAACATGAACAGAAAATTATATTTAAAACACCGAGAACGCAGCCTAGAAACCCCATTGGTTTACCAAAGGTTAGTCAAAGTGTTACAGTGAGAAGATGCTGGTTGGATGGTTTTTTAATTTTGAAAGTATGTAATTAAAAATATCCATGGAACATGTTATTATTATTATTATTGCTATTATTGCTGTTGTTATTGTTGTTATTATGCTAGTCATTATTGTTATTATTATTATTATTATTATTATTATTTCTATTGTTGCTGTTGTTATTGTTATTATGATAGCCATTACTATTATTATTATTAGAAGTATTAATAGTGTTGTTATTGTTGTTATTATTATCATGCATTATGAATGTTAATAATTATTATTGTTATGATTATTGATTATTATTATTATAATTATTGTTAATATTATGATTATTATAACAATTATTATTATTATTATTATTATTATTATTATTATTATTATTATTATCATTATCATTATCATTATCATTATCATTATCATTATCATTATTATTATTATTATTATTATATTATTATTATTATTATTGTACAGGTTTTATTAGTAATTGGTGGTCAGGCCCCAAAGGCAATACGCAGTGTGGAGTGTTACGACTTTCAAGAAGAACGTTGGTTCCAGTTGGCAGAGATGCCAACACGCCGTTGTCGTTGTGGTAATTATTATTTTTAACATACCCATAATAGCATGTTGTAGTTATCATTAGGTATACACATCTGTATTTAACACATCCACATTAGTATATTGTTACCATTAACTATGATTAAGTGTAAAACCTTATCAGTGTGTTATACAGTGGGTAATTTATATTAATGTGCTACAGTTCATGTATATTTAATTGGCTTAATTCATAACAGATGCTTGTTAAAGAATATTTATTGAGATTGTTCTAACCAGCAAACCAGTTTATTATGTTCATAAACATCATTTTGTATTTAAATGAAATACATAGCACACTGATACATGCAGTGGATGAATGTAGTTTGCAGTAATCATTCTGTTAATTTAACATTTAGATATAGATATATACGTAAGGTTCACACTACACAATCGATTGATTTAATTTTTTTTTTTTTTTTTTTAATAAATTTAGATGTTGCAGTATGCACAGAATTGATTTAAAATGTTTATATTATTTAATCTACATTTGTCCTTAAGGATTACACACCAACAGTGGATTGATTTAACAAGTATGGGCCACAGATCCCTATGATTGATTTAACATGATTCTGTATATTCATCGTTTGTTTCTGTTAAGGTGTTGCAGTCCACAGTGGACTGGTATACGCAGTGGGTGGGTTTAATGGGTCACTGAGAGTTAGGACCGTAGAGGTGTATGACCCACAGAAAGACGCGTGGACAACGTGTCCCAGCATGGAGGCAAGACGCAGCACCCTCGGTGTCGCTGTCCTCAATGGCTGCATCTACGCTGTTGGTGGTTTTGACGGATCTACAGGTAAAAAATTCTCTAGCAAGCATTACATACAGCTTAATATCTTGTATTAATTGCATTCAGGATATAGTTCATTCTTATATTCAGAATTGTTTAAAAACTGATTTGATATAAAGGGTTTTCTCAAATGATAGTACTGCATTCAGAATTACTGCATGTAAAATGATGATCATCAGATGAAAAATTACCCCAAAAACTAAATAAGAATATAAAGAAGAAAAAAAAACATTACATGACTTGACAATCATAAAATAATTCCAATTTTAATTACCTGGAACTGTAAAATATACATATTTGTATACTATTAAGGTAGTGATTTTATTTTTGTTTGTTAAAGAGATCTTAACTAGGTAAAAAAAAACCAAAAAACATTTTTTTTATTTTTTTTTATCTTGCCAGGGTTGGACAGTGCAGAATATTTTGACATTCGAATGGGAGAGTGGAGAATGATGGCACCAATGAGCACTAGGCGAAGTAGTGTTGGTGTTGGAATTGTTGGAGGTATGATGTCATTTTTAGTTCTATTATGTAAATATATATATATTTGTGGAAGGAAGGATGTATGTATGTGTTTGTGGATGTATGAATTGCTAGATTCATGTACGTGGGTGTGTCTGCAGGTATGAGTGTTTGTGTGTGTGTACAATCCTAAATGTATTAGTATGTACAACACAAATAGAATTACAGCTTTCATAAACAGAAACAGTTATTTTTATATAACACCAGTAATATCACTGACAAATTTTGTAATGCAGTGGAGTATATGTCTGTAAGTTGTAAATACTGTCATTGTCAATGAAGAGGGTTATTTTCATATAGCATTTGATAGTTGTATTATTTTGCAAATATTTATGTGTGAATTTTAGTCTGTCCCTCTTTTGTGATATTTTATTTTTGGTGGTATGTTATTTTCTGTTTGTGAGTATGTTATTTTCAGGATATTTATTTGCTATTTGCTGTTAAAGGTAAATTTATTTTTATGGTATTTATTTGCTGTTAAAGGGTATGTTATTTTTATGGTATTTATTTGCTGTTAAAGGGTGTGTTATTTTCAGGGTATTTACTTGCTGTTGGTGGATATATTATTTTTATGGTATTTACTTGCTGTTGGTGGATATATTATTTTTATGGTATTTACTTGCTGTTAAAGGGTGTGCTATTTTCAGGGTATTTATTTGCTGTTAGTGGATGTGTTATTTTTGTGGTACTTACTTGCTGTTATTGGGTGTGTTATTTTCAGGGTATTTATTTGCTGTTGATGGATGTGTTATTTTCAGGGTACTTACTTAGTTAACGGGTGTGTTATTTTCAGGGTACTTACTTGCTGTTAACGGGTGTTTTATTTTCAAGGTACTTAAGTGCTGTTAACGGGTGTGTTATTTTCAGGGTATTTATTTGCTGTTGGTGGGTATGACGGGGCCTCTAGGCAGTGTTTGAGTTCTGTGGAGTGTTACAACACACTGAGAGATATGTGGACACCAGTGGCTGACATGTCTTGTAGAAGAAGCGGAGCAGGTGAGCAGACTTGTATTATTATACAACACTTTGTATTGTACCAAACACTCACACAAAAGTTTACCTGTATAATTAAATATTAAAGATCTGAATACATTATATAATCAAGGGTTATTAGATGCCTGACATGAAGTTTTGATAAATGATATTTCTAAGAAGAAGACAGCAGTTTTAAAAAAAGAATAATAAAAAGAATATATATATATATATATATATATTATATATGCATTGCCTTGAGGTATATTATTACTTATAAGCAAATAATTTTTTGAAAGTACTAAAATTAATATAAGCACCCAGTAGAACACAAAGTTGTACATTGGTACATCAAGTATAAGTCAGTGTCTATGATTGGAAATTGTGCTCCTCAATCACAAGAAAGACTTGATTCTCTGACTATCACACCTGAATGCTGAACTATAGAGATACAGCCTGGTCTTAAACTGTTACTTATTCTTGTAAAAATTAGAAATGATTAATCCTGTTTCACTCTAGGTGTTGGCGTGGTTGACGAGATGCTGTATGCTGTTGGTGGCCACGATGGGCCTCTGGTACGGAAGAGTGTTGAAGTGTACCACCCTGAGATGAACACCTGGAGACAGGTAGCAGAAATGCACCTGTGTAGGAGAAATGCAGGTAAACTTTTACGTTATATGTTAAAAAGAGATAATTTCAGTTTCACTCAGGGTATTTTACATTTACCTTCATCACAGTGTGTATTGAATTACAAGAACAGTGTGGTTTAATATGAAGATATGTGTATGTAGCAATGTAAATTGTAATGTATCTTGTCCTTGATAATGTTAATCATTAACTGATTGATGTGTGTGAACATTCAGATGTTAAAATACTCTGCACTGTCCACCCATGATGAGTGCATGATATTGTTTAAGTTAGATGATCTATGTATTTTAATGTTAGTAAAATAAGATGATAGCTTGCCATGGATTGAATTAGTTCAGGTATATTTACATAAACATTATCATATGTTAGTATGTATTAAATGTATTTGAGTGTATCTTAATATAATAGTATTTTATACTATTTTTATTATTACTGTTGTTGTTTTTTGTTGTTGTTGTTGTTAATATAGTTTGACTTTTTTCTACAGGAATTGTATCACATGGAGGTAAGCTGTATGTTGTGGGGGGAGATGATGGATCATCAAATCTCGGATCAGTGGAGGTTTACGATCCAAAAACAAACACATGGACTCTGTTGTCATCCAGTATGATGACTGGGCGGAGCTATGCTGGTGTGGCTGTGATTGACAAGCCAATTTTGTAACATCATCAAATGTGACTGTTACAATTCCTGTGATTGGATGCTTCATGTGTATGGAAGTCTCTGATTGGCTTATCTCAACAAAATGGCTGTGACCAAGGAATGGAGACATATTAACGTAGAAGGAACTTATTATTAAAAAAGAGACAAAGAGAAGTGAAAGATAATGTCATGGAATAGTTACCGAAGGTAATTAATGGAAGGGCTCACTGTTTCTAATCATACATTCTATTATATAGGTAGTCAGATGAAAAAGGCAACAAAGATATAGTGTTAACATCCAGAATTAAGGAATGCATGTTTAACCATTTCTTTGCAATAGGCAGATATATCCACTCAAGGTTTTATTACTGTTAACTGCATTTACCTCATGGCCTTGAAATAAACTTAGTATATGCTGTAACAAGCAGACACATCCCCAGGGACTACCAAACAATGTATCAGCCCAGTAGGAGTTGCAGTCTGTGGGGTAGCAATGTAGCTGTTAGTCTTGTTCATTTTGCTGGGAGCTATTTTTAATTACGCAGTGAAAGGGTTAACTATTTTTTTTTTTTTTACGTTATTAGGTGGTAACAAACATCAGGCACTGTTTTGACAGTGATACATTAGAGAGGAGACCCTCAGCTGCCACATAATGAAAAGCTGCCACCATATAGGAATAGGAATAGGAATAGGAAAAAAATTAACGTGCTAATCAGAGCAAGCTGTTGTGAAGTACATCTGCAACGGGCACGCTTTCTGACAGGTCAGCGGGCATGTCCGTCGCAGATCCACCATATAGCAGCAAGCGATCTTTTATAAAAGACTTCCCATAGACAGAAATATATGGTTTAGGATGCACAAGTCATGAGACATTGGCAGGAATGGGGAATAGCCAATTTGATGGATAATAAAAAAACATTTCTTTTTTGTAGAATCATAAAAGCTTCCTTTGTTATTTAGAGTAAGGAAACAACATCTGTGCCATGTTCTCTAGAGATCTGTCACACAGCTGATTTAAGAACTTGCACCTAGCTTAAGAATACTCCTATCTACATGTAGCAAGTAAGTTAAAACTTTTATCTGAATTAGAATTAGCAACAGACTTGGAGTTAGAGAAATTTAGGGTTTCTGAAGTTGGGTTTTGGTCTTCATCATCTAATGGGTTCTTTAAGAGGGAGATTGTTTGGGGGGTTTTTTTGAGACGATGGGGTTTTGGGTTGTTGTTTTTTTAGAGGGTAGTTGTTTTGGTTAGGTTTTTTTTAGTTACATGAATTGATAACAGTATTATTCTGGACCACATGTATCAGCCTTTCACATATTCATCTTTTTTGCAAAGAATAATAAACCCCCAATGTTTGTTGTCATTCTAAAGTTAACCTTTGTGCATCACCTCAGGCTTGTACAACTGGTGTTTTTAAAGTCATCAAGTAAGAAGATGCTAAGTTACTGACATAAGTGCCAAACATCACTGTGAGGATGAAGTAACATGATGATAAATTAGGTAGACTGTAGAGATCAAATGATAATACCACTGAGGCCAGCTTCCACTTTGAAAATTATGTGAAATCTTAGATAGTGAACCAGAAAGTTAGGGAAATACTGATACATTTTCTAACTCTTTTGTTGTGAATGTAGTCAGTTAACTTCCTAATGTTGTGCAGATGAAGAAAAAAAACCCCACTAAATACCCTGCAATTCCTGAAAAATGTTTATGAGAAACAATTAATATGTTGGTGTTTTTTGATAAAACTTGATGTTTGATGTTTTTAGTATGAAATTGCATGCACACATTACAGCCTGAACAACATGCATAAACAGGAATATGTGGGGTTTTACCTGTAAGTATAATTAGACAAGATACAAAATTTAACAAAACTAGAGAAATGTTGAATTTTTGTTATTTCCATGACTACTGACTTAAACTTGATCTGTGTTGCAACAGTAATAGCATTGAAAAAGCACAGAAAGTTTCATATGATCCATGAAAAATTTGACTGTCAAATGTATTCATGGGGACCAGTTAAATAAACATTTTCTTTGTGTCTGTGTCTGTTGCTGCTGCTTGAAGTGTGCAGGCTTGTCAATCAAATCAAACAGCAGCAGTTTCTTCAGTTTGAGTATGTCCATGATTTTGTCCATGATTTTGTCCATGATGTTTTTCCATGATTTTGAAAAACAGTTTTGTCTGTTTTCCTACAATTTGCCAAAGATCCCAAAGTGTCCACATGTGCCATTACAGAAAACAACTGTGGCATCAGCCACAGCAAGAAAGAATCATTTTCTTCCAACAAAGTTGGTCCTCAGGCATTTCTGCTATATCACATGGTTAAAGCTCTTGGTTGTGTTTTGTGTTCTGCCATGCATACAGTACTGCAAGAAATTGTCTTGTGTCAGAGCTTGTGAGCTTCACTGCTGTAAGTCCTTGTTTTGGTTGCCTTTCCTTTTGCTTGGATAAGCACCAGTTCTCTCAGTGTTGGTGGTGTCTGCAACTGTGATGCCATATTGTACAGGCATTGATTCACTTGAAACAAGTTCCCAGCATTGTTTCTAATGGCAGCACCAAAATGGTCTTGTGTTTTCAAAATAGTTTTTTTTGTCATCAACCCACTCTTTCTACCTAACAGGTCTACCCATTATGGACAAAACTATTTTCTTTCAGCAGTGCCACCTTATTAGTAATTTCTCGCACCATTCTTTTCTGCATGTGAACAAAACGCTCTAGCTTTTCTATGACAGTGTCTACATTCACTGATGATTCAGCATGGTTGGAGATGAAAATGTTTCGCTGTCACCATCCCCGAGTGATGGCTTGTTTTTCAAACCTGCAAACAATACATTTTTACACAATACCCGATTCCACATCTGAATCATAAACAGTTCATGAACACAAGATGATAAATCCTGTACTCTCTGCTAAACAGTGTAACAATAACCCACCTCTCTGACAAGTTTTACATAACCTGTGTGTACATGATGACAGGTCCCTCCATCCTCATACTATTGAGTTTGTGTGAGACTAAAAGCCCTGCATGACAGACTTTTTAATCTTGCAAGCAGATACTGAACACAAATTTTTTATTCTGCAGATATTCAATGTTGTGTTGCTGGGAGATGTAAAAAGAATATGTTTTATGTTACTGGAAATGTATAACAATCATTGTATGTTAGTGATGTGTGTGCACACACTAAAGAATTGTGATAGTGTTTATGTTTCATGAGATTGTGCCAAGCTGTTCAAACACAAAGAAAACATTTTAGCTTGTGACAGGACCAGGTTAGTGATGCTGTGATCTTCATATTTGTTACTGCTTCAGCTCATCACATCTTTTCAGTTAACATAGTTAACCCTTTGAATGATGGGTGTATCTTCAGTATGTATGCATCGTTAATCCTAATTTTATTTCAGGATTTGACCAGATTATTATTATTTTTTTTTTATTATTTAATTTTACTTATTTGAAGGGCTTTTTTTTTGTCATTGCTTTGCTTGATCACAAAGGTTTATTCAACAACTTTGCAAAGATGTAATTATCATTTGGGGTTTAAATGTAGGGGTACATGTTCAGATATCATTATCTGATGATGTAAAAGATATTGTTAACAAATAATCATATGTATCCATATCTTCATTAGTTGCTTGTTCTTTTGATATATATATATATGTGTGTATGTGTTTGTATACATATATATATATATAGAGAGAGAGAGACATTAAGGGAAAAGAAATTTCAGTCACTATTTTTACATGGAAGAATGATCAAAACAAAGAAATAAGAAAACTCTAGTCTTCTTCTTAGACATTCAACAGGGCATTACATATCTTTTTTTTTAGTTGTGTTCTATAACATAAATGTAGTCAAATAATGTTTAAATTTGCAATAGTTTTTCTTTAGCCTGATTTCATTTTATTTTATTTATTTGTTAGGATGTGTTAAAATAATGGTGCAAACAAATACTCTGAATATATTTTGTATACTTCTAAGTGATCTTTTGTACTTACAGCCAGGCTTTGGTAATAACAAAGTAAGAGACTTAAAATAACAAACTTGTGAGGATGACATTTTCCCTTGTATTTTGATCTTAATTTCTAAAACGAAAAGTGAAAAAATCCTTGAAAGACTGAGGATACAGTAACTATTATTACGTATAGCATTTTTTTTTTATTTCTATGTATGAAATAAAATTAGAGATAAAAGAGAAAATATCATATTTTTATTTTATTATTTGCAAAGATTGGTGTTCTTGAACTGATCAAACAAAACTTGGAAGTATGCAGGTCATTTAAAGATAATTCAGAAAGATGAACTTGAAACAGTGTTTTCATTAATTATATATATATATTTGTGTGTGTATATATATATATATATATATATATATACACACACACACACATGTACACATAAAGAAGTGTTAAAAATAATTTTAGCTGATTAATATGTTGTTATTTAACATCATGACACTCTAAATTGTAATGTTAACCATTGCTTAGACTTTTATTTTAACTCTTATTAATTTTAACTTTTCAGATAATTATTTATTCTTTTATTTTATTATTATTATTATTATTATTTTTATTATTATTGCTGCTAATACTTATTAAATGTTTAGGTGTGCAACTTTGTGATTGGCTGTTAAAATTTCTTACTGTTTGAAAGTCTCTTCAGATTTTCCTTTGTTTTTGTTTATTTTGTATATGTCATGGTTAATATTTTATTGGTTTTCAATAAGCTGTAGACAAATTCTATAGTTACCAGTATTTGTAATATGACAGTACCGTCTTTTTTTCTCTTTTTTTTCAAATTCTGTTATTTATTTATTTATTTATTTATTTATTTATTTATTTATTGAATTTTTTTTAGTTATAATTTTTTTTTTTCTCTCTCACAAATGGGACCATATAGTTTTTCATAGACATTTTTCATTTTCAGTAATTTTCTAGAATATTTGAACAGTGGTTGAATAATACATCGATATATGTATTTTATTATTCAAACTCATAGATGTTGTGTTAAAAATTAATTTGATTATGATAAGGTTGGAATATAGAATTAACCTGATTTCTGTGATATTTTTTAAATACTAAAAAAAAAAAAAAATAATTATAAAAAATAAATAAGCAAATAAAAATAAAAAAAAAAAGAAAGAAAGAAAAGAAAAGAAAAATAATAATTAAAAAAAATAATAATAATAAAAACAAAATAAAGTGAAATAAAATGAAGTATTATGAATAAAAGATATTCTAGATGATACATTTCTCATACAAAAAGATTTTTTTAACATTTTATAAATTAAACTTGACAATAATTTAAAATAAAATAAAATAAAATAATGCAAATGAAATAAGATAAAATAAAACCCAAAAGATTTATTGAATGTTAAATACAGATACAATGTCATTACAAGTAATTATTAAACATCAAACATGCACATAATTATACATTTCACATTCAAATTTTAATTTTATCTTGGTCTGAATACACAATTACATTGAATTCTGTGATATCTTAAATACTTTATTAATGTACTGACAACATCTCCATGGCCACTACTCCAAAGGATCACATTATACATCATAAGCACAGGTCTTTTATGTGCATTTTCCCCCATTAACAGAAAAATACCGTGACTTTGTTAGCCGTAAAGGGAAATAACTCAGTTTGGACACCTAGGAGGATTGATCCCTTGAACGTCAGTTTAGAACTTTAGCTAGTTGAAGAGTGGCTTGCTGCAGTAGAGAAGACAACAAAATAGTTGTTGGCTAGTTACAGAGCAAGTGCCCTCAGATTACAAGACAAAATTGCTCTGAAAAGTGATAAAAATATTTTATTTTTGATCTTATAAGTAGTAATAATATGTCGGTTACCAAACATTTATTACGATTAACCACAAATATCTTGCATTTATTTTTATTATTCTTCTTTTTTTTTTTTTTTTTTTATAATTTTTTTTAGTCAGATGTAATAATTCAAAATGTGATGTTAAACAAGAATAATAAGGAAATCCACTTTTATCTAATGTTATAAAATAAAATGCAATATATTTAAGATATTGGGGTTTTTTGTTTGTTTTTTTATTTATTTATTTTGTATTATTATCATTATTATTGATTTTATTTAAATCTGCATGGGTTTAGATTTCAAAATGTGATAGTCCAATGAAAACACTATTTTATTCTAATTTTTTAATTATAATTATTATTATTACTATTTGACTTTTTCTTGTTAATTTTTACTTATTTATTTATTTACTTATTCCACAACACAGATGTGTGTCCAAATAATGGCATTAACATCTGGGTTTTATTTTCAGTGGCATTTGAAACAAAATTAAATAGTTCAAATCTGCTTAAGTGGGGGTTTTTTTTTTTTTTTTTTTCTTTTTATCTTGGGTTTTTTTTTTTTTTTTTTGCTGACATTAATTTTTGTAAGCTGAGCAGATTATGAAATTACAGAATGTCTATGCTTGTTGTTTTATTTTTAATATCTTTTTTATTTGTGATCGTTATATTTTTTCTTCGCTTGTTATTATTTATTGTAACAATTTGTATTTATACATTTTTTTTTGTTAATAAAAGCTTATACCTGATTTCTTTATGGTTTTTGTTTGATGCATTTATAATGTCAGATGCAAGTTATTTTTTGAATGTAGATGCAAGAGGATTTAAAACATAAATATTCTCAAACTGGATGCCAAAAAAAAAAAAAATAAATAATAATAATAATAATTTAAAAATACAAATGAAAATAATAATTAATAAATAAAATTTAAAAAGTGGATTTTTTTTTTTTAAATCATTTAACCGGCATGGTCTTTCCTTTCTATGTCTTTTTATCATCACATAATAATAATGATCATGATCATGATCATGATAAAATCTTACTTGTTCCAAAACAGTGAAAATACTGATAATTTCCTTGTCAGTTTGTAAATAATTTGTTTAAGTTCACTGACTTTTTAATACGAAATGGAAACGATCCAGAAATAAAACTAATTGAAAAATATACGCAATATTTAATGCGGCCATCTTTGTTTCGTTTTACATTTTTCAGGCGGATGTAGATCTACGTTGCGCGTCATATAATTTGCATATTAATGTAATTTGCATAATCATGCTATAAAATATTGAATACATAAGTTATATTATTTATGTTACAGCGTTTTATACATGTACAGTATATATATATATAAATGCCTGGCATACACAAATGCGATCATTTAATGAAGCCTATTTAAATATAAATTTAAAAAAAAATAATAACTGATATTTTAAATCCATATATTACAAATACTGGCAAATATTTATTTATTTATTTATTCATTTTAAAATATTTTGTTTTATTATTTATTTACTATGTTTTTAAAATGTTACGACCCATGGGGTCTGATATAACCAATGCAATTTCGTTCCCCTCTAGGATTATTTTGTTTCGTTTCGCCCTATATCCAGAGTGTTCAATATTTCCACATTAGCTTGCCTGCGGGTGATCAACAAGCATTCATAGCGAGTACATGGTAAATAATAACACCATTGTTTGTCAAGCGGAACCAGAGTTAATGCTTTTCATGTAAGTGTTTGTTTATCCACACCGATCAGTCCAGCTAAAATGGACATCTTGATGTAGCTGTTGGATTTAGCAGATTTCGGTTTCGTTCATGCCGCCAGTGTCACGCAGTATGAAGGTAAATTAATATTATTAATGTTGGGTATTTGTTAACATCCAGACATAAATTTAAAATCAAGTTTTTATCATCAATGGCGGGATTTTCCTGTCAATTCGTTCCGAGATTTGGTAGTGATGACGTCAGAGAACGTCAGCGGTTTCTCGGTGTACCATAAAATCGTTACTTTTTACCGAACTGATTTAGACATTTTAGAGATTTTATTATTAATGAATCTATAGCGAGAGATCAGTAAATGTTCTTTATAGTTTATTTTCTACAATAATGGAGAACCTAATTTTATTAAGCAAAAATTTTTATTTAAAAAAGTATTTCTAGTACTTTGATGGTTTGATGCATTTGGCCTACCGACATTTTCCCCGACCCAAACACGACTACCAAAAGTAAAAAAAAAAAAAAAAAAAAACAATAAAAAATATTCATTTCTGTAATGTATGAGTTGCAACAAATTCTAATGCTTTCTTTCTGTCTTTTTGGTTTTTATTATTATTATTATTATTAATTATTATAATCCAGTTCGATGTCAAAATAAAATCTGTATCAGTATTAACCAGCGTAGAAACACATCTTTGATTATCGACACTATCAATTTTCAACAATCTCTACTGATATATTTATTTCTTATACAACTTGCCTGATGTGTCAAACAGTGTTAAAATGTTTTCAGATGAGTTATGAGACTTAAACCTAATAAACCATATTAACAATAGAGCAACTGAGTCTACAAAGTATAATTATGGGCCAATTTTAGGGTGCGGCCACTGAACAAATTTAAACATCTTGCCCAACCGTGTGGATCATTGCACCGATTTGTCTGTAAATTCAAAAAGGCTATTTGCCGCAATGTGATTCAGAACAAAGAAACAACATAAACAAAACAAAACCAAAAAAAAAAAAAAAAAAAGAAACAAACAAACGATAAATAAATATATAAAAGACAAAAAGAGAAAGAGGGAGGGGGGCCTTCGAGAAAGGGCGAGGAAGCGAGGGAGTGTATATGTTTCAGAGAGACTCTAAAAACCAGTCATGGGAAAACTGTGGCCCGCCTAATTTCACAAGGAAAATAACGTTAATCCAAATTTTATAAAATGAGTCTATTTTGTGTCTACTAATATACTAAAACACATGTAATTTTTGGATTATGACAGTTCCTGAAGTAAATGAAAATGAAAAATTTCTTAAAATAAACTTTACGTAAAAACACAAAATTGCCTGCGGCCCGCCTGAGGCTCAGCCTTGACTCATGTGGCCTGCTTCCCGAAAAAAGGTTGCCCATGCCTGATCTAAACAATTACTAATTATAATCAGTAATGGCAGACCTTAAAACATCAAATCATGCGAAATATATGGAACTGTCACTAAACGAAAATGACAGGTTATCTGTTATTGAACATCAAATAAAAATATAGCAAGTCTGACAGTATATTTTATTTTCTAACTTTATTTATACACTATCAATCATTTTTTTTTTTCTTCTACTTTTTATTATCATATCAAACAGCGGTTTTTGAAAATGATTTTTTTTTTTTCGAATGCTTAGTTTAAAAGTGCACGCAAGTCCCGCCCAAGCCATGTCACATACATCCAACATCTTGTATTGATATTTAGTTCGGCTAACTTTTATTAATTATTAATAGATCTGTAAACTAACAGTTTGCGATAGCAACAAATATTAAAAAGCATGAAAATAAGTTATTAACATATATACATATATATATATACAGCTAAATGTGAAGCGTTGAGGTATTGATTTATGTTAGATGGAGAGAACAGATTTTATATCTCTTAGAATAATGTGATAATTGTAATGGATTTTTCGCTCATAATAGAGCCTATCCGCATCCAAGATTTGGCAATGAATAGGTTTAATTAGCAAGTTTAATTAATCCAACAGAGGTTGATTAGACCTACTGAACCATTTCCGATTGTTTTATGAAAGTCTTAATCTGTACGTAGTGCTGCTAATACATTTGTTAAAATACTTAGTTCTTGATTATAGTAAGTATAATTTGTCAAAATAATAAATATTTTGTTAAATGAAGAGAAACAAATTAAAAGCACTTTGTTTGATTTTAGCGCAGGCCTTGAGCTGTTTTACTTTCTGATAATGTGATCCTTACATACATGATTCAGTGATTCAATAAGACTTTAATTCTTCTTCAGCTGATATCATTTTATTGATATATCAGATGTTAAAATTTAATACGGAATTGACTAAAATGGAACAATGAATAAAACTGACATATTAATATACTATTTATGCGACTTTAACTATAACACGGGTCACCTATTTCCCTATTGATATAGTCTTTGAAGCAGGAAGGGTATATGTGCTCTGCTGTTGAATGTAATGAACTTACGCCATCGTAAGGTAAAAATTTGGTGTTTATAAACAAGTATATTATCTTGTGTAACAGAATATGTCATTTTATAGAAGATATTATTCTTTAAGACCATATGGTAAAATCTTAATAAATTTCATTTAAGCAGTACAGACATATCGGCCGCAGGGAAATAACATAGTATACATTTACCGTAGATGTAACGTAGAACAGCCACTAAGCAATATTGTTGTCACTGGAGACAACTTTTGGTAGAAATGTGTAGTAACATTATTCAGTAATTCAATGGTTTGTGGATATTATTCAAACTTCATCTTTAAAAAATATGTAAGAAGATATGATTTACACAGTGGCAGGTGAAACTGATTTTGTAAATTTAGGGAATATCCTTGAATTTGTGTTATTCGGGAGGGCACGAATATACCATTGTGTAATACAATATCATGTTTTCGTGATTACTTGTAACCGTTTTATTTCGTTAATCATTAATGTTTTTGCACTTTATATTTATAAAAATAACATTCACATTGGTATATGATCCTATATCTTTTTATTGATAGTTTCAAGCATTAGTATGTTTTAAGAAATTCATTATTATTGCTAAAAGTTTTAACTTATATGTTTAATATATATTGCATTCAAAACTTCAGATGCTGTTATGGGTAATGTTAAACATATTCGTTTTTTTTCTTTCATTTATCTTTTTTTTCCCCTTAAATATACATGCTATATAATAATAATAATAATAATAATAATAATAATAATAATAATAATAATAAAAATATGTAATTAATTTTTATTGTAAGTTATAAATAACAGAAAAAAAAAAAAGAAGATATTTGCAAAATGAAAAAGAAAAGTTATTCACGAAAAACTATTATAATATTTTGATTAATGTTTTATGAAATTCTTGATGTTATCTTATTTCTACTGGAATAAAAAAATCCACATCATATCTGAACATGATGCTTAGTCGGTTTATGAAGGAATCTACATTACTGTGGGTTTTTTTGATGGTTTTTACGTATATATTTTTCTTCTGTAAATAAAACTTATAAACTGCAGTGACATTTTTGATGTATCATTTTGTGTGATTTTTTTAATTTCTGATATGTTGACACTAATTCAAAAGATTTTTCTTTCCATAATATAAACAACAAGAATGAAATCATTAGTAGCATTTTATTACTTTCACATTAAACCATTTCTTTAAAAACAGTATTTTGGATTCCCATTCTCAGTTCCAATTAGACACTTACTTATTTTGGAAAACTGGAACATTATCAATTTTTTAATCTTGTAAAATGCTTGGGTTACAATTATTAGTGAAAAGGAAGCTATTTATGACAAACTAAATCACATACCTTGATATCTGTGAAATTGGATTCATTCTTTAGAAGCAACTATCATTAGTCTAAAATTGTAAAGCAGAGTTTAAAAATCAGATGTGATCTGTTTTGGTTTCAAATCAATTAATTCAAAATTATGCTTACTGTTATTTCGCCATTTTGTTGATATGTGTCTTTCTTTATTATATATTTAAATGTTCACCATCTCAAGCATTATGTTGATGGCATATACACAATTTATGACCTATATATCATTTTCAGCAATACATATTACCAAAAATATTAATAAATAAATATAAAATAAACCAATAGAATAATAATAATAATAATAATATTAATTTAAAAAAACAAATGTTTGATGTCTTTCATATATATATATATATATATATATATATATATATATTTTTTTTTTTTTTTTTTTTAGCAGCCTGCAGTGCTGAATGGCATAGCTCCAGCCAGGACAATGGAGAAGTATGAGAATCTGGGGCTGGTCGGGGAGGGCAGCTATGGAATGGTGCTCAAGTGTCGACATAAAGAAACAGGACAGATAGTTGCAATAAAAAAGTTTCTTGAGTCTGAGGATGACAAGATGGTGAAAAAAATAGCGCTGCGGGAAGTGAAGATGTTGAAAGTAAGTTTTTTTTTAAACACATTCACACCACTGCCATAGAAATAAATTGCCTGAGTTAGTTTATTAATTATTTACAACGTTGTCATAAAAGCATATTAACATTTTCAGAGTAACCTGAACTAGGATCATTCGGTGTCAATATCACTGTCATAAAACTGTATAAACTTTTTCAGTTCACTCTGCAGTAGATTCATTCAGTATTCATACAAGTGTCGTAAAACTGTATCAACTTTTTTCAAAGCAATCTCAAGCAGATTCATTCAATAATAATGCCAGTGTCGTAAAAAGTATTAACTTTTCAAAGCAGTCTAAAGAAGATTCATTTATTATTAAGACCATTGTTATTAAAATGTATTAACATTTTCACTACAGCCAAAAGAAAATTCATTAGATACAGAGCCCATTGTCGTAAAAATGTATTAAGATTTTCATTGCAATGTTAAGTTTGCTTAGAAGCACACTGGCCCAATGATAAAGAGTTCATTTGAGTCTCTTTGCAAATCTCTACCTGCATTCTGTGGGCAATTTCCTTTTCCAGCCAGAACCTCAAATATGATTTATCCATAGCCATGGGTGGTGCTTTTCTATATGTTAAATGTTGTGTTTCTTTGTTCAGCCTGTGTTACTTATGTATGAATGGACTGTTTCCTTTCTTAAGAACATTACATTAAAAAACAAAAACAAAAAGGATAAAAAAAAAAAAAAAAAAAAAAAAAAAAAAAGACGATACCTAATAATGGATAACTCATAACCATTAACGTAACATTATATTGTTTGATCTAAGCAAATAGTCATTCATTCACTGAAATATATTCATCAAATATTAATAATGTTTTCACAGAGATGTTCGAAGGTTTCATTATAACCTGTATCGGACATTCAGTATTGTTGAACATAATTGTTCTTTTTCACTCAAATGATTTTTTAAATACAATGATTAACTCAAGAATGTACCTATATATTCATTGTTCAAGTTGACTGATTGCAAACTGTAGTAATAAATTACAAAAACAAAGAGTATTGATTAAAATAAAATGACACATCCATCTCTATTTAGTTATTTAGTTTTGCTTGTAGCTGACAGTTTCATTTTTAAAATACAGATATGTTTGTGGAAAGATAGGCTAAATAATCTGTAGAGTATTTGTATTTATTTATTTCTCAAAATCAATCTTTGATAATTATCAATAACATAATAAGTCTGAAAATTGTTATATAATTTTTAGTGATTTTATTTATCTTACCTCTTCATTATATATTTTGCCTAAAATTATATTTTGAAACTAAATATTTTCTCATTGTTTACAATCTTCAAAAGTCTCTCTGCCTGACAGTGTGTCAGTACTTGTTGTTTTAAAATATTTTAATTTGTGTTTTTGTTTATTTATTTATTTTTATTATTATTATTATTATTATTATTATTTGAATAGTAGATAATGAATAAACCACACACAGATATTTGTATATATACATGTCTGTGTTTTTGTTTATTCATACATGTTAATGCATGAACATGTTTTATTTAATGTTTATTTTATACATTCCAGAATTCCATCTGTTTTATAACTATATCTGGTTACTAATTAATTTTGTTGTCAGAGTTCTTAATCAGAAATTAATTTACGTAATTCTGTATAAATAGCTAAAGATAATTCTCAGTTATTTATCACCACCATGGGTATATAAATATGTATAAAATTAATTCCTTTTCATTAAACACACCCACATGTTTATTCACTGCCTTTATATTATATAGTTTATTTATTGTAACTGTATATCATATCAAACACAAAATCTTTTGTAAAAGCTTGAAGAATATTTTTTCTATGCTGCATGTTGTTACTCGTATCTCAAAATTAATGGATTTGCATGCACATAAATTTATTTGGCTTTAAATAAACTTTTTTTTACTACCTTTTTTTTTTTTTTCTTTTTCTTTCATCTTTTTTTTTTTTTTAATACCTGTCTTGAGTTGTACATTTTAATGAGTTCATACTGAACTGGCCACATATATCACCAGTGTTGGAACTTTACACGTTTGATGTGTGTGTGTCATTGTTGTGAGCCGTTATATAAGTGGATGACTAAGCACCGACAATAATAAATCTTATCACGAGTGTTGTAACAGTACTTTTGTTAAAGTATCTGTACACAAAATAGAGACCCCCCAAAAAATTCAAGCCAAACAAAAATGGTAAAAATACTCAATATATTTAAAAAACACTTTGTGAAATATGGTTTTTGATTAATTTAATTTAATTTAGGTGAAAATAATGTATTAAAAAAAAAAATTAAAAAAAAAAAATAAGTAAATTAAAAAAAAAAAAAATAATAATAATAAAAAAATAAAATAAATAACAATAATAAAATTGTGTGTACACACTTTATGGTATATGTCTGTTTTTGGATATATATGTGTGTTTCTCTGTATGCAAGTGTGCATGCATATGTATGTGTATTTCTACTGATACAAAAAGTTGTATATATTCTGATATTATTCTCAACTGATAATTATTAATCTTCTAAAAAGGCCAGATAAAACTACATACACATGCATGTGCACACACACACACACACACACACACACACACACACACACACACACACACACTGTTTACTGGCATGAGAAGTTTCTATTAAATTTGTGTCAGACAAATTTGGTTCAGTTGACTGTGTAAGTTGTAACATTAAATTTTCAGAATGCTGGATTAAACAAAAATTTTAATAATCAAATATTATAATAATAAAACAACCCAAAAAGCTAAACAATTGTAGAGAGATTACATTTTCCTCTTTTTTGATATTTTATACAACAGAAAATATTCCAGATAGTTACTGCTTTGAATGATTCTTATTCTTATTCTTATTCTTATTTTTATTTTTTAATTATTTAAAATAAGACATATTTTCAATATGATATTTTCTTTTCAAAAGAAGTAAAACTCAGCAACCATACATACACATCAATAAATTTGGTACTGTATTGTTATATATTATTATTAATATAGATTAAAAACAAATTGATCAACTGATATAACATATATATATATATATATATTTGTATAAGTGTGTATATATGTATGTATATGAATATATATATATATATATAAGTGTATATACACACACATACATTTTGAAATTTGAAATGCTGAAATAAAAATTTAGAAAAAAAAAAAAAAAAAATATATATATATATATATATATATGAAAATAAAATAAAATAAATAAGTAAATAATAATAATAATAATAATAATAATAATAATAATAATAAAAAAAAAATTGAGTAGTGATTCTGTTGATGAGGATGTCCAATCACTGGTAGTCAAGTGTTATGTTTCTGTTTACAGCACTGGGGCAACACCACAGAAGCACAGCCAAATCTTTATCTGTTAAAACTCTTTACAAAACAACTTGGTTCCTTAATCAACCCACTTACTCACCACCAGTTCATTGTGTTACCCAAGATATGCTTTGTTGCTTCCTCGTCAGTTTATTAGTCTTGGGGGTGTTAAATTACTGCTTTATTTATCATAACCTTTTACCCGGGCCACAGATGGAAACAGTCCATTCTGCTCTACAACACTCCTTGATTAGATATTTGTGCAAAGAATTAGCAGTAGATTGTATCAAAAAGAGATTTCATGTCTCTGTGATAAGAGGCTTGGTGTGTTAAACAAGCACCGAAGTGAGAGATTAACTCAGTTGTGTACATAACAGCTAGTAACAGTTACACAAGTCTGAAGAGTACTTAACAAAAAACCCAATAAACCTGTTTCTGTGGTCAGTGGCAAGTGTCAGTAGAACTGGACTGATATTTCTTTTGTTGTTGTTGTTGTTGTTGTTGTTATTATTATTACTGCTATTGCTACTATAACAGCAATAACTATAACTACTACTACTACTACTGATATGACTACCATTACTACTACCATTACAACAACAACTACTACTATAACTACGTTTGTTATTGTAACTACATTTATTACTATTACTGCTGCTGCTGCTACTACTACTATTACTATTACTATTACTATTACTATTACTATTACTATTGTTATTGTTATTGTTATTGTTATTGTTATTATTATTATTATTATTATTATTATTATTTTAACAAGAAAAACATTCTTTCTTTTTCTTCAGAAACATAAATGTATTTTATATATTGCATCAGCCATTTCAGTTTGAAACATTACCAATGCATCATAGCTTGATTTGAAACACAACAGCATTTCAGCAACACCTCCTCTGTTTGTGCATATATGTAACATTATTAAATACAGTTTGAACCAAAACAGTATAATAATAAACACTACTGAACACCATACAAGAGCATTTTATATTTGACCTGATGTTTTTGTGGATTAAATACAGTTTAAAACATAGTTATACAGTAATATACAACATTTTTGTTTATGAGTAATATATGAAACATACTAAATATATTGTTATGTAATATATGTAGGCTATAACATTTTTGGGCTTTTTGCCCAATTGTAACAACATTTACAATTACAAAGTTCTTAATCAGTTGTTGCATGCCTGTTAATGCACACCATTCAATATTTTTAATCAATTATTTTTAATGTAATTATTTCATCCTTTATGTTACACTGGAGGTGAATTTTAGTATTTAAAAAACCAAAAACAACAATTATAAAATAAAATAAAATATACTTGTTTCTGAGTTTTCAGTTGACTTTGGCTCTAACTGATTTAGACTTAGACTAGGGTAAATATTTTTGTAATGGCCGCACACATCAACACATTATTTTATGAACATGTCATATAGCCTGATTAATAGTACAGATAGATGATATAAGTATTTATAAGTATCTGTTTTCAAAGGATATTCAGGATTTCAGAAAATGGGTTGGGCAAATTATTGTTGTGGTGACCAGTTTTATATATATAGTTAATAATAACAACTGGAAACAAATGAGATAGACAACAATGAGTTAAACATATGTGTATCAGCTTTTTTGTCTGTGTGTGCTTATGTGTATGTGTGTGTGCAAAGAAAAAAATATTTTTAATTCAAAACTTTGTAATCCCTTCAAAATTATATTATAAAATATATACAGAAAATGAGATATATACACCTTTCCAAAGAAATGAAAGTAACATGTCTTTATATATTTATGTAAGTTCTAACATATATTTGTAATTTTATTTAAACTGGTGATTAACACCTATGTATGTGTGTTTAAAAAGTAAATGTTTTTCTTTTATATGTGCGAGTGTGTGTGTGTGTGTGTGTGTGTGTGTGTGTGTGTGTGTGTGAGTGTGTGTGTATTTTATTAATATATTTTCTGTGTTGTAGCAACTTCGACACGACCATCTTGTGAACCTGATAGAAGTATTCCGCAGGAAAAAAAGACTTTATCTTGTGTTTGAGTTTGTTGACCACACTGTGTTAGATGAGTTAGAAAAGTGCCCTAATGGACTTGATGAAAACACATGTAGAAAAATTTTGTGGCAAGTCCTCAAAGGAATCGAATTCTGCCACTTACATAATGTGAGTTGGTTCATCTTTCCTTTATCGTCTTTGTAATATTGTGTTATTATCACTGCATGTTAAACATCTCCATGTTTGTTTATGTTTATGTCTGTATTAGTGTGTGTGTCTGTGTGTGCCATTATTTGTATGTGTGTGATTCTAATTACGTTCACACATTTTAAAGATAATTTATATTCTTTAAAAACAAAAAAAGTAAAGTAATCTGATTTATTGTTATTCACTGCATGTACAACAACTTCAAAACACAAAAAACAAAAACGTAATTTTTCCATTATACTGAATTTTATTTTTTTTGTTATATTATTATTATTATTATTATTATTATTTAATGCTTCTGTTATATGTTTCAGATTATTCACAGAGATATTAAACCTGAAAACATTCTAGTGAGCAAGTCAGGAATTGTAAAACTCTGTGACTTTGGTTTTGCTCGAACTCTGGCTCAGCCAGGGGAGACATACACAGACTATGTGGCCACGAGGTGGTACCGAGCTCCAGAATTGTTAGTTGGAGATACAAAGTATGGCAGGTAAATACAATAATAACAATTAATTTTTTAAAAGGTAAAGATATACTGCATAATATAATTTCAGTTTTTTGATTCATTTTATACATACATCATTTTATCTCTATCTATCTCTCTGTCGGTCGGTCTGTCTGTCTGTCTGTCTGTCTGTCTGTCTGTCTATCTATCTATTTACTCTTACATTATTAATTTATTTTCTATTATTGGCTGTTGGACATTGTATTTTTTTTTTTTTTTTTTAAGAAAGGTAATTTAAAATTGTTTCATTATGTTTAGTGCTGGATAGATAATTTAAAATAACTAATCTAATTATGAATATTTTGCATTGGTAAAAAATTTAAAAATTTAAATTAAAAAAAAAAAGAAAAAAAAAAATCCTTAAAGAAAATCCAATAATTCTTAACACAACACATCTTTTGTTATGCACATTCTCACTACCAAGACAGCACATACAAGGCTTTTTATATTACAAATTATGAGTCTCTAGTTGGAACATGAAATCAGTATGGCATTGCAGGAATACAGTCTTAGAACAACTATGCATTAGAGTGGGTTTTTTTCACTGGATCTTACCACTAGAAATTTAACAGATCGTTTTGGAAAAGTTGTAAACAAATAAAAAATTTAGCAGTTAGATTAATTACTGGTGCGTCTTCTTTTCCAACCTCATCACTCAGAGGCCTTAAAGCTTCATACTGAATAATTAAACAAGTCAATAAGCTAATAAAAGAAATAAAATATTTTAGTGCCAGTTTACTTCACTTCAGCTGCTAGGCATTAACAGGCTAGTTTTGGCTTGTATCTTTCTGAACAGAACTTGAACAGAACTTTGGGTATGCAGGTTGAACTCTCATTTAGTTGATATAATAAATTATTTCCCATTCTGGATATTATAAACACAAACCTGTTGTATATAAAAAACATGGTATCTTTATCTGTTTATTTTCTGGTGATTTCTGTAGTTGTTCATGGTATTTCTGTTGTATCTTATAATTTCTAGAACTATTATAGTATTATTTATTATATTTTATCCTGAATTCTAGAACTCTTTGCTGTATATATTTTTTTTTTTTTTATATCTTATTACTTTTTGAACTGTAGATATTAGATTTTAATAATATTTTAATGATTTCTAGAGATAAGAATACTTTGATTTTATAATTTTTCTAAAGCAACAGATACAATAATTTTATTATGATTTCTAGAGTTAAGGATTCTTTGATTTTATGATTATTTCTAAAACTGAATATATTTTTATTATAAATTTATCTTTTAATGTTTGTTAGAGGTAGTTATTTTGATTATTATTAAGTTTTCTGATGCTTTCTTGAGCTGTACATATTTTGAATATAATTATTCTGTTCGGGTACAATAATTTTCAGAATACTAGATTTTTTTGTTGTAATTATTTCTTATTATGATATCTAGAGATATAAGTAATTTTAATTTAGATCTGTAGATACATAGATTATAATTATATTATATGATGATTTCTAGAGATATAGATATTTTATTATAATTATGTTATTTTATGATATCTAAATCTATATATTTTGATTATAATTATTTCTTATGATGATTGGTAGAGTGTAGATATAATTTTTTATATAATAATGTTAGATAATGATCTCTAGAAGTGTAGATAAAATTTGTGTTACAATTATTTCTTATGATATAGTCTAGAGCTGTAGATTTTTATTAAAATTATATTGATGATTTCTAGAGCTGTATAGTTTTATTATAATTATATTGATGATTTCTAGAGCTGTAGATTTTTAAAAATTATACTGCTGATTTGTAGATTGTAATTATATCAATTATTTCTAGAGATGTAGATATTTTAGTGTAACTATATCAATTATTTCTAGAGCTGTAGATATTTTATTGTAATGATATCAATTCTTTCTAGAGCTGTAGATATTTTAGTGTGACTATATCAATTCTTTCTAGAGCTGTAGATATTTTAGTGTAACTATATCAATTATTTCTAGAGCTGTAGATATTTTAGTGTAATTATATCAATTATTTCTAGAGCTGTAGATATTTTAGTGTAACTATATCAATTATTTCTAGAGCTGTAGATATTTTAGTGTAATCATATCAATTATTTCTAGAGCTGTAGATATTTGGGCAATTGGATGTCTGCTGTCAGAAATGCTGACTGGAGAACCTCTCTTTCCCGGTGACTCCGACATTGATCAGCTTTATCACATTGTTAAATGTTTTGGTGAGAAAAAAAAAAAAAAACAAATTTTTCTTCATTATTGTTATTGCTATTTTTGTTGCTCAAAATTAATATTGTTATTTTTGTTTTCAAAATCTGTTTTTCTTTTTTTTTTTTTTTTGACAGTTGACACATTTCTTTATCCTGTTAATATATGTTATGCCATGTGTTAATGTTTTGAAATTTTGCCCTAACCATACAATTTAGAATGGTGTCATTTTGAAATATATTTTTCTACAACTGATGCTTTTTAATATATTTTTTCCCAGTCAAGTTAATCTTAGCTGTATAATATATTTTCTTCCCAGTCCAGATAATCTATATTCCTCTAGTTTTGATAAAAAAAAAATTCAGTTCAAATAATTCAAGTAGATTTTTCCCACATGATTTTCCAATCCATGCAGTTGATATTAGTGTAAGTTTTGAAATAAATGTAAGTTTTATGAGTTACAATGTAATTATTATTTCTGAAACTGTTGTTTTGGAGTTTAAATTTGTTTTTCCCAATCCAGGTAACCTAACACCACGTCATCGAGAAGTGTTTTTACGCAATCCACTCTTTATTGGGATGAGGCTGCCAGAAGTCCGAGAAATAGTCCCGCTAGAAAAAAAATTTCACCGAATCTCATCCTGGTCATTAGATCTCATGAAGGTAAAATGTCTGGGTGCTTGTGGAAGTGTGAAATATTTGTTTAATGACACAGCAGTCATCAAGTGTAATATTATTTACAATTTTTAATAATTTTTGTAAGTGATGATATTGGAAAAGGAAATCAAAGATTTATTTCACATGAGCAAGAAATATATATATATATATTTACCATTTATAATTCAGTATAAAAATTGGTCAGATTATTTGGTCAAATGATAACGTCAAAATTTTAAAAAACACTGCCGAAACATTTATCTAATTAAAAATGTATCTGATTCAAAAATTAAATATATATACACATAACTGTTGCAGGTTCTTTTTAAAATAACTGTGTTTGTTTTGTACAGCAATGTCTGAGGCTGGATCCTGATCTGAGACCAACATGCTCGGAGTTGATCTTACACGATTTTTTTATGAGGGAGGGATTTTCTTCACGCTTTAGTCACGAGCTGAAACAGAAGATTCACAAAGAGTACCACGAGAGTCCACTGACGAAAAACAGCAGCCAGTGGGAAAACACAATCACGGAGAGCTCCGAGTCCAAAACTAACCTGAAGAAGAAGAAGAAAGTCGAATCTAAGGAGGTAAAGGAGAAGGAGAAAGAAAAAAAGTCTATAAAGGTCATTTCAGTTTTGGTGCTCGCAGCACACGTTTATTTAAACCCCGAGACTGCACCGTGTATAGAGTGACTGACACCAGCGTGGTAACCTCACCCTGATTAATACTTTATGTTAATTAATACCTCCTTAATTAGCATATCCAGTTTCAATTAATACCTCCTTCTTAATTAACATCTCCGATTTTAATTAATACCTCCTTCTTAATTAGCATCTCAGATTTTAATTAATGCCTCCTTCTTAATTAACATTTCCGATTTTAGTTAATATTTCCTTCTTACATAATACCTCCAGTCTTCATTAATACCTCCAATCTTAATTAATACCTCTGATCCTTATTAATGTCAAAAATGTTAATTAATATCTCCCATTGTAATTAATGCTTCCACTTCTAATACCTCCATTTTAAATTAATACTACCTTCTTGATTAATAACTAAATACTAATTACTGCTTCCAATTTATTAATATTTCCATCTTACATATTATGTCCAGTCTTAATTATTACATTCATGTTAACAGATATTTCCATTTTTAATTAATATCACAATCTTAATTAATATTTTCAATCTTAATTAATACCTCCTCCTTAATTAATAAATGTCCCATCTTACATTTCTCCAGTCTGTATTATTTCTTCCATTTTTAATCTGATGTAACCTTTGTTAGAATGTCTTTCTCCTGCATATATCTTTGGTATCAAATTATTTCTTTGTTTGATTTAATTTTTAATTTAAAAAAAAAAATTTTGATTGTTCTTTTAACACAATTATTTCTTTATAAATTAACACACAAAATATAACTAACAACACTGTTATAGGTTCTGATGTTGCTAACAAACTAACCATCCATTTTATTATACTAACGCACGATATAGAGATTATCTTCAGTTTGATACATATCAAATATATATGATGATATATATGATACTAACATTAGTAACTAACATACCACCATATGTGCATTTTAATTTTAATGTTTTCTAATTTGTTAGTAATTAGTTATGCTACAGATTTTTTCATTGTTTAATCTACGTTTGTACCCATCAGATTTACACAGAAGTTTAAAATAAAACGTAATTTCTCTTTGATTCTGTTCATTATTCTGAGTTGAAGATGTGATCATTGAAATAATAATAATCTGGATTAAAAAAAGTTCTAAATATAAAACAAAAACAAACGGGTCAAATTGTGACTGAGATTTGTGATAATTGAAGTAGTTGTTAAGAATATTTTTGTATTTTCTGATTTATTTTAAAAAGTAAAAAGTATAAATTAAATAAATAAATAAATAAATAGATAAAAGTTTTGTTTTTAAAAAGTAGTTTCTTTTTAACTGTTAATTTGTTACATTACAACAGGACAACAATGTGTAAAATGAATTATAGTAGATGCTGTTTTCGGGTTTAAAGCCTAAGTATCAGAAATCAAATAAAAGCAATTGCATTGCAGGAACTGAAAGAAAACAGCTCCGACAAAGCGGTGAAAAAGAAACCGTCAGACACCGACAAGTCCGTGAAGAAAACTCCGTCAGTCTCCAACAGCCAGTCGGTGACTCTTCCACCAGCAGGGGGCGCTTCGAGCAAGATGGTCGTTGTGCCAACGCATGCGTCTGACGACTCTGAGGAAACCGAGGAAAAAGAAAAAGATGCTGAGAAAGAGAAAGAGAAAGAGAAAGAGGACGAGAAAGAATACGCCAACAACAGCAGCATACCACCCATCAATCCAGGAGGGCAGACGGTATCGTCTAGCATCCCACCAATTAGTTCCTGTAGTCAAGCTGTCTCTTCCACGAGTTTGGCCATGCCATCCGTAGGAAGGTAAGTCTCTCCTTGTTTTGAAATTCTGCCTTTCATAAGTGGAAGTTCACTTGAGTTTCTGTTATTGGTTATTGTCAGTGAATGTTTCTTGTGTACGTGTGCACATTTTTTTTTTAAATATTACAGCATGTGCCACAGAGCCTTTGATACACAAGTTGTGAAGCACTGGCTAGAATGGGGAAAAAAAAAAAAAAGTCCACTGCTGAATATGTGATGTTGCTTAATGCTAGTTAAAATTTTTATTTTTGTTTTTATTTTGTTGTCTAGGAAACAGGAGTTTTTGTCTTCATTAATGTTTATGATAGAATGTTCAAAAGCAAAAATTTCTATTTTTTAATGTTTAGAAATTAACTTTTGATATGATCTAGGTGGAAGAGTATAATTTTTTTTTAGAAATTTCAGTGGTTGGATAAACTAAATAATGAAAGCATATTATTTTATTTTATCATTAATCTTAAAAAAAAAAAATAATAATAAAATAAAATAAATAAAAATGTTTTTTGAGTAACAGAATAATTAACTATCATAGTGGTTGGTTGGCTTTAGGATTTTTGGATATCCAAGCAAATCTTTAAATCTATCAACACTCGAGAATCTAGTAAGAACATTTGACCAACTATGATGAAAAAAAAACAACCATAACAACAGCAAGCAATATCTATAACTTTGTTAATTTGTTTTTTGTTTCATTTTATCTCTGTTTAAATCGATAATAATTTAATTCGGTGTATATTTAATGTTGATTTGTTCTTGTTTATCAATTTACAAAATTATCTTTCAGAATACCTGCATTACTCAGTTTTTTAAGGTGAAAATACAGAGTGTTTTGATAGTACAAAAATATATATAGTAATAAATAGATAGTGGCTCTCCCTTCCTTCATCACATATAATTATATATCTTCTAACATGTATATTCACATAATGGGACTGGTATATCAGCAAAATTGCTGTCTGCAGTGTACAATCTTTTACTGCTTATTTGTATATTGGACGTTTGCATCATAAACAATGTGTGTTCATACATGTACTCATTCTCTCTGTTTAATCATGATGATTATATCTTTTCCCATTATTTGAAAAAGAAACTGTAGAATTAATTATATTCTCTCTGTCACAATTTGAATAAACTGTGCTTTTCTTTTGGGATTCTTTTGTATTCAAATAATGAACTAAATAAATTCCCTGTGTCCAAAATTAGGCCCTGAATATACTGCAAGTGCATTTTTGGTGTTTGTGTGTGTGTGTGTGTGTGTTAATTTATATACTCCAATAGTTTCCATTGCAAAAACTTGTGATTCTTGTTTCACAAGTACAAAAACTATTAGGAAACATTTAATTTGATGTAATTGTTTTAGTTAAACACCAATATTTGCTAATAATAAAGTACAACATCATAAAACAAGCTTACAAAAAAATGTTTTTGGTTTTTCTTCAAGATGTCAGATCATACATACAAAAGTAAAATATCCCTGACAGACTGAGTAGGCAGCTTAGCAATAATTTACAAAGTCTTTTGAGTTTTACATTTTATGTATAGAATGATGTCTAAAAAAAAAAAAAAAAAAAATGTATTATTTTATATTTTATTATTTATCAGTGAAGGTTGGGAAGAAGACCTTTGATGTTTATAAAATATATATTTAGACTTTACACTTATAGGTCTTATATGGTTATAATTAATATCTCCTTTATTTTATAACATTATACAACAAGCAAAATTAAAAGATAAACTTGGTTTTGTCATTAATAATATTCAGAAATTATGAAATGAAAATAGTAAATAAAAAGCTAATTTTATTTTTATTTTGTTGTCTTGGAAACAGGAGTTTTTATCTTTATTAACTCTAGATTCAAAAATAATACATTATATTTGTTTATTTATTCAGAAGTTTATTATATTAAATGTTACCCTGGTAATTAAATATATATTATAGACTAGATAATGGACATCATCAAAATTTGTATTTTTATGTTTTACTTTGAATACTTGGTGAAAATTCATTGTTTTCTTAGCTCATTTTAATATTTTTCAGAGTGTTTCTATGAAAAGGTATTTAAATTACTTTTATTTTTGTCACAACAGATGAAATAGTTGTTTATTTTTCAAATGTAACTGTGGGTTTTTTAAAATGTAAATGAGACTAAATTAAGATTGAATTTTAGATATAACTTAGTTTCTACTTAAAAATATTATATTTTCAGTCTCAGAAATATGAAATATATTTGTCTTTATCTACCTTATGAATAATGCTATTACTATAAAAAAAATGCTATTTAATCCAGTTTAATTTATAAAATAATTAAATGCTTTAAATAAAATTTTAAAATTCCAAAATCTGTTGTGACAATTTTCAGTTTAGATGCTTGGTGGTAGAATTAAGCAAATTTAAAAAAAAAAAAAAAAAAATTAAAATTAAGAAAATTAAATTTTCCCTTATGTAGGCAGAAGACATCTTTGTTTTAATGTTAGGATATAGATAGCTAGCCACTAAACTGTTCTGTCCACTGCTTTCTTACTACATTTGCCTAACTCCTCAAATCTCTTCTAGTTTGTTTTTCAACTGAGAAAACAAATGAATAAATGTTAATACTTTTTCAGTATTTTTTATTGCTAATAATAGTATTATTATTATTATTTTTATTATTGTTATTATTATTATATTTATTTATATACTATTTTCATTATTATTCTAATCAATTTCTTGATGATGATAACAATAACAATTATTATTATTTTTATTCTGATGATGATGTTGATAATGCTGACGATGATAGCAATTTCAAATACTGATTTTATTGTCATCATTATTATTATTGTTATTATTATTATTAATGATATTACTGTTATTGAAATTATTATTATTGTTTATTGTTCATTAATTAATTAATTAATTTTCCTTTTAAGTAATAAATAAGAAATAAAAATTAAATGTTCATTTAAACAGTGGTACCTTGACTTACGGGTTATGTTCAGTCGCTTGGTAGATTTTTTTCTTTGAGTTGCAAGCCAAAATCCGAGATATGAGTGAGCTTCAGATATGCCACCGCTAGGTGGTGCAACAAACAACTTAACATCCTCCCAGAATTCCATGTCTCACTCGTTTACTTCACATGGTTACCTGGCCATGCAGTCTTCTTTGTTGAGTTGTTTTATTGATTTGTGCAGTATTTTGCCAAATGTCTTCGTTCTGACCATGGATCATAAGAAACTGAGTGCAAAGGACAGTGCTGAGAAGAAGAAGCCGATGATGGTCACGAATTAAAGCATGAAATCATAGAAAAACATGAGCGAGGTGTTCATATAGTTGACTTGGCTAGACAGTACGAGTGTAGTATTTCTACGATATGTACCATACTGAAGAAGCAAAAGGAATCAATAAAGGCTGTAACTACAGCCAAAGGCATTAAAATAATTTGTCAGATCTCCAAGATAAATACACTTGCCAAAAAAATGGGGTGGTTTTGTGGGGCTGGAATGGATTAATGCTATTTCAATTAATTTCAGTTGGGAAAATTGATTTGATATTCAAGCAAATTGAGTTATGAGCATGGTCATGGAACAATTTGAACTCATAAGTCAAGGTACCACTGTATATTTTTAGCTGTAAAAGTCTGCTTATAAATTTTGGTTACGGTGTTCATTTCTCTTTCCTCTCATTCATTTCTATTACATTATTTCTAGTTACACCTAATATAAGAACATGGAACTGGAATATTAAATACATTTGTTTTTTTTAATATTTTACATATTTAAATTTTAAAATATTTGGTGGAACTAATACAGTATAAAAATATGAAATTTTGGAACAGTAAATTAATTTGTTTTTAATTTAAATACTTATTTATATACTAAAATATTTGACAGTTAATATAACACAAGAACATGGAACTTTGGAAAGATAACATATTATTACTTTTTTTAATATACATATTTAAATTTTTAAGTATTTTATAACTTTTTACAATGTAATAAATTTTTGTACTGGAATAATGCATTTTATTTTGTAATGTTAAACATGTTAAAATTATAAAGTGGTAGCATTGTAGTACAAGTCTCTTTGTCAAATTTCTGTTCCAAAGTTATTTTAATGGTATATATTGAAATATATGTCTCTTAAATTAATTTTTCTTTCATTGTTATTTTAATGATAGCACTGAAATGAATTTCTCTGCTGAATTTCTGTTTCATTGTTATTTTAATGGTAACTACTGAAATATGTGCCTCTTACATGGATTTCCTTTACATTGTTATTTTAATGTAATATTGAAACATAAGTCTCATTCATAACTGAATTTCTGTTCCATCGTTATTTTAATAGCTGTATTGAAACAGAAATCTCTTACCTGAATTTCTGTTTTTAATTTACATTTTTAAAACTAAATGCCAAAAGGTTTGCTTCTATGTGTCTTACTTAATATAATATTTAATATTTATTTATTTATTTATTTAATGTTTATCAAGTAGTTGTTTAATGTGAAATAAATATACTCGAATTTAATGAGGCCTGTGTAAGTATATATAACAGTTTTCATCTGAATATTATAAAATATTGAGAAAGATTTAATATTCTTAGCAGTGGTTATGAGAAATAGCAGTTAATTTTATCTATGATTTGTTAAGATGAGATTTGCCAAGAATATTTATAAACCACAGTTCAAACAATTTTACAATTATATATATATATAAGTCTAAATCAAATGTAGATGTCATATAGATATGTAAAATAGATAAAAAGGACCAGTAAACATTTTTTTAAATGTTTCAAGATTAGAATAAGGTAGCATATACATTTAAATGTATAAAAAAATAGGATAATATTATTATATGTAATAGTATATACATATGCAAAATAACTACCATGAATTGTATTTGAAAGATCCATATAGTATATATTTTCATTTTAGAATTATTATTATTATTATTATTATTATTATCACTGTTATTATTGTAATGCAATTAGAACTAGTATAGTTAACATTTATATTACATACAAAACTAGTATTTAAAATGTTAGAAGTTTTTATTCATTTTCTTTTAAAAATGTTTTTTCTCTGAATATATAGTTCTGAATATTTTATTTCCAGTAGATTTTAATAATACATTTGGGGGGGGGCATTCGGTCTAAAATTTCAGATCAAACTTTTTCTTATATATATAAGACTGATCTGAAACTTGATATACATCATAATTTCATAAAATGAAAGTAAATTTTAAACAGTAATGCTATTATTAGACCTTTATGATGGTAGTGTATCTATGCTCTTGTATTCATTATTGTAAACTTATACACATTGCAGTCCCCATATTATGACAGCACCAAATTATGCGACAGTAAACAACCTAACATTATCGAGCCCAACTCTACTAGGTTCCTCATATTCTGGCCCTCCCCCTTTGAGGTAAACACACAGTTCTCTCTCTCTCTCTCTCTGTCACATTAGAGAAATAACCAGTCACCCAGTTTGTGCATTTTCATTGCTGAATCTTGACTAAAGGTTCCTTTTTGTGGTTAGGCGTTTTCAGGATTAAAAAAGTAAATAAATAATAATAAGAAGAAGACGCGAAAAAAGAACTTAACAAATAACAGAAGTGAAAGACTGACTGTCAAGCTTGAAGCAATATCTTTTCATTGTTTTTATTTCAGTGTTTTTTGTTTGTTTTATTTATTTATATATTTTTTTATTTATTTATTTTTTTTAATTATTTTTTTATTTTTTGTACAAGAAATTAAAAAAAAAAAAAAAAACCACTTGGAAATAAGCAAAAAAAACCTTAAAAAAAACAACAGAAAGAGAACGAATTTAAAAAAAAAAAATTATTATTTTTTTTTTTTTTTTTATACATATACATACCTTTAGTCAAGATACAGTAGTTGTGCTTTAAATCCCTCCCTTTTCACTGGCCTCACCTCACTTTTGTTTTAATCTGCTGCTACTCCCCAGTGTGCAAGCTTTTCACTAATCACTGATCAGCTGAAGAGCCAAACTCATGGTAAAATTATAAACGTAGAAAAATATATAAACATTTGTAACCTGAACTTACAAAGCCCACATTTCTTAATTTTTAATGTTTAGCCATTCTGAACCCTGACACATAATGACAAACAGCTCAAACCCTGGTTTTTAAGTGTTACTAGTTAAAATAGATGGAATGAATTGACTACATCACTGTTTGGTCTTCATAGCACATCAGTCGTATTATTGCTACAGTATGTTTGGCTACACTGTAGGCCAATCAAGTTCTATGGGTTAAGCATTGCAAACATATATACTCTACAAGTTAAATATTTCAAATGTATGGACATTAAAATCAAAATAATTACAAAAATCAAAAAAATCAACTTTAGAATAAAAATACTGCATAGTTATTAATTAAATGGCTGCAAAATACTTTCCCAATAACCAAAATGTATCAGCTTTAGTACAGGGTTTGTTTTTGTATTTTTTTGTATTTTTTTTGTATTTTTTGTTTTACATCAACAGAACAAAAGAGGTATTGTCTGTACATTCAAATGATACACTGAATAGCAAGGACAAAAAATTAAAAAATAAAATTTATGATACTTTTATAACAACACGAGTGGGATAATATAACATCTATCTTGATAAATGTACTTGTCTGTACACTTTCAGTGACTATCTATTTTATTTATCTACAAATAGCTGCCAGTAATAATCACCAATTTAACCCCAGTGTTAGAATAATTTCAAAATACAAGTCTGGGTGTCACGTTAACCATTGCCTATATAAGAAATATTTTCCTCCTATTTTACAGGGTCATATGGGTTCAATATTGCACTTGTGTAATATTCTGGCATTTCCTGCTTGCAAAAACAACCAAAAAAAAACATAATAATATACACTGATATATCATTAAAGTTTCTGAAATTTGTAAGCCCCAAACTTTGATTATTCCATGAGCATGGCTCTTTAACTATTTCAAAAAAACCTGTGTGTTTCCTTTTACCAGCAGTGAGAGTTTTATAATCATATTTTGTGTTTGAGCGTTACAAGACATTTTAATAACAGTGAATTAATTTTCTTAATATTGATTTGTGTTCAAATTAGATGTGCCATAGTTGTAGTACTAGCATTTGAGAAAAAAAGTTGAAGTAATTAATTTTATTAATTTCTATTTAATTAAATTTAGATGCTTACTAATTATAGCAACAGTTGAAATAAAAGTTAAAGTGATTAATTTTATTAATTTCTCTTTAATTCAATTTAGATGCTTACTAATTGCAGCAACATTTGAAATAAAAGTTAAAGTGATTAATTTTATTATTACTATTATTACTGTTATTATTATTATTATTATCATCATTATTATCGTTGTTGTTGTTGTCATTATTATTATTATTATTATTATTATTATTATTATTATTTATTTATTTATTTATTTATTTATTTATTTATTTATTTTATTTTGTTTTGTTTTGTTATTCTTTATTATTTTATTTTATTTATTTATTTTTTTAATTTTAAATGTACCATAATCACAGCAACATTTCAGAGAGGGGACAAAAAACACCATACTGAGCAAATGAAATAATTTATTTGATTATTTTCTATTTTATTAAAGTCATATGCTTCATAGTTGTATTTACATATAAGTTATTGCAGTTAACTTTCTTATCCTGTATTATGGAAAGGTAAACACTATATCTGCCAACAAATGGAAAAGTGATTAGTAGTAATAATGACATTTTAAAAATTTTTTCCTTGAGTATGTTGTATAAAGTTGGCTGATTCATATATGTTAGTATTAAATCATCTTTTAGATTATCTTGAATATGTTCATTCTTTATATTTACTGAAAATAAAGTTATTACATATAAATGTAACTATTTATCATGTCTGTGAACATCATGATCATTTATTTTAATTTATTTATTTATTTAGTTATTTTTTTTACACTTTTGATCCATTAAAGCATACATTTAGCAACTTTATAAACTGAAATTTTCTATTTGTCATGTCTGTAAACATCATGATCATTTATTATAATTAATTTATTTATTTAGTTATTTTTTTTACACTTTTGATCCATTAAAGCATACATTTAGCAACTTTATAAACTGAAATTTTCTTTTGGTAATCTAACAAAGAGTGAAAAAAAAAGAAAAAAAGATAAATAAAATAGAATCTGAAATTGAATAAAATGGCCAGTTATATTACTTTTGAATCACTTTGTGTACCTTTCATGGAGATAGATCAAACACTTCTTAATCCTTCTTAACTTAAATAATTGTCTTTTTTTTTTTTTTTACACATTGAGGTCATTCATAATGCAAATAATAATTGTATACATATATAACAGGAGTTTTTCTGTTTTATTGGGGTTTTTTGTAACAGTTACATACCAATATATATTTTGTTTTGCTTAGATCATTTATAACAAAAATAATTATTGTATATCTGTGTAACTGCACCTTTACTAAGTAATTTCATTTACATTTCAAGTCTTTATTATGTAAATATATCCTGTAATTATAGTTATCTTTTAATTTATTTAATCCAAATAGATACTGTATACCTATAGATTGTATTAAGAAAGCTTATTTATAACTCAAATAGTAATTTTATTTGTTATGTAACTATCTTTTAAGCCATTAAGTTTATTTATAATGTAAACAGTTATTGTGTACCTGTATAATTATGGTTTCTTTCAATATGTTTTTTATAATGCAAGTACCCAGAAATTACCTTATGTCTATATATCTCATTACCTCTAGTACTAAAGCTGTACTTATGAAACTAATTTTTACTCTAGATTCATGTTTTGCTCACCCATATAACTTTAATTATTTACAGTAGCTATTATACACCTTTTTATAGTTTTACCTACATATTATATAAACATAGTAATACTTACATGTATACACTACTTTTAATAATACTTTATTTTTCATGTTTACTTCTAACCACTGTTTTATATTACTTTTATAACTGTCCTAGATATTTTTTAAATTTATTTTAACTTTTTCATACATACTTATAACCACTGTTTTATATTACTTTTATAACCACTATTTTATAACAGATTTATATATATATTTTTTAAATTTAAAATTATTGTTCTGTGGAAAAATAAAAATACACTTTTTGACTAAATTTTGTTTTGTCTAAGTACATTTTTATAATTTTCTTCTGTTTTTTTTTATTTCATTGCCATCTGATAATCAGCATTTATGTAAATAAAATTACATTGTAATTCTTTTGAGTAAGAAAACAAACAGGTTAGTTTTAAAATAAAGAAGTAAATAAAATAAATTTACATTCATTTAAGTCTAAAAAAGAATAAAAAATAAAAATATAAAAATGAAAATGTATATGTATTTAAAAAGTTTCCGACTTTATAATACAAAATGTATACATTTCTTTAGAAAATGAAATTTGGTAATAAGGTAATATCTAATAAATAATTAATCTAATTATGTTGGCATTTAAAAAAAAAAAAATAATAATTAAAAAAAAATAAACAATAATAATATAACAAATTTTGTTCTAGACTTTCATTATGTGATGTGCATAATTATTTTCAGGTGTTTTTTTTTTTTAGGTATTTGTATAATTTTTATATATATATATACTTTTTTCTTTTATAAATATATGTACAAAAAGCATTTCTTTTTTTTTTTAAAAGAGTAATATATATGATTTTGTGATAAGTATTTCTATACATGGTTTCAGAGTGAGTGACAAGGTTGTGAAGAAAACCACATCCAACTTCTCAAAGAAAGCTTCCTCGAATCACCACAGCCTGACCATAAGTCCACAGCCATTGCAGTCAGAAAAGAGTTCCATGCACGACAAGGGAGCTAACCCCAGCAGACAGAAGAATAATGAGAAGAAAGAAGAAAAGCCAGGTTTAAGTTTCCCTGAAGTCAAAGGGGCAGAGGGTATGTTTTTAATCACCACGAATTTATTGGTTAGATTTCTGGTCATCAAATCAGATTTAAATTTCCTTGAAGTAAAAAAAGCAGTACATGTGTTTGTATCCTGAAAAGGTCATCAAATCAGATACAAAATTTTCCTGACATTGAAAAGCAGGGCCTATGTATTTACCTAGATGGGTTTATTATTTCTGGCCATCAGATTAACTTTACATTTACTTAAAATTACAATAAAATTAGGGCCCATGGAATATCTATGTGTTTTTAAAGCAGGTTTGTGTTCACTAGACAGTAAAGGGGCGGTGTATATTCATAATAAATGTTTCTGAACCTAGTTTATATTTATTTAAAGATGCATAATACCTTGAAGCTATTGTAGTTATTACTGGGTATCAGATGTAAATGGTTTTAATGTCTTTTCTAGATGTCGGTAATCTTTGATTTCAAAAATATTTTAAATGTTTTAATTATCCACTCCTTTCTTTCTCAAGGCTACGCTGGGAAGTCAAGAGATAAACCAGGAGCTAAGAAGTCTAATGTTGCCACAATACCTCATATCACAAACATAGACCCCTTTACATCCAGCAGTCAGGTTAGTTAACAATATCACAAACATAGACCTCTTTACATCCAGCAGTCAGGTTAGTTAACTATATCACAAACATAGACTGCTTTACATCCAGCAGTCAGGTTAGTTAACTATATCACAAACATAGACTGCTTTACATCCAGCAGTCAGGTTAGTTAACTATATCACAAACATAGACTGCTTTACATCCAGCAGTCAGGTTAGTTAACTATATCACAAACATAGACCCCTTTACATCCAGCAGTCAGGTTAGTTAACAATATCACAAACATAGACCCTTTACATCCAGCAGTCAGGTTAGTTAACTATATCACAAACATAGACCCCTTTACATCCAGCAGTCAGGTTAGTTAACAATATCACAAACATAGATCCCTTTACATCCAGCAGTCAGGTTAGTTAACAATATCACAAACATAGACTGCTTTACATCCAGCAGTCAGGTTAGTTAATAATGTCACAAACATAGACATCTTTACATCCAGCAGTCAGGTTAGTTAACAATGTCACAAACATAGACATCTTTACATCCAGCAGTCAGGTTAGTTAACTATATCACAAACATAGACATCTTTACATCCAGCAGTCAGGTTAGTTAACAATGTCACAAACATAGACCTCTTTACATCCAGCAGTCAGGTTAGTTAACAATATCACAAACATAGACCGCTTTACATCCAGCAGTCAGGTTAGTTAACAATATCACAAACATAGACCTCTTTACATCCAGCAGTCAGGTTAGTTAACTATATCACAAACATAGACCTCTTTACATCCAGCAGTCAGGTTAGTTAACTATATCACAAACATAGACTGCTTTACATCCAGCACTGAGGTTAGTTAACAATGTCACAAACATAGACCTCTTTACATGCAGCAGTCAGGTTAGTTAACAATGTCACAAACATAGACCTCTTTACATCCAGCAGTCAGGTTAGTTAACTATATCACAAACATAGACTGCTTTACATCCAGCAGTCAGGTTAGTTAACAATGTCACAAACATAGACATCTTTACATCCAGCAGTCAGGTTAGTTAACAATGTCACAAACATAGACCTCTTTACATCCAGCAGTCAGGTTAGTTAACCTTTACACCGAGCAGTCAGATCCATTGACAATACAACAAGTCCTCAGTTAAAGGTTTCTGTAGAATTATTCTTAAACAAATTATGTTTTAAATCTGATGAGATGATTTTGTTTGTTTGGTTGCAGCAAGATACTTACTCGGTGGAACGCGATGGCTTCCCCAACGTCTGACAGTGGCATGCACTACACACCACAGACTGCAAGAGAACAGAGAAAGAAAAATGAGCTCTTTGTTCTGCAGGGCGACTCATTCATCGGTCATCTTCATAACCAGAAGTATGTCTGTCTGTCTGTCTGTCTGTCAGTCAGTGCGATCATCACCTAGTAATGTCACACAGCGACACATTTGTTCAAGACCGGCAACTCAAGACGTATGTGTGTTGTATGTCAGATAGCTCTGTCTAGTTTTAGTTTTAAAAGAATAGTCTTATCTGATTGCTTTAAAAATGACTAGGTCAAATGTGTGTATTTGTGTCAGAATGAAGTGGTAAGAGAGATGTACACATCTGATTAAGTTTCAAATGAATAAGCGAGATTTACGTCGATTTAAGTTTCAGAGGAAAAGAGAGAATTCGTCTGACAGGTTTTTTTTTTAAATAAAAAGTGAGATTTATACGTCTGATTACGTTTTTATATGAAAAGTCATAATGTATACATCTGATTAAGTTTTAAATAATAAGTGAAATGTATGAGTATTGTTAAGTTTTGAAATAAAAACTAGGGTGATAATCTGATTTAATTTTAAATGAAAAGATGAGGTGTGTGCATCAGTTTAAGTTTCACACGAAAAGAGGGATGTGCATCTGATTCATTAAATAAAAAGTGAGATACATACATCTGATTATGTTTTTGAATGAAAAGTCAGATGTATACATCTAATTAAGTTTTATATTTTTATTTTAAATCGGAAATTAAATCTATTTGTATTGTTAATTTAGAAATGTAGATATATTTTAGTTTCAAATGAAAAATAGTATATATCTTGATTTTATTTTTATAACAGAAACACAGTGTGTATTTATTTTAGTTTTGAACCAGAAATAAGATGCATGTTAATTTAAATTGAATATATGTGTATTTTAGTTTTAATTCAGAAATGAAATGTTTTATTTTGTTTCAGTGCAAAAATTGCATGATAGTATAGCTCAGTTTTACACAAGAATGAAATTGTTTCATTTTTAAACCTGTATGAAAATGTTCTAAACAAAATGGTTGAAGTTAATTTAGTGTAGTAAGATATGAGTGTTGTTAATGTTCTTTTTATTATTATCTTTTTTGTTTTAATGTTTAAATCAAATTATTAATCTTCTTTTGTTTATTCTATTTTTTATTTTTGAAAAGTTCTTGTTTTAAAAATGGTAATTTTATTATTATAATAAATTTCTTTATTTTGTAAATAATAAACACATTATTTTAATCATTTTATTTGTAATAATAAGTATTTTATTATTTTTAAATGATCAGAGAATATAAATATATGACAGAAAAGTTTTGGATTACATGTTAAAGTGAAAAAAAAAAAAAAAAAAAAATAAATAAATAAAAATAAGACTTACTGCACAAAACTAAATTTAGAAAGTTGCCTCAATGTTAAGACAATTTGTACAGACTTGATTTGACAGTACAATGACTTTTTCTTTCCATTTTACAAAATGTAAACATAAATTACAGCTATGTAATATATGTTTTTTACACTCTGATCCTGAATTTTGAGTTTGAACAATACTGACTCACAAAATCTTAATTTAGATTCTCTATACACTGCAACTTAAAATTTTGAGTTTGAACAATACTTTGAGTAAATCTAATTTAGGTTTTTTATACATGGACTTCAAATTTGATTTTGAATAATAGTGTCAGAACAAATCTAATTTAGGTTATATATATATATATATATATATATATACAGGACTTGAATTTTGAGTTTGAACAACATTGATTGAAATTATTTTGTTTATTTATATGTTGTCTTCAATTTTATATTTTGAATTTGTATAATATTGAATCAAACTGTTCTGTATATGTTGTCAGTTTGCATTAAATATTAGTATCAGCAGTATTAGAGCTGATCAATCTATCTGTCAAATTATTTATCTAAATTTTCTGCAGAACATATTCAAGCTCTCTTAATTCATGGTTATTAATGCTATTTTCAATTTTTGCTTTTGACAGATATTAAATAAAACACTGTTAAGATTTAAATTCTATTTTTTAAAGACAAATGACTGAATTTATGAAGCTAATTTTCTTCAGTGTTTAAATGTTACAGATATATCTATGTTTTTAATGTATATTGTTATATGTGTCAGATGAAACCAGACTTTGTTAAATTTGTTTTTTAATGTGACTGAAAACTCTGTATATATTCACCTATGTTTTAAGTTTTATAAATTTGTAAAATAATTTTATTTCTCTGCTCAACATATTTGTGTGAATTACGTTTTTATCACTCGTGTGATTGCAGCTTCTTATTTCACTGTGCCATCATTTCATCATTAATCTGCAATATTGTCTTTGTGTACATAGATTTAAACTTTAGTTTTCTCTCACTGTTAGATATTTCAGAAAAATTATATACAAGAAAAAAATGTAAGTGCACGTTTAGACATGGAAAATATTTGTCTTATTATTATTATTATTATTATTAATATTATTATTATTTTAAAAAGCTGCTTTTGAAAAAAAAAATGGGCAGTGCCTAGTAAACCAGTAATAATAATAATAATTAGTGTTTTTACCTCAGTCTTTTTTACTTTTGATAATGTAAATATTACTATAATTCTGGAATCTTAAAAGAATGAAAAAATAATTAAAAACATCAAGTGAAACAAGAAGGGACACAACTCTTGTATATTACTGAAACAGAAAGGGATGCAACTGATGTAAAACAAATTACAGATATCAAAAGGGACACAACTCTTGTCAAACAAATTACAGATATAATAAGGGACATAACTTTTATCAAATTAATAGAGAAACGACTCTTGTACAGAGAAAACAATTAGAGAAACAAAAAGGGACAAAACTCTGTCATATATATATATATATATATATATATATAGGTTCTGAGTTCATTATTTGTTGTTATGACATAAGTTCCCATCTAACAAACATCTGACTTACATTTTTTTAACATACAAATGTTTGTCCTTAACCCTGTTAATAAAAAAGTGATTTACCTGTAATAACTCATGTGATGTTTAATTCGTATTTTAATTTTTCTTATAAAACAGTTATGTGTTAAAATGTGTTAATATCCTACCATAGTACATAGTAAACATTTCTTTTAAATACAAACCCTTGACAATATGAAATCTAATTATATGTACAAATTTGACTTAGAATAACATTAGAAATGAGTTTGTAAAACAAAATAATTAACAAGAATATTTCTTTAATTAGTGTTTAGATCCAGTTCTGCAGATTTTTTTTTTTGTTGAATTTTACTCAGTATAGTGTACAAAATTTATACCATTTAATTGCATTAAAGTTTATAAAGTTTTATCACCTTTAATTTCATATTTCTAAAAACTAAAATGGTTCAGATTTTGTTTGAATTTGTTTTCAATAGAGAATAACTAGCCAGTGATTTACTGTTAACTGTTGTTGGTTTTACTTTCTTTCTTTTAAACTGGTTCATATATTATATATTTAAAGGGTTGTTGTTGTTTTCTTTTCAACATTTTTAATTTTATCATGGACTGAAATACTTAATTGCTCAAAACCTTAGAGATTGTAGTTTGTGCCAAATGCATTTTAATCAAATTAATAATAATAATAATAATAATAATAATAATAATAATAATAATAATAATAATGAGAGGATGACGAAGAAAAAGTTTAATTTCATATATATATATATATATATGTGTGTGTGTGTGTATATATATATATATATATATATATATATATATATATATTATATAAGATATAGAGTATTAACATTTAGAATTTAACAAAAAAAGGTGGAGAAGACAATCCTTTGTTTAATGTTTATGAAATACAGACAGACTATTAAAATTTAGAAAAAAAAGAAGTGAAAAACCCCAGAAAAGATAAATATTTACATTTGTCTGAGTAATTTAGAAACTGAAGCATCCTATAAATAGTGAATGTATTAAATGTATTTGGCAGAAAACCAAGAATGTGAACTGGGTTTATTTTTTATTTGTTATTAATATGTTTTGTTATTTAACAATCTGTATTAAAGTTACTATTAAAATAACTTTCTGGTGCCTGTTTGCAAACGATATGAATGTTAAGAATAAAATATGTTAAGAATAAACTATTGTTAGTTAAAATACTCCTGAATATCATACACTAAAGACTGTCATCTAAATAAGACACTTAACAAATAAGAACACATCTTTAAATAACTGTTTGAAAAGAGAGATCTGCTGACAAGATCCCATCATATTGAAAGAAAATGTATTCAAATTTAAATACTCTAAGTAGATAGATAGATAGATATCTATATATATATATATACATACATACATACACATATGTTTACCTATGGACTATGTTTATAAATAAATAGTTTACCCTAGAGACATGTATGTCCAGACAGGCATCATAAAGTTGTGTTAAATAGTAACCTTTTCCCTTACAGCATAATATATTCAGTGTTACTGGTAACTTCACTGCAATATCCTAACAGTATTAATATTGGTTTGATATCAAGCAATAGCATTTGTATTTACTCTTGGTTGTGTGTGTGTGTGACTGTGTGTGTGTGTTTACACATGTATTGTGTACAAAATTCATCTTTTGCCTCAGATTAAAGTCTCGCTAAATTCAGATATTGTTTGCTGATTCACCTCAAACAAGCTATTTCATGATAATTTCTGATAATTTTGAGTCTCTTATTTTAAATTCTGATATTATCTGTTAATTCACCATTCACCTGAAATAGAATCTGACTTTCAGTTCTGATACAATCATTTATTTTGAGTTCTGATCCAGTTTACCAATTCACCATTCACCTCAGATATCAGACAAAATCTCGTTTAAAATGATAATGTTTGATAATAATTCACCATGCACCTCAGTTAGACCTGTTATTTTTTTAACTCCTGATATTTTGTCAATTCACCATATCACCTCAGAAAAAGTCTCTCATTTTAACTATGATAGGCTGCCAGTTGACACACATTTCACATCTAAAACAGTTTTCCTACCATTTACTTACATTATAATCTGCATTGAATTGCTTTTATTATAATCTGTATTCACTTGTATTTGAAAATTATAATCACTATTTACTTATGTTAAGATTTGCATTCACTTGTATTTAAAAATTATAATCACTATTTACTTATATTATACACTACTTCATGTCCAGTATTATTATACATTGTGATCAAGTTATGATTTTTTAATGTTGTTTTTTTTTCTTGTAATAACTAATATATATTTATGTATTGATAGTTATTTGTCTTTAGTTGAATATGATGATATTCATAAAAAGGAACTGAATTCTGTGTAATAGTGTTTATTTTTAAGTAGCTGTATTTATTTTTTTATTAAATAAAGTCTGCTAAATTGATTGGAATTATTTGTAGCAATAATCATATTGTTGTAGTAAGACCACTGTACCATCTTAAAATTATCCCACATTGTGATTTTGTACAAATTTCATGTGTGTTCAGGTCTTATGTCAATCTGGTATTGTTATTTTTTCTCTTTTTTTTTTTTTAATTTATTTATTTTTTTTTTTTTTGGTATGCATTTGTAAATTGTCATTGTCAGTTCCAGTGGTATATGTATTGTGATAAATTCAAAATCAAAATTTTATTTTGTACAATTTTATCCCTATTTTTTTTTCTTCATATTTTAAAATGTATTTTTGTCAAATGTGACAGTTTCAAAGTAATTCGACAGTATTAAACTAAAAAAGCAATATTTGTAATTATTTTAGTTAAGAGAAGATACAGTATTATATTTTTAATTGTTAAAAACCTGCATCATATCTTCAGGCATATTGTTTTAAATACATTATCTGCACTGATGAATGATCAAACTTCTGTAGAACATTTAAATAATAAAACCAGTAAGAAAGACAGCCTTTTCTTTTAAAAAAAATAATAATATCTTTCTGTGATTTGAACAGTTGACATTAGCAGAGTAACTGGCCTTTATGGACAAAAGAACCACATATTTCAAGGGATGTTGGTGAATTCATGCAGAGGAATGTTGTGATGCATTGAGAAATAGTTGTTGTGATTTCACCAGATCTACAAGGCTGCTATGCTGGTTGTATTTATCCAAATTTGATACAGAAGTTATTTCATTGGTGAAGAAATGTTATAATAAAATACCTCTTTTTACACTACCGAACCAGTACTGAAAGAATAATATGTAACTGAATAATAAATACGTGTTTTATTTATAAATGTTGTTTCAGCTTGTTTTTATACCATTCAGTGAATTGCAATTTTGTTATTAGAAAAATAATAATGTTATTTATTAAATGCCTTTAAAAAGTATTAACAGATGTCATTCATGTAACTAACACTAATTAATACTGAATAGAAAAAATGATAATGTATTTATTAAATGTCTTAAAAATAAATAAATAAAATACTAACAGACTTCAATAATGTATCTTGATATTTTGATACTATATATATATATATATATATATAGTGTCAAAATACCAATACTATATATATAAATATAAATATTAAATGCTTTGACAAAAATATTCTTTGAATTGTTATATTATTTATAATCAATAGAATGTTAATTATTAAATGTCAGTATTTATGAAGATCACCTCTGTATTACAACCCACTGTGTATTGCAGTACTGCAGTTGGATAATGTTATTATGTCATACTGGGGTTTTTTATGTGCCTGACATAATGTGCCTCATGTTCCTTTTTTTTTTTTTTTTTTTTTTTTTGTTAAATGTAAAGTTTTTAAAAGGTGCATGTTTGTAGTGTTACTATATAAAAAAATTGTCAATCAAAAAGTTAGAAAGGAATTAAAATGTTTTGAAGATTTATTTCAAATTGGAAATTTTGCATTTAGGTGCATGCCAAATGTAAAATAAAATGTAAAAGTTTAAGTAAAGTTGTTGTTTTGTGAATTCTGTTATTCCATTCAAACTAACTCTTTGAACTCTTATGTCCCAGCTTAGCAGTTCACATAATATTATTCCATGTCCCAGTGTACACAAAAGATTCCTCATTATTAAAAGATTGTAGAGTTTGGCCAGATATGCTAACTACTGTATTGATCTGTGTGTCTGCTTTCTTCTGTTAATTTGCCAGAATTAAAAGGATTTAATATATTAACAAAAGAGAACATGATGACGTATTTGTACATTTTAATATCAGTAGAAAATGGCAAAAATAATGCTATATTCAGTCAAGAACACAAACAGGTTCATATACAACAAAAGCTGACAAAACCATACAAGTGTTGATAATGATTATGATGAACATAACAAATATCAAAAACAACAAAAATAAATTCATAGAAAAAAACTTCACAATCTTATTATTAACATAATTACAACTCGGTGGATTAAAAAAATAATGTTTGTAAAAGTTTTATATAAAAGTACTGTTAATTGACATTATAACACTGCAGACAAAAATAACATCATTAAACAATTTTTTTTAGACTAAACATTTAAAATGTGGTCCCATTATCAGCATTTAAAATAAATAAATAAATAAATAAAGTTACAAAAATAAAATTTTAAAAACAATGAGGAAAAAAAAAATTCAATTGAAGTCCATGGCAAAAATATAAATTGCAGTGATGAATCAAAATTTTTTGTTTTCTACAGCATGAACAGTCTTTACCAGCAGATTCTGGTTTTTTATTGATAAGATATTATAAATACAGACAATAATAACAAAAATGATCTAGATTATATATCATTGGAGAGTTGTTAGATAAGATCATATCAGATGTAGTAGGTGGATATAGGTATCCACAGGATCAGAGAGAGGGAATGAGTACAGATTTGTGTATTTTTTTCAGGTAGCTGGGTGAGTGGGTATAAATATGCAGATCATAAATATTGTATGTAAATACTTTGAAAACCTTTCGAAAACATGTTTCTATTAATTATTAACGATTTTGGAATTTACACAAGTTTATCAAACTAAACAGTGAATTCTGATTTAATCCAACAGAATGTTATTTGAATTATATTTCAGAGATCCAATTTTTATAAGTTTTGAGATTGATGAATTTGAAAAAAAAAAAAAAAATTAATAAAAATTAAATAAATAAATAAATTAATTAATTAATAATAATAATAATAATAATAATAATAATAATAATAATAATATCAACACATAATAACAATAATAAACAATAATAATAAATAATAATAATAATTAGTAAGAATTCATCTGTTATATATATATATATATATATATATATATATATTATATCAATTTGTTTGTGTATGTTTGTACATGTATGAATGCTTTTATTCGGCTGTGTTAATATTTCAAAGAACACAGATTTATCACAATATAGCCAGCATTTGATTTAAAATACCAAGTGAGTAACTGTCAGTAATTAAATTTTGATTTTTAGATTTTATGTAAAACAGATATTAAAGACAATTAAACATACATTTATAAAACTCAAATTGTCTGCTAGTATTATAACTGCAATCTAACATTCATCCATTTGTCTTTCTCTCTCTCATTTACATTTTGTCATGTTGTCTGCAATATATCAAAAAATGCTTTACATTTACAAGTATGATACTTTTAAATACATCTTACATTTGTAACTAAAGTTTAGAAATTACAGAAGTACACTAAGAAATGTATTACATGTATAAATGATATTTTCTCAAAATTACATTTGTTATTGAATTACAAAAACTATAAAATGAATTATATTTGTAACTTAATTGTAATAACTGAAAAATGCAGAACATTATAATAACTGTAAAACTAATTACATTAATAACCTTCAAATGCAGTAACTAATGATAACATCTTTATAAATAAAAATTAGACAACAACAAAACTATTATTTGGAATAGAATTGTAATAACAACAAAATTTATTACATATTACATGATAATAATTGAAGTAACTGCAAAAATTGTAAATACATTGTTAAAAAAAAATTTGTTAAAAGTTTTAAAGAATTAAAGTTACAAGACAAAATCTGTATTTCTAAATGAAAAATACTATTATTACCACTTGTCAAAAAAAGTACAAAAAATAAAGAAATAATAAAAATTCAATAGTTTTAAAGATTCAGAGATCAATGCAAAATATGGCCACAGAATTAATTAACATGATTAAAAGCAAAATATTACTTCTGAAACAGCAGTTGCATAACATACACACACACACACACACACACATAAAAGTTAAAAATATTTACCCATTTTATTGAGAAATTTGCCATTTCACACATACACACACACCAGTTTTATTTAACAGATGAATGAACTTATTTGAATGAAGCTGAAAGGAGAGTAACCTGAAATTAAAACAAAACACAGGGAAACTTAGTTGCTGTAGATGAAATTCTGAGAGTGGGGCTTGAGGGTGAATACACTGATATAGTTCAAGAAGCACCGATGTAAACCATTTAAAAAATTTATAATATATTTACAGTATCAAAAAGGTTTTTGAAAAAATAAAAAATAAAAAAATAAAAAATTCTTTTTAATTTTTTTTTTTTCAAAGTTATAGGATAAATAAAATAAACAAATCAAAGTTGTCATTAAATTTTATTTTATTGGAAATTTTATTTACAATAAATTTGGCTTTTTAAAAAATTTTAAATTTAATTTACTTAGTTTAATTTTTAATTCATTTTATTTACATAAAACATTAACAGGTGGGAGTGGGTATGGACTAGACTTCCTTGCTAGAGTAAAAATATATATATATATTTTCTACAAAATTAATGTTTCTGCCAGTGTAATTATGAATCAAGCAATTTTACATTTGTTTTAATTTCTGTGTCAGTGTTTATGTGTGTGTCTGCAGACAGAACAGCAACAGACAGAAATATTCACAAAACAAACTAACAACATATATTTACTTCTTCAAGCAAATTATATAAAATCCAGAATGTTTTTAGTGTGATATGTTTGGCTGACAGGAACAAATATATATATATATATATATAAAATTAATTTAAAAAAAAACAATACGACAACAGATGAACACACATCATAAGATCACTGAACTATTATTTGATTAAATGCCAAAAATGTTCCATACTCATAATTTAAAAAACCAATTCTATTGCTGTAGTTTTTAAAAAGAACAAAAAGTTATGCTATTAATTTAAAAAAAGAAAAGAAGTAATGCTGTTAATTTAAAAAATTTAAAATTACAATTCACAACCTTGCTAACCAAAATGGAACAAATTGATTAACTAACAAGGAAGATAATATTTTGCATATTATTTTTTTTTAGCTGCCATTTGTTTTTCTGTTATATTTCAAATTTAAACAAAACTATAAAAATAAATTACATGTATTTTAATAAACTGAAAGAAAAAACATGTTATCAGTTTGCAGTAACAGCCATATTAGATTGCTTTCAGAAAAATACAGTTTTTTTTTTTTTTTTTTTTTTCTCTCTATAGTTTTTTAATTTATATTTTATTTATTTACTTGTCTACTTATTTACTTAATTACTTATTTTTGTTGTTGTTGTTATTATTGCTAATACCACAATCATTATTCTTCTTCTTATTATTATTTTTATACATTTTTTTCAATTTCCATGTTTGCTTTTGTTGTAACTTATTAATAGGTCATTTCAGTATTTAAAAGTTGCTAAATATGTAAATTATGAACAGATTATATGAAAAGAAAAAGAAAAATGAAGAAACAAAATGGGTCTGTATCATTTTAAAGCTTAGATTTTTCTAAATGTGAATATTCCATATAAAAAAAAATAAAATAAAAAAATAAACAATTAAAAAAAATAATAATAAACAATAAAAAAATATATATATTTTTGAGTGAATTAAAATCTTGAAGGAGTAATTAACATTTTAAAATTCATTTTGAACCTGCAATAATTAGTACAGATAAATACATGCAATACTAAAAAAAAAAAAAAACTATTTGAAATGCACCTTAAAAACATGTTATTATTATTATTATTATTTTAAATAAGAAAAAGAAACAAAAAGGGATACAGTTCATAAATTAAGTATAAATGCTGCAGTTGCATAGTATGTATAAAACTGAAAATACCCCTCCAGATTTATCAAGTTGATTTTTTTACATATCCCAAACATTCTCATAATTATTAAACATAATATTAAGAATCCAGAACACATATATAAAATAGATATTGATGAATCATGTAACAAGACACAATAAACAGAACACGTGCAATACATAACGAATGCATTATTTTCATCATGCATAACATATACAACATCTGTAAAACATCTTTTCAGTGTATGTTTTATAAAAATATAGTAGCACATAACATATACAGATGTTTATAAAAAAAAATGTTGCACATCACACACAAACACATAGATTATAATACAAACATAAAATCTCACAAATGTTATGTTAAATGTGAAGAAATATTTCTTCATGTTTAATGTAACATTTGTGAGATTGGCTATAACATATTAGTCAGGTTTGTGCATGTGTGTGTGTGTGTGTGTGCGTGTGCAGTTGTGTGCACACACAGATACATGAAAAGATTCACTGTTACAAACTCTTTTTAAATGTAATTATATGTGTAAGTCTTTGAATACATTGCTACATCCTGTAGATATTTTTGTCAGAAGGACGAACCCAAGCTGGTGAAAAAAACTGTTTTAAATTATTTTCCTTTCTGCATCTGTAATTCAACATCCTCAATTACTACAGGGTCAAAGTATTAGTGAGAGAGCAGATTATCCAATGAGGTGTTAGTTTACAAATGCAGTTGCTGATTATCCAATCATAATTGTAGTTAGAATGAAGGAAAATAATGTAAGGTTATAAAAAGAAAAAACAGCCAATCAATAACCTTGTTACATAAACAAGTTTTGATTGGCTGCTAATTTGTTTCACTTCTGCTTCAAAGAATTTTTATTTTTTTTAATAAATAAAAACAAAAAATCGTAAATTATTATAATTTTTTGTTTGTTTTTTAAATAGATAATAATGGAAAAAAAAATAAAAGATACAATTTTATTAAATTTTTGGTATTATTATGTTTAAAATATACCACAGAAACAATGTAATTGGTCTTGTATATAATTATTTTTTTATTATTATTATTATTTTTATAATTGATTACAAAATACAGATTATTACTTTGTCATGTACGTAAGTGACAAACTGTTAGTTATAAAATATGTAAAAAAAATAGTTAGTCACAATTTACATTTGTATCACAATTCACTATGAACCATCAAACCATTTTTTTCCAACAAACAAAAACATAGAAAAATATAATACAAATATTTTAAAAACAATAAACATTTTTTTTACATAGTTGTTATAAAATTCCCATTCACAACAATCATAGGTTTGAATCAGTATTTGTAAATTTATGTATCTATAGAAATTTTTTTTTTCATTTTGTTTTTAAAACTTTATTCCATCTTGGGACTGGACATTTTGTGACATGAATAATTTATGATAACATAATCTAGACAACTGTTTCATTCTATTAAATTATAAGTAGTTTTTATTATTATTTTATTATTATTACTACTATCTGAAATTCCAGTCTGATGGGGAAAAAAAAATCACATCTTTTTGACCATTAGTAATACATTTATCTCCCTTACATCTCAGTTTTCAGATTTCTAATAATATTTTCCAATTGTTAGTATTATTTTTATTTCGTAACATAAAAATTATAATAACCACTTGAAAATATTATAATAAAATTTAAAAGAAAATATATCTTACTACATCAATAGTTGGATATATATAAAAAAAACTAAAAAAAAAAACAAACCATTTTCTTGCATTTTGCATAGAAAAATATCACAAACTGACATAAGTAATACTTTCCAAATGTTACTATTTTTTTTGAGTGGTAAACATCAGGCAGGTTGCAAGGCATTATCTCCATGTTGCAGTGTTAGCAGCTCGGTTTGGCACTTTCTCCATGCTACAATACTGAATGTTCAGTCTTAGCTTCATGAAGTAATTCCCAGTAGTCAGGTGGTTCGCACTCCTGACGACATGGGAAGTCCAGCTTTTCATCACCCCTGATTGCAAGTGGGGTGTCCTGGAACAAAATCGCAATGTTTTAGCACCAAACCAAAATTTGCTGGTATTAAAGACTTGGACAGTCCTGACACAAAACATCTATCTAGTCATTTATTTGTATGGAAAGTTGTCTTTATTTCAAAAAAAACAAAAATAAAATTAAAAAAAAAAGGAAAAAGATTTATTTAACACCTGAAAAATTAGCATTATTTGCAACTCTGGTGTTGTAGGTAAATGTATTAATATATTTTTATTTTATGATTCTGAAAATTATTTTTAGTTCTATATTACTATGGTATCCTTAATTAATTAAAATTTATGAATATTTTTATAACCAGATTTTACTGTTAAATTGCTGGTAAAATAAACATAATATTATTCGATTTATATTAAAATTGTTATCTGGGATGTTCTGTTAACTAAATACATCAAATATATAGGCATGTTTTCTTTAACTTCGCTGCTATGGTTTGTCAACAAATAATAATAATAAAAATAATAATAATAATAATCATAATAATCATAATAATAATAATAATTATAATAATAAAAATAAACATAACAATAATAAAAAAATAAATAATTAAATAACAAAATAAATAAAAATAAAGTTGCCCGTACCTGATGAAACTTGACTAAGTCTCCTAAGGTTCTGTGCACTAGCTGATCTGCTCCAAAGAACTGGTATCCAGTATCCGAAGTATCCACAAGAAAATGTTTGATTCGATCAGCACCTTTGTAAGATATCGTGTATCCCCACACTCGCTCGCTCACGCGAACCAGAAATGTTCCAATACCTTTGTTTTCTAACAACTTTTCTGCATCACCGCGACTTATGATGCCTGAAAATAAACAAATGTCTAAATAAACAAAGTTACAGATGCCTGAAGTAATGTTTAAATATATTACTTCTTGAATATTAGAAATACCAAATATTTACAGATGTCTAAAGTAATGTTTAAATATAATACTAATTGAATATTAGAAATACCACATATTTACAGATGTCTAAAATAATGTTTAAATGTAATAATATTACAAATACTAAATATTACAGATGTGTAAAATAATGTTTATATATGATTACTGAAAATATACTTTTGATACTGGCCCATTAATAAAATTTAGACACACACACACACACACACACACACACACACACACACAGACAGACAACATACACATACACAGTATCACATAAGACAACACACAAAGATAATATACACATACAAAGACACACACACACACAGACACAACATACAAACAGACAACACACACACACACACACACACACACACACACACACACACACACAGTCATACAAAGTTTTCTTATACAAACTTCATAAACATTAACATTGATCATTTGAACAAAGCTTCAACTCATATACAAAACAGAAGCACAAACTGAAAAAACAACCCAAAAACGTCAAAAACCCAACATGACACAGTCTGTTTTGGTTATTTGCAATGGATCTCACCGTGAAACCATGGTGCTATTTGTCCTGCCTGGTTCAGATGAGGACCGCGTGGCTTCTCTTCTTCCTGGAACCACTTGACAACTGCAGCTCGGTTCGGGGGTCTCAGTGGCCGATTTGTCGCCGGGAGTTTTATTGTGTTGTTTGGTCCCACAAGGTGCTCCCTGATATATTGAAATAAAACTTTAAAACTCTTTTAAAATATTAAAAATATAAAAAAATAAATAAATAAATAAAGAAATAAAGAAAAAAAAAAGAAAAACAGAAAACAAGAGTATAAGACTTAAGTGAAAAATAAATGAAAGAAAAAAATAATGACACATACTACACACACACACACACACATATATATGTATATGTATATATAATATAAATACAAACATATAAACATATAAATAAATAAATAAATAAATAAATAAATAAATAATTAATAATAAACATCATCATGATACAAATAATAAAAATAATAAAACAATTACAAAAAAAAAAAAAAGCCAAATACTTTTGATAATAAAAAAACAAAAAGATAAACTCACTTTGTTAGGAGAAGTTTAGAGAGAAAACTTGATTTGCTTGGAACACAAATAATTTTCTATTAAATGGTTGTATATGTTGGGAATCTTACACATACTTAGTGCCTAGAGGTAATCTGAGTCACTGGTTACATAACAATTTAATTTACTTCAGTTTCCATGCTTGCTTTTGTTGCAACTTATTAATAGGTCATTTCAGTATTTAAAAATTGCTAAATATATAAATTATGAACAGATTATATGAAAAGGAATAGAAAATGAAAAAGAAAAAAAGAAAAAAGAATCTGTATCATTTTAAAGCTTAAATTTCTCTGAATATGAATAATTCTACATGAAAAAAGGAAAAAGGGGTAGAGATAGTTTGAGTGAAAAGTTAAATAATAAATCTCATACATACTTAGAGGCAGAGATGATTTGGTACATACATACACACACACACACATACATACATACATACATACATACATACATACATACATACATACATACATACATACATATACACACACTTAAGATACAAATTTACACGTACTTAGGGGGTAGGGGTGGTTTCTCTGTGCTGTGGTTTCGACAAAAGGCTCTTGCTGTCTGTATCAGTTGATTTGTTCGTCTCAGTGATTCTTTGTGTTCGTCTCTCGCTAGCTGGGCCATTTCTCTCCTCCTCTTCTCTGCTATTTTGGCTTTCACCTCTGCATAAACAAAATACAGGTTAATCCAGTTTCAACAAACGTGTTACGTAAAATGAACAAATGTATCTGTCATTTTCACCGCTCCCCATTTATCAGCTTGAAGAATCGGAAATGTTTGAATCTTTGTGTATGACTATAGCTGTCTTTTTGTGTATTTGGACAGGAATAATAATAATGATGATAATGATAATGATAATAATAATAATAATAATAATAATAATAACAACAACAATAATATTAATGTTAATGATAATAATAACAACAGTAATAACAGTAGTAGTGGTGGTAACTATAATAACAATAACAAAACAAAAAAAACTATAGCAATAACAATAATTATTATGATACAGTAAATCTTAGATTAATGGATCTCAATTCAGGGGAGCAAGTATCTAATGATGAGAAGAATAAGACTATTCTACCACTACTACTTTTACTACTATTACTACTACTACTACTACTATTACTACTACTGCTGCTGCTACTACTACTACTACTACTACTGCTACTGCTACTATTAATGGTCTTAGTGACATTACCATTAGGTGTTGCTTATAAAAATAAATTAAAAATACACTGAGCAGTTGCCCAAAAAGACTTCTTTCTCTGAATTATCTCTGCCGACAATAAATTAATTAAACAAAAAAAATATATAATAATCATAACAGAATCAGTTACATGTGAAAAAAAAAAACAAAAAAAAACCCCAAATGCTTTCAGTAAAAAAACTAATAAATAAATAAAAAAAACGTATTAAATATATAAAAAATAATTATATATATATAAATAAATAAAAGAATTAAATACATGATACAACAATAGAATAACCAAAATAAAAACCTTGCTCTTTCCAGCTCTGGTCGACTTCCACGCTGCTGCTGAGGGCAGCTATCTCTAACTGTCGGCGCATCTCCTTCCACTGAAAGTAAATCTCACTGCTTCGCCTGCGTTTCACCTGGTCCATCTTCGCCACCGACGTCCGTCTCAGAACATCCTGAGAAACCTGGAAAGTGTTCATGTTACAGTAACAGTGGGTCGCTTTCTCATGTTACAGAAACAGTGGGTTGCTTTGTCGTGTTACAGTAACAGTGGGTAGCTTTCTCATGTTACAGAAACAGTGGGTCGCTTTCTCGCGTTACAGAAACAGTGTGTCGGTTTGTCACGTTACAGTAAAGTTGGTCGCTTTCTCACATTACAGAAACAGTGGGTCGCTTTGTCGTGTTACAGAAACAGTGGGTCGCTTTCTCACGTTACAGTAACAGTGGGTCGCTTTCTCACGTTACAGAAACAGTGGGTAGCTTTCTCACGTTACAGAAACAGTGGGTCGCTTTCTCGCGTTACAGAAACAGTGGGTCGCTTTCTCGCGTTACAGAAACAGTGGGTCGTTTTCTCGCGTTTCTTTAAAACAGTGGGTAGCTTTTTTGCATTACAGAAAAATTATATTTTCAAACAAATTAGTGAGTCTTTTACGTTTCTTTAAAATGTTCTTACGTTTTTGTGTTTTTTAAAATTATATTTTCAAAAAAATCTTCTTTAAGTAATTAATCCTCCAGTCACCACAATTTTATATAAAGGCTCAGTGATTCAGTATTACATAAAAAACTCAGTGAATCTGTTTTGCAAAAAATCTTGGTGAATCAGTATTACATAAGTCTCAGTGATTCAGTATTACATAAAATCTCAGTGAATCTGTTTTACATAACATCTCAGTGAATCAGTATTACATAAAATCTCAGTGAATCAATACTACATAAAATGCCAGAGAATTAGTATTACATAAAAATCACAGTGAATCAGTTTTATATAAAATCTTAGAGAATCAGTATTACATAAAAAAAAATCCCAGTGAATCAGTTTTATATAAAAATCTCAGTGAACCAGTTTTACATAGATTCTCAGTGAATCACCTCACCTCAAACTTATCTTCTGCTTCTCTTTCTCTCTTTTCTTTCTCCAGCTTTTCGGCAGCTTTTCTAGCCTCCTTGATACTCTGGTACAATGCTGCGGCCTCCTCTTTCCTACAACAACATCATGCAACATCAACTTCAACACTATGCTTTTGTTACTGAGAAATGATTTGCAGCTGTAACAGATCTAGGAAAATATTTTTCACAACCTAACTGAAAACAATCTTCTCTTACATTAAATACAGATGAGGACACTAAAAAACTATAGCTAATCTGAATGTATGAAAAGTCTTATGAAAGAAGAGACTCTGTGACTGATGTATCAAAAGCCCCCATAAGTATTTTCCTGCCAATGGGAAAGTTGAATGTATAAGCATTTCTGTTGCTAATTATTAAGATAAGCTGTTATAGTGATAGTGGAATGTTTTTTTTTTTAAATCTGTATATCAAATGATTTTTAAAAAAACATGAGAGAAAAACTATGTGTAACACTAATAATTATTAGAAATAAAAGATTATATTAAAATAATAATAATAAATATAATAATAATAATAATAACAACAACAATAATAACAACAACAACAACAACAATAAATAAAAAAAAAAAATAAATAAATAAATAAATAAATAAATAAATAAAGAAAGAAAGAAAGAAAGAAAAAAAGAAAAAGAAAAAAGGTTAAAAAAAAAAAGTGTTATGCTTGACACAAAAAAATTGTTAGAAATAAATTACAATCTATAGCCATTAATTTCATGTCCATCTTTATATACTTTGTTAAAAAAAGAATCTACAGCATGTCTTAATAACATTTTCCTCAGTCCAGTATGAAAGGCTTGGCATCACATCTGTGATCAAATTTTTACAAATGAATTATCAAACTATTGTATACTGGTAACAAATATTTACATATAGAAAACTCACTTGCGCCTTTCTTCAGCTTCTTGATAAAATCGTCTTCTTTGTTCTTCCATCCTTCGTCTTAGATCTTCTTCTTCTTGTTTCCTTAATACAATAAAACAATTTAAAAATAATTTTATTAACAAAAATAAATGTGTATTTTAAATGTCTTTTCCCTCTCCCATTGCAAGTGCAGTAATATAATTCATTTTTCTTCCAATGTCAGAACAGAATTAAGTTTTTAATATGTCTGTGATCAAATCAACTGATTTGTACAAATGATCGATCATAAGATGGGGAGTTTAAATCTTTTTTAAATAACACATGAAAAAAAAGAAAAAAAAAAACAGTGGGTGATGTTTAAGGGTTTTCTAAGGAACAAATTTTAATATCTCAGATGATAAAAATAAACAGATGATTTAATGATCTGAACCAAGAATAAAGCTTTAAGCATTAAGCTTTCAATATTATGGTTATTTCAGGCTGTAACAGAAAACAATAAAACAAAAAAAAAAAAAACTGATTTAATTAATCTTTAAATTTTAACTGTCATTCTTCTCTATATATATTTTTTTTTTAATAACTAGAAGGCTAAAAATAAAAAGATTTATCAAAAAAACAAAAAAACAAACAAACAAACAAAATGGAGAGAATTTTTTTTACAGCCTGATAGTAATATAAATGAAAAGTTTATACACAAACTATGAGATCTGAAATCACCAGACACACAGAGCAGAATGTTTAAACCCACAGAACTGACCTGATTTCCTCTGCCTCTTTCTCTGCCTGTTTGAGAGCCTTCGCCTGGGCCTCTTCCTCCAGGATCTGTTCTATAGACTTGTCGTTGGGGTGGTCTCCCATCACCCACACCCAGGGGTTACCGTCCTTGCCCTTCATGAAGTCAACACGTTTGCGATTTTTGGCTGCTGGTATCAAAAAAATAATAACAATAATAATAATGATCTGTATAATCATCATTATTAAAAAAAAAATAACATAGAAACTGTGTCTAATACTAATAATTATTAGAAAAAAATATCATCATTATAAAATAATAATAATAATAACAAAGTAACAAATAAATAATATTACCAGTTTGAGTGTTTGTAATGTATATTTTACATACCACACCATTTTTATTTTTCTATTTATTTTGTTAAATTCGCAACATACAATTTTTTTCAATAAAGTAAAATAAATTAATCAGTGCATTCAGTGCATTAAGTAATGTATAGACAATGATTCATATTTAGGATTAAAATAAATTAAAAAAAACAACAACAACAAAAAACAAAAAAATCCCAACAAATCACAAATAATATTAAAATCATTGCTAAATGTAGATAAACTGTTGACAGAACAGTACCTGATTTTGCCTTCACTGATTTTTTCTTTTTATCAGTCTCTTCAGCCCACTCCTTGTACCTCCTAACCTGCTCCTACAAACACCAGACAAATATTAAACACACTCTCTCTCTCTCTCTCTCTCTCTCTCTCTCTCTCTCTCTCTCTCTCTCTCTCTCTCTCTCTCTCTCTCTCTCTCTCTCTCTCTGTATACATCTGTATCTATGTATAATGTTATGTTTTCTTTAAGTACCTGTATATTAAAAGTTTTATACTATGTGTGTGTGTGTGTGTGTGTGTGTGTGTGTGTGCAATTTCTCTTGGTATGTGTGTGACTGAGTGTGTACATAATATGTATGTGTGTGTGTCAGTATATTTTGCAAATGCTGATATGTCAGTGTGTCATTACGTGCATATGGGTATCAGTATGTAAGTGTAAGTGTGTGTGTGTGTGTGTGCACATGTAGACAGACAGACAGACAGAAATTTAACACTAGAGTTACCTCCCTCATCTTCACAAACAAAATTAGTTTTTGTTCCTCAGAGAGCTCGGCGAGCAACTCCGGGTCTATCGTCATGTCACGTAGAATCTGCTGCAACATCGTGATTCACGGCATCACATCTGATAATTTAAAAAAAAAAAAAAAAAAAAAATTATCTGATTAATTTTTTATGTGATGATCTTTGATGTATTTCATGACAGACCTGCTCCAACTCATTTCTATTAGAGGCAATTTATGAGATGTAATTAATTATTTATGATGACTCAAGTATTTGTGTTGACTGTACGCCTCTGAATGGTACACATTAATTAAACTGCACTACACTTATGTTTGTGTGTGTGTGTGTGTGTGTGTGTGTTTGTGTGTTAGTATGTATGTGTGTGTGCAGTGTGTACATATGTAGCTGTATATGTATATGGTGTAAAAAATTGCTGGAAGAATAAAAAAAAAAAAAAAGTAAGTGCAAGTGAACAATGCAGTTGTATTCCTGAATCTTTTCATCCAAAAATGTAAAATGGAAAGTAAAACAAATTAAATAAATAAATAACACATTTGTTATTGTTTTATTTAAGACTACAATTATAACAATGTCTATGATGTTTAAATACGTCAAAATTAATTTACGCCCTCTAATTAGACAAAATCAGTCATTTAAACTGACCACACCTAATGTAAAACCTATTTGTGTCAGATCTGATGAAGTAGGGGAGTTTCAATTAGTGAAAAATAAAAATAAAATAAAATAAATAAATAAACTGTTAGTACTGATAATTAATAAGAAGTCATTGGAAGCATAGACCTGGATGTGTTACTTTATTTTTTTTTTTATTTAATATTAACAAAGGTTAGTGTTTACTTCTAAAAAAAAAATTATAAAAAAATTATAAAAGAAAATAATTTAAAAAATACATATAAAATATATAGAAACATTTAAAATACTTTTAACCTAATTTCCTTACCAACCCAGATTAACAATAAAACCCCACCTATACTTTGTAATTATTTAAACTACCATGAAATTATTTATATTGTCAACAACAAATAAAAACATAAATAAAAATAAAAATAAAAAAATAAAAAAATAAATTAAAACATATATATTAAAAAAATAATAACAATAATGATAAAAATAATAATTTTAAAAATTATAATAAACACAGTAACAAATTAGAATAGTGATTAAATAACTATAAGTTCAAATCAGAGATTTCTACAGAAGTCTTGATTCTGTAAAAAACAACCAACTGCAAAAAACCAAAAACAACAGAAAAGACATTTCTATAAATTTAACTATTTAACAACCCTCTTTCCCATGTTTTAGTCTTGTCCTACATTAGGTTTATTATACCTGACTTATTATTGTATTTTTTTTTTTTTTTTTTTTTTTTTTTTTGCCCAAGGCTTATTTCATATAGGCCATCTATGATGCACATAATGGACCATATTTAAATGATTCATAATAGATGAATATTAAATTTTTACAGTATTATATACCAGTAATACAATTAGATTTTAAACCTGTATTCAAAATACAAAGTTGTTGTGTGTTAAACATGAATGATATTTGTGAACAAGTATGTACGTGTGTGTGTGTGTGTGTGTGTTGTATATGTATTTATTCATGTGTATGTGTGTGTGTGTATATATATATATATATATATATATATATTTCAGTGTACCTGCTATTGAGTTACAGAAATATATGCTACACATCATCTACTAGACAGGTATGGAGTTAACTAAATATACTGAATCTCCACTCTATTATTTCTACATCAACAGCAAAGACAAACACACCACTACCACACCAACAACACTAACACTGTAACAGGCATTAAACTGTAATTACATTTTAATCTTCGGTATGCTACACATAACTACGTCTTAATCCACACACACAACGCTACAGATAATTATATTTTAATCTGCATCAAACTAACCGTACCCGAAAACCGAAGATAAACACAATTTAATCAGTACTCAACCATAGAGATAACCAGCAACAAGAAACTTGTATCTGCTGGGCCTGGCAGTGTTATTTGATCACTGTGTCTGTGTGTCTACATCTCTGTGCGTGTTTACCTGAGAGATAAACACAACACCTCGCGTTGACAAGCAGACTGTCACATCTGTCAGCAGACAGTAAGCTGCTGCTTTTTCCCAATCCGACACAATATTATTTGTTGTTCTTCGGTTACTCCTGTTTTTATGTGAAGTGAATGCTGTGTCACAGCTGAATTAAGGCTGTAACTGATATAGAGGCACTTATAATTGCGTGATGCATGTGCTGATGCTCCTGCTGATTTTACCATGATATTAAAGCCTATAGCTGTGACATTAAGGCTGTTACTGCAGTATTAAAACTGTCACTGTGTTATTACAACAAACAGAACAGTATTAAGGCTGTTACTGTAGTTTGAAGCATGTTACTATGGTAACAAGGCTCTTACTGTGTTATTACAACAAACAGAACAGTATTAAGGCTCTTACTGTAGTATTAAGCATGTTACTATGGTAACAAGGCTCTTACTGTGTTATTACAACAAACAGAACAGTATTAAGGCTGTTACTTTGAATTTAGCAATATTACAATGGTAACTGGGTTCTTACTGTGTTATTACAACAAACAAAACAGTATTAAGGCTCTTACTGTAGTATTAAGCATGTTACTATGGTAACAAGGCTCTTACTGTGTTATTACAACAAACAGAACAGTATTAAGGCTGTTACTGTAGTATTAAGCATTTTACTATGGTAACAAGGCTCTTACTGTGTTATTACAACAAACAGAACAGACTTAAGGCTGTTACTGTTGTATTTAGCATATTACTATGGTAATAAGGCTCTTACTGTGTTATTACAACAAACAGAACAGAATTAAGGCTGTTACTGTTGTATTTAGCATATTACTATGGTAACAAGGCTCTTACTGTGTTATTACAACAAACAGAACAGTATTAAGGCTCTTACTGTAGTATTAAGCATTTTACTATGGTAACAAGGCTCTTACTGTGTTATTACAACAAACAGAACAGAATTAAGGCTGTTACTGTTATATTTAAGCATGTTACTATGGTAATAAGGCTGTTACTGTGTTATTACAACAAACAGAACAGCTGTATTATGCATATTACTATGGTAATAAGACTGTTACTATGGTTTCAAGGTCATCAGAGTCATATTACTATGGTAACAAGGCTCTTACTGTGTTATTGCAACAAACAGAACAGTATTAAGGCTCTTACTGTAGTATTAAGCATTTTACTATGGTAATAAGGCTCTTACTGTGTTATTACAACAAACAGAACAGTATTAAGGCTCTTACTGTAGTATTAAGCATTTTACTATGGTAATAAGGCTCTTACTGTGTTATTACAACAAACAGAACAGAATTAAGGCTGTTACTGTTGTATTTAGCATATTACTATGGTAATAAGGCTCTTACTGTGTTATTACAACAAACAGAACAGAATTAAGGCTGTTACTGTTGAATTTAGCATATCACTATGGTAACAAGGCTCTTACTGTGTTATTACAACTAACAGAACAGTATTAAGGCTGTTACTGTTATATTAAGCATGTTACTATGGTAATAAGGCTGTTACTGTTATTACAACAAACAGAACAGCTGTATTATGCATATTACTATGGTAATAAGACTGTTACTATGGTTTCAAGGTCATCAGAGTCATATTAGGCTGCTACTATGGTATTAAAACGTGTTACTAAGATATTACATCTTTTATTGTTGTATTAGAGTTATTAATGAAGGCCTTGTAATTTTATACAGGTTCACTTACTCATCATGGTATTCAATGTTATGCTCTGGGACTGATATTAGTTCTATAAAACTATTAATACTTACTGTATGTTAAGACAGAAACCAATACAAAAACATTTATAAACTGATGATCATGTTGCTGCTGTTAATGTGTTATTAGAGCTCCTTTTCTTACTAAGATTCTTATTCTAGTACTAATGCTAGTTGAATGATATTCAGATATTACTGACATTAAGGTTATTACTATACTATTTAGATTATTACTTTGGTATTGCTAAGGATTTTGCTATGGTGTTAAAGCTGTAGCAATGTGATTTTTATGTCCTTTCACCAGTGCTAAAACATTTCTACATCTTCTATGAAGACTGTGTTAATGTGGGATATTAGTTCTATGATGCTGCTGCATTAAGGATGGGTTAATCATAACTATGCTCTGTTACTGTGATATCATGGTTATTTTCCATTAATACCGATTTCTTCATACCTAATATCATGTAAAATCTGTGCTACTCCAATATGAAGAGTAATTTCCTAGCATTAAACAGCCCACAAATACAAATTTCCAAAACCATTTCCAAGCAAAGTCAATCATAACAAAGTGGGATTTTTTTGTTTTTAGCAATTTTCAGACATATAGTCAGAGTTAAAATTTTTGCCTTGACTAAGAAGCTGCATGGTATAGAGATAGGATTACCAGTAATAATTAAAAAAAATTTGAAAAAAAGTTTATGTAAGGCAGATTGTCAGAAATATGAATACAGAAGTCCTGCTTCACAAAAAGTTGTTGTGTTCCTTTCTTCTTACCCGGTTAATAACCCATACCTTTAAAATGGCCCAAACCCTACTCGTTGTGTGTTGTTAGTATGAATTATCAGCTGGTATGAATTATCAGTTTTATTATTTCACAATTTATGACCTCAATTTCAAGTTTTTTGTTTATTTTCACAGTCTTCCTGAAACTATTAGATTTAGTCAAATCAGACAGAGATTTCCTTTTTTTTGTAAGCAGATTCTGCCAGTTCATCAGCAGGTGAAGACAGTGATCTAATATAAATTTTCTAATCATGCTCACTTTGTCTAATTCAATACACTGAGTACATTGAGATGTTTGCTCCTCTATTCATCACTCTGAACTCTAACCCTATAAAAATAAAAATAACCCTATTAAGCTGTTCAAATATTACACAAACCTATTTTTGTCAAAATTAAACACCCACCCACTCCCTTGTAATGCTAGACTGTACAACATGTATGATAACACTTGAAGATAGCTCTTCCAACACACAGACAAAGCAACATAGCAATGCTTATATCCATGTGTATGACAATGACATCATTAATGTGACATGCTG